>JAPMIB010000132.1:0-516383 GCA_034770305.1 Trichogramma dendrolimi
ATGAAAAATAAGGAAAAAGCTAGGGGTGTACGGGTACTGGAAAAAACTCGGCTCGATCGAGTCGAGCTTTTTTTTTCGAGTACTCGAGTTTTTTCGAGTTTCGGTCAACTAAATGATGCAGTGAGCATTATCATCTACTTTGTAATTGTATGGTCTTATAATTGCATTCGTATCTAGTATATAAATATGTCGTATAAATAAATAGTCCCGTTTGATTACACAGATACTTTTATACAGCGGCTTTTCAAGGGAAAATCAGTAATATTGAAAAATTCAATTTTTCAAATACAACAATCTCGTTTATAAAAAAATAAAATAAACTTTATTTTCATTTGTGAAAAAACTCGAGTACTCGAGTAATACTCGAAAAATCGAGTACTCGCACGCCCCTAGAAAAAACCATATTTTTTTATCTATTGTATGTTGTAGAATTGAGTCTATTGATTTCCCCATTATGTCACTAGGTAAAAAGTTGTATTATGATGTATCGATGAACATATTTCAATATTGGCCAATTTGAGGTATACAAACAACTTTTTTTTTACTTTGAATGAATATGATTTTTGAGTAAAAATTTGAGTTCTACATCAAATTTCACTTAAAAAAACATGATTTAACAACTTTTTTATATTCACCCCATAAAAATAGAATAATAAGTAGAAATGCATCAGAAAATGAAAATCCAACTTTGAGCCCCTGTATATTCCATGGAGGATAGACTTAGAGGGCTAAAATTGTAAGGATTTTCATTTTTCAATGTACTCTTTAAGAATACATACTTATTCTGAAAGTCATTTTTTTTTACATATCACGCTTGACGTGGAATAGCCCATATATACGTGTACATACACCTCTCCTCGGTATGTATGTATATTGCAAGCACGCACGAGTCGATTTGGGGGTAACCTTGGAAACCTGTTCCCGATGGAAAAAAATCAATAATTTGCCGGTACGGAAGATCTGCTCGCCAACTTCGCCGCCGCTGCCACACTCTTGCGCGTATGTGCGTGTACATATGTATACTTATTATATTTGAGGTGTACGTGTGCTCTACACTCGAAACGCATCTTACAGTGTGCAGTTACTGCAGTAGAGCCGGCGAAATCCCCTCTTATTTAGACTCCTTTGTTACTCCTGGCCCACATGAGCTTTACACTATAGCTCGACGTTGAAGGTATAGTAAATAACTCGAGTATTAAATTGGTAATTTCGACTTGTACACCGGGCTGGCGATAGTGCCTACAAGTTACCGACGTACTGAACTATTTTGTCCTCATTTTTCTCCACGAATAATGAATCAATCGTCTTGAAACTTCGAAGTAACGTTCAGAAGATTGATACAATTATGCATGTGCTCTTGTTTTCAAGGAATTGTCTTATAAGCTTACTTAAATTAAATTTTTTGGAATTAGAGGTTATGAAAACCAAGAAACAACAATAAAATCTATTTACTTAAAATTCTTGACAATCACGGGAAAACAAGAGCACAGGCATAATTGTGTCAATCCACTGAACGTTATTACTAAGTTTTGAGATGATTTATTAACTATTCATTGAGAAAAACGAGGACAAAATATTTCGGTACTGAATACCGACTGAGTGGGTAGGTCTGGCCCTTAACAATTTCTCAACTACGATGTTATCGAAATCCAATTAATTTTGTCAAGTATTCGTCAAACTAAAATTTTTATTTTTTAAACTGTTAACCCTCAACTATAGCGCTTTAACCTCACTCGCTACGCTCTTTCGGTATTTTAGACTTTTTTGAAAAAATTTTGACTTCGATTTAAAAAAAAAGTATTATAATAGTTCTATTACAATACTATTATAGTACTATTGTAGTACTATTACAGTACTATTATAGTACTATTGTAGTACCATTATAGTGCTACTATAGTACTTTTTTTTAGAAATCGAAATAAGACAATTTTGGGAATCTCAGCACTTTTTTCAGCTTAAAAGGCTTCCAAAAAGATAAAACATGCTCGAAGAAGATGTAAGTTTCTTTCTAGTCTCGCTATAAAGTTTGTAAAAATAGTGACAAAGATGATGGTTTATACTGTAATTGCTTGTCGGTTAAAGACTAAAACTCGTGATGTAGATAAGCATATTTGCAATACTTTTTTCATGTCTGGTGTTATTAAATGTTGTATATTTTACATATCATTTAAGTGAATAAATGTAAAAAAATTAAAATATTAGGTTGCTTGGATTTTAATTTTTTCACCTTACTTAAAATTGAAAAACCCAGAGGAAGGAGATTTGGGAAACCTGTAACTAAATTGAGAAAAAAGGATGAGGACTTCAACAATATTCTGCACGTTTTTATTTTTACTTATTAATAAAAAATGTATACTACCTCCTGGTAGGTCGTTGGTCATTTTCGTGATAATATTTGTTTTTAGCTACCTCAAAAACCCCCGAGTAACAGAATTAGTCTCATTTCCACCGATATTTAGCGAATTACATTTTTAGAAAATCGTGACGGCAACATGCATTTCGAAAATGCATTTTTCTCGTGCCCATCTGCAGATTTTTCCACATACATTTTGTTCACAAAATTTCTAAACGCTCTCACGAGTCGAATGCGAAAACCCGCATCTCGATCCGTCTTACTATTCCAAAAATGGAAGATTCACCGGTTTTTAGTGCTTTGTTTCCTTGACTACATGTGCTTTCGTAAGAATATTTACTGTAGGTAGTATACCTCGTATGTGTTCAAGCCTATAAAGTATCTTAATTTCAGACCTATAGTTTCGAATACTAAAATAACCATCGTTTAGTCCTCGCAGCCAGTTTAGATCGATCATTTTCAGAAATATATATGCCTCATAGAATAGGTTAAATAATAATATTATCCGATGGGATTGAATACTGCAATTTTTATTGTGATAGCTGTACTTCCTGGAACGTTCTGGAATAATTTCAAGTAGTTTAAACGAATATTTTAAAGTAGTAAAATCCTTTAAAATATTTTTTGCTGTTATTGAAACTGATGGCTTTAATGCAAGGCGAACCAAATGTATGATTCGTGTGGATATTAAAAATTATGTCACGATAAATTATATTCGAATCATCACGATTTTGCTGCAGTTAAACAAAGCATACACAATATAAGTGGGCTCAAACAGCTTAGATGCTATTACTTCGAAAAATTGTGTAGAATAATCATTTTCACCCAATATTTTCGCGTAAGTATTGTATAGTTTTTGGTAATTAGAATTACAAAACATTGAAATCTTAATTTTATAATGCACTTCTCCTCCTTTCAGTCTTGGACGATTTGGTGCGAGTAACATCGAAAATAATTATTTTAATTTTCAAGGCGAATTATAAAGTCATTATCATGCTTCGTGCACTATTTTTCTCGGCTTTGCTGCTGCACGTATTCAGCGGCCAACTGGTGCATTCCCTACCGTCGAGTGAATTGACTTCGAGGTCTGACGTGGCTGAAGAAATATTGGCTGGATTCACGCAGGGCCAAGAGGAATTTGACGATCACGACAGGGACGGTGATTTACAACAAAACCTGGTACTGCTCATGGGAAGCTCTAAAACCATGGCGGATTTTTTTGGTTATCAATCTATGGAAATTGTTGATTTGACCACAAACGTAACAATTCTACCACACTTGATGCTAAACACTCGAACGAAAACTGGATTTTTGGACTTATCTACCTCGGGTGAGGACACTAATTCAACGCAACTCATACCGAGAATTTATTTCGCCAAGAAGATCGTCAACATGGTAAGCGCAGTAAAGCTGCTCTTTCTCGTGGATTTCCCCTCTTTCAAGGCGCAAATGAAAGGCTCTCTCTTGGAAATAGTACTACCATTCTTGGAAAAAGTCGCTGTTACCGTCAAGGACATTGAAAAATTTATCGACAGCATCGGTCTTATCGTAACACAAATTCATAACAAACAGCAAATCGAAGAAGTGAAGGATTATTTGAAAAACGACGGATACGACGATTGGAATAGATTGGGATTCGTCCCAAGTGTTAGCTCGTTGAAGAGTTACAAAAACAAAAAATTGGATCGTGTGATTTACGAATCGATTGGTTTTACGAGTCACGACAGCAATGACTTTATCTACTCGCCGTGCCAGAATACGCCGGACAATTGCGCAAGTCTAATCCACCTACTGAAACAAAATTTAGCCGATACAGTCGGTCGGATCGGTCAAGAAATGATCGAATTTTACACATTGGTCGAAAAACAAATGCACGACATTGAAAAATCGTATTTTTATTTTTTACACGTAAATCAAACATTCAATGCAGCAAAACTGTGGACGAAATCAATTGAAAATCCCGAACAATTGATCGAACGAATTATCGAGTACTCGAGGGACGCAAACGTCGATTTAGCCAGCAAAAATCTGCAATTATCCGCCAACTATGCGAAATACTTGGTTTTTCTGCAAGGACCTGATGTCCCGAAGGGAACTTACGAGTCGCTTCGCGATCAGTTAATTCCTGTAACCAAGTATTTGGACTCATCGGCCCAGTGGTACAAACTTTTAACAAAAATTTATAGAAAAAATTTATCTACTTTTATTGTACAGCAAAATATAACTAAATACCAAAAGGTAACGTCGCAACTGCTCCAAAAGGTTCAAAAAGTCAAGGGAGGCAAAAATATTAATATAGCCAAGAATTTGGAGCGTTTTTCGAGCTTACTACCGAGGCCATTTACTGCTAAAGATCTCGATATCCTAAAAACGAGTCTATTGAATTTACCAAAATTAGAAGCATTAGAAAGAGTATTGTCTACGACATTGATGCATAATGGCCCGAACGTTGAGTGCAATAGCAAATTAAAAAAATTAACAATCAGCGGATCTTACGTAAAATCGAGCGACGTATCAAAATCTAACTGTAACAACGCAACTCTCATCGAAGTCTTGGCTTTGTATAACGTATTTTTCGATGAAGATCTGGACTTAGTCGGGAAAAAAGTGCATTTGGCGATCATAGCCCCAAAGTGGGATGTAATCGGTGATCGAATAATCAAGCTCGACGGCGCAGCAGGCAAATATCATGATGAATACAGGGCTAGAAACTCCTTGGGGCCTGGAAATAAAGGAGAGGATGGTAAGCCCGGATTACCAGGCGGACCGGCTGGTAATTTTCTAGGTATCGGCAGATTTTTTTCGGACTCTGAAAATCTTTACGTATCTGCCAACGGTGGTAAAGGCGGCCCTGGACAATACGGAGGCGATGGCACTGGCGAGGATGAAGGAGGAAAAGGCGGCGTTCACGGACTTGGTGGAAAGCCAGGAACTGTAACGATGATTGGATTGGACGAATCGAATCCAGACATAATTGTCAGGGCCAGACCAGGATTTAAGGGGGAAGAAGTACGCGGTGGTCGAGGTAAACGAACCAGAAATATAAGTTTTAATAGCCAAGGAAGAAAAGAGCCCGATGCACTGAAGCCACTGCCATTCTATCGATCTGTCAATAGCTATCAATGTTATCTCAGAGAACACCAGATCTCAAATTTACGAGAGGCAGGCCTAGAAAAATTCTCAAGGCTTATAGCCGATAGCGAAGCCGTCATCAACTTGTATGACGTCGTAGGATTGGTGGATGAGTTCCGAGGACTGGAGGATCAATTCTTACAATTGAGCCCCAAGATGTCTCTGTTACCAACTTATAAATCCTTGCTGGATCAAATCAAAAAGTATGCAAAAAAACTTGAAAGTTCCGGGAAACTGTATCAAGATAAAATCAACGCGCTTCGGTACTTATACACTGCTGTATTAAGTAAAATCGTTAATTTAGAAAATCGTGTCGACACCAATTTGGTTGTCGATTTGAAGACCTTTTTGAAAGCAATCAAGTATGACATCGACGAGGTACCGAAATTGAAAGATACACACATAATCAATGGATATAAAAGAGATTATGTTCATGAATTTCAGGCAAAAAGTGAAGAAGCCCAACGTTATGTGACCGATACAATTACTCCAGAAATAAACAGAATCTGCCAAAGTTTAGACGACAAAGTGCTCAAATTGGTGAATGAAACTGTTGCGCTTGAGAAAGCTGCCGAAAAGGAAAAAAAGAAGCTAATCGAACAACAAGAGAAATTAAAAAAATCGATGATTTTGAGGATTATGTTTAGCGTAATAGAAATAGGGAGTTTGTTTCTGAATTTCTTGGGTCCAATAGGAACGGCAGTGGGCGCAGTCATAGGCGGAGTCGCTGCAGTGACCGAAGCTTTGGTCGTCGATACTTCGACCGTCGATCCAAAAGGTTTACTGAAGTTGCCTGCTGCAGTTAACCAAACACTGCCGCCTTTGACCAATTATTTTAAAAGCCGTCAGGAACAATTCAGCAAGCAACTGTCGGATGCCAAAAAAGCGTTCAAAGGCTTATCGGAAGAAGAAAAGTCCGACATCAAAGACCTCGAAAATAAAATCACCGCGGCCAAAAAAGAATACGATGAAGAAACTAGCAAAGGCCACACATACGATCCAGCTTCCGTCGATAGTCTATATAATAAGAAAAAGGAGATTGACGATTTATCATCGCAAAAAATAAAAGCATTGGAGGCAAAAAAGGAACGGGTCGATGACAAAGTGTCGAAACAATTAAAAGTAGTTAATTACGTTCAGAATGTAGTGAGCATCGGTGACATGTCCGTTAAAGCCTACAACGAGATCAGTGCAGACAAGAGCAAAATCGACGAGACCGGCAAGCTCATCCGCCAAGCGGATGAGAAGATCAAGAAATTGAAGCAATTCGAGCAGAGCATTTACAAAACCATCCTTCCCGTTTGTAGAAGCATCGTTGTCAGCGTCAATCAAAACCTGGAGGGACTGAAGGATCAATCCTCAGCCGCTCTCGTTGTCAGACAATGGCAGATTCAGAACGCCTTGAGAAACATCACGAACGAGATAAAAAGAATGACCAAAGGTTTTCAAGTGCAAGCCGAATTTTCGGACGTTTTCAATAGAGTCGAGGAAGGTATCAACGTCGTGATCAAAGTGTACGATGCCATAGACGAGTACCATTACAGAGCCGAGCTTGGCGCGTTCATAGCCGACGTCAATGCTCATCCTTCCAGAGCGATCGCGGCGAACAATACCGATCTCAGTGAGAAAGTCAACGATTTGATGCTAGTGATTCAGAACAACGTCGTGATGCAAGACTACAAAGTAGCCGTCAATGCCATTCAGCAAAATGTCTTTCCGTTCGCCGATGACTTTTTCAGAATGTATAGTTTACCATCGTATCTGGAAACCAAGGACACCGATGCTCTAGTGAGCTACGCTTCGAAACAACTCGACCAGTTAAATTATAAACTGATGATATCCTATGCCACGATCAACAATTACGATCGTTTCGTGCATCAAAACGTCATTTTTAGCGGACGAAAAGGAAGATCGAAGCCACTGTACACGTGGAAATACAACGAGTACAGAAATAACATCAAGAAGCTGCTGAACGGACAGAAAGTGGTGCTCAAAGCCGATATAAGGCACGGATTCAAGGGCAACGCCGTGAAATTCAATAGAATCTTCATAAATTTTGCATCGCCCAATAAAACGATCGAGAGAAAATTACGCGAATCACTGCAAGATTTCAGGGTCACCATGGTCCATATGGGCTTCTCCTATTACAGATGCGACGATAAGATATACATGATTCCGAGTGCCCATCAGACTATCGAATACTCGATGAGCGACTATCCGGGCACCACCAACCTAGTGTACGACAAAATAGCCAACAATTGGCCCATTCTCAGTCCCTACACGACATGGCAGATACAATTGAATCGCGACGAGGGTGCAGATTCTGACGAACTCTCGAGGTACGCGAGCGAAATGATCGATTTGGTGCTCGAGGGTACGGGACAATACGTCGAGTTGAACCTGCCGCGGGTGTGCAACAATCAGCTCGATCGATATTACATCAGGTCCGACAATCGAACGAATGGCATTCAAGTCTACGAACGAACTCCAGAGCTTAATTTGAAAAGAGCAGAAGAAGGGATCAATAATTTGTGGACCATCAGTAGACGAGAAGTTGACCGCGTTCGCCTCGAAGAGAATCGTGAGAAAAAGAAGTCGTCACACAATAGAATGATTCAACCTGATTCAATGGATACGTATGAGTATGCTAAATATTTGATGCGGTATGTTTGCAGTAGATCGAATAACCAAGATATGCTCTGTGGAGAATAGAATAATTTTATATGGGGAGAATTTTAGTTCAGTGACCAGAGCATTTGAAAGTACTTTCCATGAGAGCACGTGTTATCCCCTTCGTCCACGTGAACACCACCGTAAAACCATTTTACAATTTTTTTATTTCAAGTTTGTATGTAGCTGTGTTGTCAACTCACTGGCAAAGAACCTACTTCTGATAATATGCTCGTTCTTATTTTTAAGTATCAATGAAAATAAAATATAACTCATCCTTTTAATCGAGTTTTTTTTCAAATCTGACCTTTAGATGGAAAAACAAATTTTCTTAAAATCATCTAAAGGGAAGTCTTAAAATCCACATCAATCAAATGCACCATGGTATTACTCGCGTATAGAACGTAAAAAATGAAAAAATGAAGTGTACTTGTTCAGAAGACTAATTTAAAAATGTTCGTTTATATATCATTATAATCTCCAACTTCATCTCATCGTGTAAAAATGATCTTTGAAAAATAAATACTTTTTTGGCAAAAAAAATGAAGCACATAAATTATAACAGTCTAATAAAAATTTAATACTCGAAGAAAATATTTTAAAGTTAGCATTTAATTATGAATTTACTTTTGAAAAGAGAATTGAAAAGATTTTTTGATTACTTTATGAATAATATATAAAGTATTATTATGATACATATAGGAAATTTAAACTGAGTTTCAAAATTTTGCGACCTGGTGCTCCAAGCGAGCTACCTAGGATTACATTCTCACGAAAAATTCGTTACTACCGGAGAAAGTCATCGTCGAGTGCGGATTTTATCTAGTGCACCGAGCGGGTTGCCCGGGATGCGTATCTTGATGTTGTTATAGAGGGAAAAATCGACATGTACATTATTCAAGTCAATCAACACATACACGTCAGCTCGATGCGCAGCGTCTATGCATATATTTAGCTTTAAATATCAAATCGATGATATGAAGTTGGGCGTGAGACTGTGTGAGACCGCGTGAGACCACGTTTGACGTGAGACCGATTTTTCATCGGGGGATTTTTAGAGAATCAGAATCGATTCTTCGATTCTTTTCCAAAATAATCGATTCTTAAAAAACGATTCTCTTGGGAATCGGTCGTGAAGAATCGATTCGATTCTTAGTGGACTCGCGCATCCCTAAGCTGCTCTCGTCTACCATACTTGCCATTCGGAGCGCGACACGCGCTTCTCGATGAATTTAATCCCCTTTTAGTATATTGTAAGTCCTACTCTAGTTGCTGCTAGAGATGGTGTAAGTGTGCTGTAATTGGGTTACAAACTTTTCTACAGGATTTAAGAATTTGCGTTACTCGTAGCTCATAAATGATGAATGAAAATATAGATATTTGCAAGTGAAATTGTAGAAAAAATTATTAAAATTTTTATTAGCTTCAACAACGCTGTATAAAAATGTACAGGTCTTATCAACTAAAATTTACATTACTTTTTACAAGAACAATACATACACTTGTTCCACTCCAACCAATCATCAACCCTTCTTCGAGGCGTTCAAATCTACGCGGAACTGGCCCCTGCGCGCCTCGCGGCTCGTCGGCAACAAGCTCGGATTGCCCATGTAGGGCACCGGCCCATCCGTATTGCCCATGGCCAGCGCTCTCAAAAACGCCAGCGGAATCTCCTGGCAGCCCAGCAGCAGATTCACGTGCTGCAGCTCGGCCTCGTTCAGCGGCGTGTTGATATAGATGCAGCGTTTCTCCATGTCGACGCCGCGTACGATGCCGAAACCGTAGCACATGCTCGGAACCGCGTTCACCACGTACTGAGGATACTCGCACGACGATTTCGAGTTATACTGTTGTTCGTTGCTGGTGGTGTGTTTGATTTGTTCTCGGTCGAGGCCGCAGAGCGCCACGACGCTGCCGTTGATCGCGGCCAGAATATGGGTCGGCGACACGCTCTTGTTCAGAGTGATGCAGACCGAGCCGAACGGCACCTCGTACGGCACGATGTTGTTGATGGTTTCGGAGGTCAAGGTGCAGTAGCTGAAGAGAAATAAAACAAGAAAAATTAATGACCAATGCCTATTGATAAAAGGGGGGATTGAAAAATCGGTTGCGAGAGTCCTTACGATTTGTTGTGCCTGTCGTCGACGATTTTACTGAAATACGACAGCATGTTGAGCTCTCGCTGCTGTCTGGGTTCCATGTTCCAGGTTTCGAAGACGCGTTTACCCTCTGCCTTCGACTGCACATAGAAGTAATGATACTTGCAGTTTCTCTGGAGCACTTGGGAGACGGAAGCGTCGTTCCAACATATAGACAAGGTTTTCTGAAAACGAAGATTATAAAATTAGGATTTTATTTGAATACGTCGTATCAGCGATTAAATGTTATTTACCACTTCGTTGACGTAATCCGATGTCAACTTGTAATCGTAATTGTTCTTCGGTTTTTTGGATTCCAACTGAATGACGCAGGTAGGTTGTACGAATTTTATGGTGAGAAGGCAGAGATCGAGTCCGAGGCCCCTGCAGAATCCCATGGTATTCACGACGATAGGATATTTCGATAATTCCTTTGAGTTTCTCAAGCAATCGACTAGCTTTTTTACATAATTTATGTATCTAGGGATACAATTGGAAACGTTGACTTCGTCCAAGCAGTGTTGATAGTACGGGTGTTTTAAATGGGTAAAATTAGGTCCCAACAAAGGTTCTTCGATGATACTCAAAGATACGCAACCAGGATAAGTCATTTCAGCTTGGCCAGGATCTAAATCTAGAAGTATGACTTTTTTTGATTTCTGCAGATAACTGTTGATAAGATATCTGACAGTTGTGGATTTTCCAACTCCTTTTCCACCCGTGACCATCGTGCACACCTGTTTACCAGATTCAGATTTGCACATGAATTTTGACTGAACCTCAGTATTCCAGGAAGATCCAATTGACATGTCATCAGATTTTGATAAGTTCAAGTTAGTTTGTAAAACAAATTCAGCTCTTCTGTAGTCGGTCCATGAGTATTTGACTAGGTCCACTTTAGGGAATAATTTAAATGAAAAGTAGACATTTAAAAATTTAGTCAAAGTATTTTCCAAATTTTCCAACAAAATGACAGACCATTCTTTGTTACACTCCTCTAACATTTCATGCAGTGGTGTGATTAAAGTTCTGTCCACTCCTTCAGTCATTAAAATTTTCCACATGTATTCTTTGTCTTCTCGGGTGGAAGGATTGTCTGAATTACTTTCCTTTATATCTGCATTGTAGATACTGATGGAAGCATAGCCTTTGGGTGAATAAATTTCTACAGGATATTCTGTATTCTTTGTATCACATATTGCTCCGTACAAACCAACAACTCCGTACAATACTTTTAATTTTAGTTTTCCTAGAAAAGTGAATTGTGTGCCAGGACGCATTATCACAACTACTTTGTCTTTCAAACAGAAAAAGTGTATTCTGTTGTTTTGTGAATTATCAATTGGTTTATTTTCAACAGCACTTAGCCTTGGAGTTCTCGGCATTTGTTCAACAGACTCAATGGTTGAATCATTCAAATTGGATGTGATAGTTTCACTAGCAGATTTTTCAGTGGCATTCTCGTCTAATTTTTTTGACATTTTTTCATTCAATTTTGTGTCTGCAACATCATGACATTTTTTTGCTGCACTTTCATCAGCTTTTTCAGTTATATTATTATTACGTTTTTTACACTTATTTTCACAACATTTTTTAGTTGGATTCCTAGAAAGTTCGTTGCATTCTTGATAGAATTTTTGCATTTCTTGAGATGAATTTTTAGAGTTTTGTTTAGTTTGTTTTTTTGAGACAACGTCAAGGTGTTGCATAAAACAATCAACTAATTCATCTTCTGTTTTACAGCCTGAATTAGCTATTTGTTGTAACATCTGATATTCTAATCCTCCTTCTCCCAAACATGGATCACTTTCTAAAAATTGTGATGGCGTTGAAAAGAAAGAAGGATAATAAGATTTTGTTGACTTTTTAAGATGAGCTTCAATAATTAGTGGTTTGCCTATATTAGGAAATGTCGCAGAATTGTTCTTTGTTGGCTTTCTTGTATTATTAGTACCTATGACAGCAATGGAGTAAACCTTATTAGTATTTTTCTAGTAAAACATGTATAATAACTAATGTAATAAAAAACTTACTTTTTGTGGGCTCTTTAGATGGGCTACTTAAATTGTAATTTTTAGGAGTCCTAATCTCTACACCATCGATAATTTCAACATCCATTTCTGGTTTTTGATACTGCAGAATTAAATTATTTTAATGACAAACCGAAACGAAACATCATTAAATGCAAGAATAACAAATAAATAATAGTGAATTTAACGTACGAGAACTGGTTTCCCAACTACTCCTGACGAGCTTTTTTTACTAGAAATCATTGTACCCTTCTTTTTGGCACTCGATGATTTTCCGGGCTGCTCTTTTTTATCGATGCCTCTCATCTTTTTCAATTTAAAGGCCACGTATTTATCGGGATCGTTAGACGAACCCTGCTTATGACTGGAACTGTCACTTCTTTTGCGTTTGTTATTGCTCTTGACTTTCATATTTTGAAATCACAATATTTACTCTTCCTCAATAAACAAAATATAATCTTCCGAGTAAACACGTGTCTACAGAAGTACGTTAGATGAACTGAGCTGCGCAGTACACACACGCTTTCAGACAGCCACTGCGAGGGAGGTTAAATACGACTCAATTTTGAAGCAGACGACGCGCTTTCACCTTGCTGTGTTTAGTTTTTTTAATTTTTGGCCTTTCTTTAGGTTGCAGTCGCGCCCTCGTGTGGAGGAAAGATGGATTGAGCGGAAATATTTAAAATTAACGTTAGCACTGTTGGATTTCAAACAGTTTGATAACAAAGGTTTCAAGGATTATTTATGAATTTTGCTTCCATAAATTTTTTGTTGTTTTTAAGAAACACCAATCGAATCGGAATTTTCAATCGAAATGAATTTTTTTAAATGTAATTTTCAATCACCATTAGGCCCCGGCAATCGCGCACCTGCCTTCCCATTCATAATAGATCGACCCCATCTGACATAATAACAGTGACTTAGTACACACACTGACACAGCCGGCGCGACACGTGCACCAGACGTGCACTGCAGTCTCGTTTTTTTACACTTGACAGTTTACCCCTCGGCGCAACAAGTCCCCGTTTCTAAAGTCTTGTTTTCATTCAGTGTATTGTGTGCTGATCGTCGCGCGTTGATCTGTGTCAAACGTCGTCGTCGTCGTCGTCGTTGTCCGCGTTAAAATCCAAACAAAAGTCAGACTTCTACGATAAGATACTATTATCAAGATGAGCCAGCCCGTCGATCAAACCGAGCGTAACTTCTTTTACAACACCTTGTCGATACTGCTGCGGGCGGTCGAGGGTGAGCGCACTACGGTGGATCTGCGTAACGAGTCCGCGATCAACGGCATTGTCGAGCAGGCCGACGGGTGAGTTCATCTTCAATTTTTGTTCGCTTTTTCCTCTTCGTTTTTTTATCGCATCTTACGTAATCAACAGGTTTATGAACATTGTTATGAAAGACTGCATCTTCACCGATCCACGTGGTGACAGCTACAAGTACGAGATATTCTTCGTTCAGGCGAGAAACATTCGCTACGTGCAGATTCCACCCCACGTAAGTATCATTGTTATCGTCGCACACGCTTATCGCTACTTCTCAGCTTAATTGCGCAATGATCTCCAGTTTTCGCACTCGGTCCATTAAACACGCTAAACGATTGCCTCGTTGCTCTAACTTTGAATTCGCGACCGTTATATGTAGTTGAATATCTATATTTATTTACACCCATAACCTTCAAAACAAAAGCTTTTCAATTTTCGCGAGGGTGCGTAACGAATTTAGTCAAACTTGGTCAAAGTGGTTGTTCGAAACAATACAGTTTATTATTTGTTATTTTTATTTGTTATGTAAAAAAAAAGAATCTACCTTAATTATTTGTTCATTATGAATGTCAGAAAAGTATTGGTGGCAAGCTTTAATCATTTTGCAAAGAGGAAACTGCTGACAACAACTAAAGCCTGTTCAAATTTTATAGGTGTGAGAAGATTGTCTAGTCAATTTTTAAATAGAAATCTGCAGTGCGATACAAAGAAAATGAGTGTATTCCGATTCAGTGATTACGACTGCATAGGTTTCGATTTGGATAGCACGATTGTACGCTATCATATCACAAATCTTGTACTGCTAGAATACGATGTAATCACCAACTTCTTGATTGAAAAGAAAGGATACCATGCAAAGTACTTAAAAGAGCCTCTAACTCATAGAGATATTGATTTCATTCAAAAGGGATTGTTTTTTGACTTTGAGAAAGGCAATATTGTCAAGCTCACTCCCAGTGGTAGTGTTTACAAAGCGAGTCATGGAACCAGAATGTTAAATAATGATGAAATTGAAAAATATTATCCTAATCGCCAATGGATGTATGGTGAAATTTTCAGCAAAAACCCATTGATGACTTGGAATGGACCTTACTCTGCAAAAATAAGAACATTATTGGATTGTTTTGACATGCCCGCTGGTCTAGTATTTGCCAAGGTAGTTGATGCATTGGATACAGAGAATGGAGGCAAACCTTTGGATCAATATAACATTTGGCCTGATATTTTAGATGCTTTTGTTGATATGTATTCCAGAGAACAAGTACAAGGAGGAGGGGGAAATTTTTATCCAGAATTGAAAAAAAATCCTGCCAAATATATTCACAAGTGCGATCCAAGAACCTTACAGTGGATCAAAAAATTGAAAGAAACAAAAAAAACCTATCTTATTACTGGTTCTAATTTGGATTTTGTAGAAGTAACAACTAGTTATGCATTTGGTGAAAATTGGAAATCTTTATTTGATGTCATAATCTGTTATGCTAAAAAGCCAGCATTTTTCACTGATAACAGACCATTCTACTCTTTAAAAAATTATTTTGAAGATGAAGTTATAACTGCAAAAGATTTAAAAACTGGAGGAATATATAATCAAGGAAACTGGAAAGAGTTGGCTCAGTTTTTTTCTAACATAACAGGCGTAGATAATCCAAAGTGTCTATATGTTGGAGATAATATGTTGCAAGATATTTATGCTCCAAGTTGTTATGCTTCAAATTGTGACACAATGGTAATTTCTGAAGAGCAGTTAGCTGAGCGTTTGTTAAATCATGATATAACTCACCATCATGAAGATATTTTAACTTCTAAAATATGGGGATCTTTCTTTCATGTGAAAGAAAATGATGTTATCAAAGATTCTTTCTGGAATTTTATGATAAAAAAGTATTCTAAACTATGCATCCCAAAGTTGGAAATGGTAATTGACATACCACTGAATGAACCAATTAATTGTTTTACCCAAGAAGATGGTGATAAAGAGCTGAGCGGTTATCATCCAGCTAAACCTGTTACTTTGGCTAATATTTAAAAAATAACGAAAAAGAGCTATTGGTTATTGTCAGTCTTCCTATAATATTAAGGTAGTTAGTTTTTTTGCGGCATAATGAGCGAAATTTTTTATATTAGATAAGCCAAAAATGTTATCTAAATTTTTAATATTTGCATTTCAGATACGCATAATTCCAGCTATCAAGAAACAGTTGGACAACCTTCATAAACCACGTTTCGTACAAAAATCCAGAACATTCAAAACCATAAGAATGGAAAGGCGGCAAGCTGAAGGAGTAGAAGCTGTTCAAAACATTTTAAATAACCGGAAAAATCCACTTAAAGCGACAGAAAACAAATAGTATTTCAAAAAATAATATAAGTATTATTTATATAAAACATTTTTATTTTTATACAATTAGTTAAATTCTGTATAAAAATATTTTATCAAAGTAGTAATACATGTGTACAAAATGTTATAAAAAGCATTGTTACAATAAATGGACAATAGTTCTAACATAACATATTTTAAACTTTTTAAAAGTTATTTAATTCACAAAAACGTTATTTTCTTTTCATTCAACTTCATTAATACTTGAGTACCACTAAGAAAAACAACACATTAAAGAAAGAAAAAAGAAATTTAAAGTTATATCATCTGAAGAACATTCTTATAATTCACGTTAATTGTATTGCACATGATGCATGTATAAATTTAACAATTTCAGTTTCATAACAAATACTGTAATATATTCTAAAGTTTTTTTTTCATTTAATGAAACGTTATCAATTTCAATGATATGGACTTGATTTTCTCTCTTTGAAAATATTTCTTAATATTTTAATATCAATAATATTGCTTCAGTTTGCAATTATTGTCTTGATAAATCAGGTATATTAAGAGCTTGACTATTTTTTAGGCACAATCTACAGAAATATTATCTCAAAAACAATTTACAATCAACATAGTTATCTATAATATTTTCAACGATAATACCTTATTGTCTCTTAAAAATTTTATGAAATTTAATGATCAAATTTATGGAAGACCTCGCGAAAAAGTTTCTACAAACTTTTAGTAGTTATGCAAGCAAAGCAAGTGAAGATCGTATTTTTTTTCAAGTATTTCTCAATCTCTTTCAACAGCAATGGCTACACCCATACCACCTCCAACACACAGAGCAGCAACACCTTTTTTAGCATTTCTCCTCTCCATTGAATGTAGTAATGTTACAACAACTCTTGCTCCTAAAAATTAAAAAATATATGGATTAAATTATGAATATGTACACAAAATTTAAATGCATGCATATTTGACTAACCAGAAGCTCCAATAGGGTGACCAAGTGCAATAGCTCCTCCTTCAACATTGACTTTTGCTTGATTTAAATTAAGTCCTTTCACACAACGCACAGCTTGTACAGCAAATGCTTCATTCAATTCATATAAATCAACTTCATCTTTATGCCATCCAGCTTTTTCCAACTAAAAACAATTTTAATTTATAGTAACAATTTTTAATAAACTAAAAAAAAACAATTTTTGAATACCAACCAGTAATTTTACAGCAGGGATAGGGCCTTCACCCATCATTTCAGGTAATACTCCAGCTTCAGCAATAGCAACTATTCTTGCCATTGGTTTTATTCCTTTTTCTTTGACAACTTTACCGGACATTACAACAACAGCAGCTGCACCATCATTGATACCTGATGCATTTCCTGCAGTAACGGTACCTCCTTCCTGGAATTCATTGAAAATTTATTTCAATAAGCAACCATTTTTTGCAATATGATTAGAAAAAAATTGTATTATTATTACTTTAAAAACTGCTCTTGCTTTTGAAAGATCTTCAAAAGTTACACCGCTTTTTGGGTATTCATCTTTTGACACCAAAACTGTTTGTCTCCTGATTTTAACTTCAGTGGGAACTATTTCTTTATCGAAATGACCACTTTTTATAGCCATTTCAGCGCGTTGTTGCGATTGTTCTGCGTATTTATCTTGATCTTCTCTTGATATTTCATATTTTTCTGCTATATTTTCGGCTGTTATTCCCATGTGAATATTAGAGAAGGCATCTGTCAATCCATCGAAAAGCATTGTATCACGCAAAACTGAATCTCCTGATTTATTTGCAAGTCTGATGTTAGTCGAATGAGGAGCAGCGCTCATATTTTCTTGTCCACCAGCAACAACAATATCACCCTCTCCACATTTGATTGTCATATAAGCATTCATTATTGCTCTAAAATGATATAATTAATAAAATTATTTATTTATTTGAAACTAATAAAAGAATATTAAGCAACGAAAAAATAAAATTTTAAATTGTTGAACATTAGATGGATAGAATAATTTATCATGATTTTCCTTAAAGACACATAATACCTAATTCATTAACGATTTAAAATAGATCTTCAACAAAAACTCGTTTTTTACTTACTTAAGACCAGATCCACACAACATATTAACAAGATAAGCAGGAACATCTATTGGCAGACCAGCTTTTATGGAGGCTTGTCTAGCTGGATTTTGTCCCATGCCAGCAGTGAGTGCCTGACAATAGAAAAAAGATAAGCATCGATATTGAATGAAAATACATAAATTTTCATGAAGATTGGCAATGACATAATAGTGCATTTACCTGGCCCAAAATAACTCCGGATACCTCTTTCGGCTCGACATTTGCTCGCTTCAAGCTCTCCTTGATAACGACAGTGCCGAGTTCACTCGCTTTCAGCGACGAAAAAGTGCCGCAGAACGAGCCTGAAAAAAATAAAACAACGCACGCTATAATTCAAAGTGCACAGATGGCAAATGTTTATGATTCGTAAAATGTAAAAAAATAAAACAAACGTCGATGCCAGGCGTACGTAAGAATTACGTGGTCCGATAATATTTTGTAAGTGTAACGGAAAGAAAGTTTTATAACGCGACAATTATGCCAGTACACAACAGGTAAAAAAGTAAAAGCGAGAGAAAGGAATGCGGGTATATATTAGCGATGGGTGGCAAGACGACACGAGGACACTTTTAAAAATTACCGTTAATTTGGAAACGAAAAGAAGCGAATCAAGTAAAAAAACAAAAAAACAAAAAATTAATCGCGAACGATTGTCAAACAAAATAAATTTACCAATTGGCGTGCGACAAGCAGAGGCGATGTAAACCTGATTATCGGTCATGATGATGCGTTATAAGTATTGTCTCAAGAAGAAAAAGGACGAACAACTGCGACGAGGTGTAGTGCGCGGAGCAGAATGCAAGGTGTATTTTACGATGTCGCAGCGACGAGGAGCGATCACTGACTGACGACTCAATGAAAAATAAAAAACGAATTATTAGCTTACTACAGTCCTACCCTCTCCGCGCGCGAGGCCCCGCAGAGTTTCGAGAGCAAGTAATTGAGTTAATACACCTCGCTCGACTACATTATACCTAGCAGCCGACTTTCTTTTCTTCGAAATTCACACACGCTTGCGCCAATCTGCACGAGCTCTTCTGCTTCGATTTCAGGTTTTAATTTATTTAATCAGGTGCAATACGGTTTTATAGCGATTTGCATACCGATATACGTTGAGAAATTTTACCAGTTCGGTTGAATATATTTATCGAAGAAAGTTTTGAACTCGTGATGGAGTAATTTGTTATAACAATTACATATCAATTAGACATGACATGCATTATCGCAGCAATAAAGATTGCAAAAAGAAAAAAGTTTATCAATTGAAGGAGAACATCTATAGTGAGTGATAACTACGCACTAAACTGGCAATATGTTTGATATCGCTTATCGCGCAATCACGAAAAGATCGTCTTTGATTTCCTCAATTAAGAAAGAAAAAAGACACGGTTCTCAAAAAAATGCATTTTTATTATTATTGGATCATTTATGATCGAATTTTATAATGAGTAATTCAATGTCCGAAATGAAAAATATAATTTGTTTATTTGTTTATTCCAGATTTTCCAGAGCATAACGTTCAAGGTTGCAACGAGAAGATGTAATGATTGTTTAAATAAACAGTAATGACTCGTGATTGCAATTACTCTAAAGTTTGAAACAAATTCCAAACTCGCTCCAAAATAAACAAACAACAACACCCAGTACAGTGACCGTCACTGGACCGGTTCTGGCTTTCTGTGTGTTTTGATACATGCTTTGAAGTTTCCATGAGCTAATATGGATATAGGATATGCTAGAGGCCGACTGCTACCAAGAACTGCGCACTGTACACCCGACGGACATAATATCTGTCCGGACCTTACTTCACACTAGACATGAAAATTTCTCATAAACGTATAGATAGACTCCGAATCATCGAAACAAGTGAAGTATAGGCCGGGCAGATATTATGGGTGTCGGGTGTACATATACTTTTGAGCTTTAGACAGCATATCTGACATTGTACACTGTATATACACAAGTCAGTGTATCTATTTTGGCTATTTACAGTAGTATAGGCAACTGTTGAAGGGGTCGAGAGACTATCTGGCGATGCAGCCTATTAACGATCAACGGAATTTTGACCTTTGTTGATGCAGTGGCCTATACGGTGATGAAGAAACAACTTAATGACTCGCCGTCAGTCGCTGTCCCAAAATTAATAAGCTCGAGGATGTCGATCGTTTGACGCCCGAGCACTCGAAGTCGTCTCTACGATAATAATCAAGAAGTTGACGCGATACTTCACCTGAAATCAATCGAGTAAGTCGTCTCTCAGAACGTAAAAAGCATATATGATTACAATTTTTTTTCCGACCGTTGTTATTTTCTTTTTATGACGTCTGCTCGTTTGCAACTGAAATAAGGCACGTGTTTGCATACAATTAAATTACGAAGGATCACTTCCATTCGTTTTGTGGCAACTGCAGAAGTTACTTCATTTCTTGGAGCTTTTTTGGCTAACTAGTATTTTTTATTTTTCAGAAATGAAGGCCTCTGAGAAGAAGATTGAAAAATTAGAGAGAGATGTGTCAAAACTCATTGAAAATAGACTATTCGTGGGAACGTTTAAAGAGAGGCGTTATGTCGAATCATTATCTATGTACAGGTATAAAGAAATATATAAGTACCAGTTATATTTTAAAAAATATTTTAATATAATTATTATCCTCATTTAGAGACATCGTCGTTATTGAATCCACAGATGATCTAGTTCCAAACATGTTAAAAGCCAAAAGTGCATTTGAAACATTTACAAATTCTCAGTGGATTGGAATAACAAGTGAGTAAATTTAATTTTTAAGTGGATTTATATATAAAAATAACTCATCATGGCACAACTTTCAGCGGATAGCAATACGGATGATTGTCTTCTGTGGGTGGAACTACCAAGTATACCTTTGGGTAAACATTGGTTTCAAATTAAAGGAGTGACGTTTGAAAGTAAGGAAATACTTTTAGAACTCACTCATGTGCAACCCTTTATAAACCCAGATAGGAGTTTCAATACCACCAGTGATCCTGATTTTCCAACTTTTGACATAAAAGAGGTAAATACTGAAGTTGTAGAGAATTTTTAAAGCACATTTTTAACTTAAAAACTGTATATTGTTCACAGATACTGACATACAAAAATTTTTGCGAGGCTGTAAAATTCATGGCAATTGTGATAATGACTTTGTTTACACTTACTATTGAAATAATGCGATACTTAGGAGAATGGAGCATTAAATTTAGTCATGTCGTAGTCAACTTGATACATGTTTCTACACCTATATGTTTAGGTGCTTTTGAGTTTTTATCAAAATGTGTCGGTGGATTGTATTGGTTGATATTCGTTCTGGTACGGGGTGGTCCCAGTACACCTGCTGTACCAGCAGCATTGATGGCCAGTAATAAACCAAAACAAATAGGATATTATGAGCCTAATCAGAGGAAAAGATATGAGCCACTATATCCTAATAAATTTAAAAGCTATACCCCAGGAAACCAAAATTATAGCTATGAAAAAAAAAGTTATCATTGAAATGTTTTGTAAATTTATAATCAGAGCTAATTGTTAAATTCAAAAAGATTTATACATTTATAAAGGTAAATAGTGAGAATCGATTAGAATTATTTTTTACTTGTAAATAAGCAGCAAAATGTTTAAAATAAAATGAAGTCAGTGAGATTTAATTTTGTACTTTTTAATATAAACATAATATCAATTATTTCCAATACACATAATGTATATTTTGAACATTCATCAAATATATTTGTAATTTTCAATAACTCAGTTCTCTAATAAATATTATGCCTTTGGAAGATGATTTTTTGTGACTACTTCAAGCAGCAACTCAAAGCTCTCGTTAGATATTAAAGTTTACTGTCTTGGCGAATTCATCCTACTGTGATTCCAATGACGCCACAGCCCAAGCGACCACCAGCATTGCCAGTCGTTTTGGAAAGTTCATGACCACCTTTGCCCAAGTCATCGGGATCAGCATGGACCTATACAATCAATGGAGAAAATAAAACGCATTAAATCTCAGAATTGAAATATAATGGTATAATCTTTATCTGGCGTCACTTACCACGACAGTTCTGCCAATGATATTGTGAGCTCCCTGAAGCTGAAGCTGCTTGTCAGTGAGGTCGACCTTGGCAACGCCGTTGGGACCGGCTTCCACGTTTCCCAAGTCGCCGACGTGACGCACAGCGTCGGTAGGTGCGCCGTGCTCCTTCTTCAGGGGATTGAAATGGGGTCCGGCACTGGTGCAGCCTGTGGAATGGCACAAGCGCACACATCATATACATATCATGAATACCAAAGCACTAGTTATATAAACAACCTGTTTTTATGTATGCGTGTTGCAATGCACGCGCCAATGCTTACCGTTGGTGTTGTCGCCGAATTCGTGAATGTGGAATCCGTGCAGACCCGGATTCAGGCCGGTAACCTGGCCGGTGACCTTAACCGGCTCGCTCTCGTTCTGTAATAATATAGAGAAAAAATCACATTGCATGACTAAGCACTCGGTGCGAATCGACATTAGACCAGGCTCGATTCAGTAAAATCATGTGAAATAAAATATGAAAATTATTAAAAATCGCTCCCTCACGTTTTGCTCGAAGTACAGAGTTCCCCTGCACTCGCCTTGGAGAACGCAAACGGCCTTGACCATGATGAACGAGAGAGTAAGAGATGGGTTTTTTAATATAACACCGAAAAAGTCACACAGAGACTAATAAATGTGAATCGCCGCTGCAATCGACTTCGCGATACTGCGATGAACCGAGAGAGGTACACTGTAGATACGTGATAATTGAACGACACAGACACGCACTCACACTACACGGGGGTCTATGAGACTTGTGCTGAATCACCGCAAGACTGCTTCGCTTGAGTGTGTCGCGCAAAAACGCAATTTCTCTTCCTATTCGTTAATAAGGTGTGTGTGTGTGTGTGTATATATTTCAATCGAGTATACAGGCAAATGTATTGCGTGTACGATATACGCCGACTCGAAGTTTCTGCCCTGAGTTAGTAGTGAGCATGTGTTAGTACTCGTGTACTCGGTGCGTGGAGCGAGATAATATTGAAAATTTCGCGAAGTGGTGCTGTCGTTTAGCGTCATCGCTAGGCGAAAGTTCATACTAAAATTTGCACATTGCAGCGAAATATATCGTCGCGCCGATGTGTATTTTGACCGCATCGACCGCAACATTCATGTCTGTTATTTTTTAAATGTCAAATCACGCACCGACAGCGACCCCGAAATCACGGATAAATGAGCTTTACTTTTTTTTTCTTTATGAGCTTTAATTCATGAAAACAATGTGTAATATGAGCGTAAAATACAGCGATGATGCTGGATTGTGGGTGCCGCTACAATTTCGATGCAACCAGCGTCCATGCTGCGCCCGGTATATAAATGTATAGTGTTGGTGGTGGAGGCCGGTTACCGGCGAAATGTCAGAATAAAGGGCCGGCCGAAACGCATCTGTTGGCGAACCTTCGCAAATCGCAGACGCATCCTTATTTATAGGTAGGCGTCCTGTGTACGCCAACCACCGACTAGTAACCTCGAAACTTTTATATGCACTTGAATAGTGGCTGGATATTTACATTTTTTAGCGTCGTTTATTCAGCCGAGTTTATTTTAAATTCAAGAATTAGCAAAAAGAAGTTATTTTCTTCAATTCTGAAAGTTTGAGCGCAGTTTAATAAAGCTTAATTATGGCCAACGACGTGGTAATCGCAGAAGAAGCATCAGCCGATCAACAATCCAAACAAGAAAATAAAGAAGAAGCCAAACAAGAAGCTACAGTAGAAACTAAAGCGGAAACTAAAGCGGAAACTAAAGTAGAAAATAACGAAGAAAGTAAGGAAGAAAGTAAAGAAGAAAATGCAGAAAATAAGGACGAAAATAAGGAAGAGAATAAGGAAGAAGTTAAAGTGGAAGTAAAAGAAGAAATTAAAGTGGAAGTTAAAGAGGAAATTAAGGGAAAAGCCCCGAAAACGCTGAAAGAATCTACTTCGGGAAAAGCTCATTTTGTCGCGCCTGTTGTTCCGTACAATCCCGATGGCTGGGGCCCTTGCGATTTGCCCGACCGCTTCAAAGACATGCCGTATCAGCCGTTTTCCAAAAGCGATCGCATTGGCAAGGTAAATTAAATCGTGTATAATTTTTTGCTTACTAATTATTTACAAATTCATACATTTTTCATTCAAATTTTGTAATTTTAGATTGCTGATTGGACTATACCAGCTAATCATGACAAGAAGTTTGCAAGTAAGTTTATCAGTTGTCTTTTTATGTTGATTGATTTACAATATTTGGTAATTTACTGTTTTATTAGACTCAAACTTGAGTTGTCGAAAGCATTGATTCACATTCTAAACTGATTGAATAGTTGAAGTAATACTCTCAATAAGGGTGCCTGTTCAATCCAACTAAATGATTATTAATTTTTTTTCAGACAAATACAATTCTCAATTTGGTTCTGGTACTCAATACACCTATTATCATGATGAAGATGAATCTACCTTTCACCTGGTTGATAACACTCGCATACAGAAACCGCCTTATCAACGCAGAGGGTTTGGTGGTAGAAATCAGAGATTGCGTGGAAGAGGTGGTGCTCGTAGTACTATAAGTCAAATGCAAGCTTTAGGCAAACTCAAACTTAGGGAAAGAGAGCGTAAAGGTCAAACTAAACGCTGGGGTCCACGACAGGGCATGAGAGGCAAAAATCAAAACCCAATTAAAATTCGTGATGCATCGGTTACTGTCAAAGCAGAGTGGGTTACCATTGAAGAAATGGACTTCCCAAGATTGTCGAAATTGACACTTCCTGGTGTCAAAGATCCACAAGATGTTGTCTGCTGTGGTGTCCTGGAGTACTACGACAAGACCTATGACAGAGTTAATGTCAAGAACGAGAAACCTCTGCAGAGAATCGATCGTATCTTCCATACCGTCACAACCACCGACGACCCCGTTATCCGCAAGTTGTCAAAAACCGAAGGCAACGTGTATGCCACTGATGCTATTTTGGCCACTATCATGTGCAGCACACGCAGTAACTACTCGTGGGACATAGTCATCGAGAAGATTGGCAACAAGCTGTTCTTCGACAAGCGCGACAACACTGAGTTCGACTTGCTCACTGTCAACGAGACGAGCGTAGAGCCACCGCAGGACGATGGAAACTCGCTCAACTCGCCAAGAAATCTGGCCCTCGAAGCCACCTTCATCAATCACAATTTCTCGCAACAAGTCTTGAAATCCGACATGAAGTACAAATTCGACGAGCCCAATCCGTTCGTGTCGGAGGAGGAGGAAGGCGAAGTCGCCTCTGTTGCTTACAGATACCGAAAATGGGACCTGGGCAACGACATCACGTTGATTTGCCGTTGCGAACACGATGCTGCGACTCAAGGCCCCAACAACGAGACACAGTTCTTGACGATCAAGGCCCTCAACGAGTGGGACTCGAAGTTGGCCAACGGCGTCGAGTGGCGTCGCAAGCTCGACACCCAACGAGGTGCAGTCCTCGCCAACGAGCTGCGCAACAACGCCTGCAAACTGGCCAAATGGACGGTTCAAGCTCTGCTAGCTGGCTCCGATCAGCTCAAGTTCGGATACGTGTCCAGAGCCAGTGTACGTGACTCGAGCAAGCACGTAATCCTCGAGACTCAGCAGTACAAGCCCAACGAGTTCGCCAATCAGATAAACCTCAACATGGACAATGCCTGGGGCATCCTCAGGTGCATCATCGACATCTGCATGAAGCAGAAGGACGGCAAGTATCTCATCATGAAGGATCCTAACAAGCCGATGATTCGCCTCTATGACATTCCGGACAATACCTTTGACAGCGAAGGCGAAGAGGAGGACGACGACGAGGAAGACGTCAAGGATGTCTTCCAGAGCTAAATATCATAAAATTTTAAGAATATCAAGTATTATCTGTACCGATACTGTATTAGCATTATAGCGCGTTTTTTATACACAATTGTACATTTTTTATATTTGTTTTCAACTCGAAGACTTGCACGTATACGTGTCGAAAATAGAATAAAGGGACGAATCTTTTTACATGAAAACTTTTTTAATGTTAGAAATAGATACATTTAAGAATTGTAACAACGACGTAAAATTCTATAAATTTTTTTTATTTACAAATTTTATTTTCTCCTATGCATCTGTGCATTATTTCGAATAATAATTCAATAAAAAGTATACAGATTTATACAATTTAAATAAAAGTTATATTCGTATATCATCATTTGAAATTAGACTTAAATGTAACTTTTCAAATGTATTCTTATTATTATTTTATAAAATGCTAGTCTTAATTTCTAAAATATGGCATTTCAGAATTATTGTCGTGGGTCGAAGATACTTTAAAATGAAATTAAAGTATAAATTTTCGTTTATTCTACGTTATTCTCAATCTTGGCCTCTCGAAGAACGCAAGTGATCTTGTCTTTCACCGCCTTGGCCATCTCTTCGTCGATATTGTGATGAAAGACGAATCTCGCCAGGTTGGGCGAGAGCGCCAAGCCTCTAACTAACGTCAGATCGCGTGGATCCTTCTCGTCCTTCACCTGCTGCATCCTAGCCACGAATTTGTAGGCGTCCCAGGCCTCGGTCTGGCGTACCTTCACGAACATCATGTTGGTGTGGGTGGTGGCGAGATCGACGCGAAAATCCTCGGACTCGCAAGAAGCCAACGCCTCGGCGACCATCCGGCAGTTCTTGTGGTCTGCGGATAGTCGCTCGTTCGCATCCCGGAGGGCCACCAGACCCGCCGCCGCCAAAACTCCGCTCTGGCGCATACCACCGCCGAGAACCTTTCGGGTGCGCCGGGCTCGATGGATGAACTGGGCGCTGCCGCACAGTACCGATCCCACTGGGCCACCCAGGCCCTTGCTCAGGCACACGCTCACCGAGTCGCAACCCTTCAAGATATCGGCCACTTTCATGTCCGTAGCGAGCGAGGCATTGACGATGCGCGCCCCGTCGCAGTGCACCCTCAAATTTCTTTCCTTGGCCAACTCCACCAGGTCGGCGATCCAGGCGCGCGGCACAGCTTTGCCGTTGATGGTGTTCTCGACGGCGACGAGGCGCGAGAACGGCTCGTGCAGCCAGTCGCTCTTGAGGCGCGCTCGGAGCTCACCGAGGTCGAAGCTGCCGTCCGGAAGTTGTGGTATCGCGTTGACCGTGACGCCCGCGACTTGGGCGGCGCCGCCCTGCTCGTGCTGGGCGATGTGCGAGTGCTCGCCCACGTAGATCTCGCAGCCGCGAGTGTCGCAGTGCGTCATTACTGACAAAAGAACGCGACGCGTCTTAGTTATTACAATTATAAATTTCGAGACTCGACGATCATCAAAACTTGATTATTTAGGTCGATCCTTACCGGCTACGAGATTGCCCATGGTGCCGGATGGTACGAACAAGCCAGCTTCCATACCGGTCAAGAGGGCGACCTCGCGCTCGAGTTCTGCAAAGGAGTAAGAGAGAAAAAAAAAAAAATAGTCAAAAAACATCAAAAGATCGAAATTGGAGCATCTCGTGGCAGCTAATGTCATCGTGTACATAAACTCACCCTTGACCGTGGGATCCTCGCCGTAAACGTCGTCGCCGACCACGGCCTCGCACATGGCTCTCAGCATCGCCGGCGTCGGTTTTGTCAGCGTGTCGCTCCTTAAATCGACCACCTTGGCCTGCATACAATTTTTTTTTTTTATAATATACTACATCGGCCTGACTTTTCTAAGAAACTACTAGTATGGATAAAGGCGCTTGTTATATATTACTCACATTGTATTTGCCAGCGATCTCGTACAACTTCTCGCTCGGCATAGAACCGTACATGATGATGCCTGGAAGTGTCGTCGTCGTCGTCGTCTACTACTAACGCTGTTAGAACGGACTATTAGTATGAGAAATTTCACCGAGCCTCTACGCGCAATCAGTCAATCCTGTATTACTGTCGGTACGCACAGCCGCGTGGGCGGAAGTGTCCGATTTTATAAGATCATTAAGATTATGGAAGAAATTTATACAAGACGCGCACGCAGTAGATACGCACGCAGACGCACGAGAGCTCGGCTTATGAATTGCGCCGTTCTCTGGGGCGCTCGACTCGAATCGAATGCCTCTCTCTCTCTCTCTATTTTATATATTTAAAAAAAAAAAAAAAAAACCGGCCTATCGATTCCTCGCGCGCGGACGCATCGAGCGAGCAAACGAGTTATTATAGAGCGTTTTATATGCATAATTGCGCAACGCCTGCCTGCGTTTGTATACGATCGCTGTGCAGATGAGCATAATCATCGAAAAGCTGCGCTTTGTTTATCGAAGAGACCAAAACCGTCTTGGTTGGCGCGCCAAATTTCGCGCGCGAACGTGCGTACGGGAGAGTTTTATCCTATACGACGTCGATTAATCAGCGATCGATTCGTCAGTCAGCGTTTCTTGCCTACAAACACAAATCGAGCTGATCCGCACAAATTTTGTCAAGCTTCACTCAAGTTTGCGGGAATTACTTAATATTTAAGTGCGCGTCCTGCCCAAAAGCAAATGACTCAAGTTCGAAAACTACACAAACTCCAGCGTCGCGTTTGCGTGTGTCGTGCGATCGATTAATTAATCTCGTGAGTCTCGTGCAAAACAAATCGATCGCTCGTGCGTCTGTCATCGTATATGGGCAAATCTAAAAAAATGTAGTTACTTGGAATAATTTCGGATAAAAAAATGCAAAAATGAATGAACAGCTCCGAAAATTTGAAATTTTTTCAACTCGAGTTTATAAGGAGCTGCGGCTTTTGTTAACTGGGTCAGAAGGCAGATTACACCGAAAGACGAGATAAAAAAAAGGTCAAGCCATTATATTCCAATCTTGAAAGATTTGTGACAAATTGAACTTTTCACTATATCCCTCGAAAAGGTCGCTGCTTTTCCCCCTTAGCTTTGCGTAGTTTTCCTGCATACGATAAATTATGCGGTTCATGCCACGCACAGGAACTCTCAATAATTAACTTGAACTCCTTCTCACGTTCTTTTGGATTTCCCCATATATATATAATATAATATATATATATATATATATTTGTCTAACACGAGCTCCTCTGTGGCATCGAATCAAACTATACTCGGACGATTTGAATAATTCGAATCGCAGCCTGCCGCCGCGCGGTGTTTTAGTGTCGGCTCGCGACATCTGTCCGCGGGCGTCCGCGACATATCCCAGCCAGCAGTGATAATATAATGCGAGGACTAGGTATAAACTGTCTCGCTCGCAAATCCATAAGAGACAATTTTCGCACTACCGCGCAGAAGAAAGAAAGAGAGAGAGAGAGAGAGGAAAACTGAAAAGCAAAATTACCTCAACCTGTAGGGCCTACGCACATACACAAACACACTATTCGTGCGGCGGCTCGACTCTCACACGCAGACACTCGAATGATAATAATACGTACGAGCGCGCCGCCCGGCGTATACCGGTGAATTTTTCACTATACTTCGAGAGAGAGAGAGAGAGAGAGAGAGAGAGAGAGAGAGAGAGAGCTAGAAAGAGATAGCAAACGCGTTCGCACATTCGTATACTCACACACGCGCATGATATCCATGTGTACGTTGAAAGTCGCGCGCCTGTGTACAAGCGTTAGACTGTATTATCGCATATTACGCGTATCCCATACCGAAACGGGCAACACATTGGCGCACATTGACACGGAGCAGCGCGGGGGCTGCCCACGAGTACCTTAGTAGTTCTATATATATATAGTGATAATATCGCCTGGCGTGAGTATATATTAAAATACGAAGATAAGAGAGAAGAAAAGAGAAGAGAAAAGCCGTAACTCCAAATCGGACACGTCTCTAACGTCCAGAAGATTATCATCGTCCATCGTAGAGTTCTATATAAACACACATCTGCGTGTATATATCGGAAAGAAGGCGCGAAAGTCACCGAGGCAACGACGATCTTGCCATAGTCTTCTACTCCTCCGACGATCAGCCGCCTAAAATCCGTCTGTATTATAACGTTAAAAAGCGTAACAGGACGGTATTTTATATCGTTATAACGCTCACGCGTTATATACACGGCCGGTACAGAGAGGAGGTATAGGAGAAAAGAAGCGATTCTGCAAAGAGCGAAGACGACATTCCCGAGTCTTCATCGTCGTGCGTATATACAACACAAACACGCACATATATATATATTCGTAATCTCCTTTATGTGTGTGCGTGTGTGTGTGTGTGCGTGCGTGCAGTTCGCGCGCGTGTGTATCATCGGAGTATAACATTAATATATATTTAAGCCGAGTCGAGCGCGAACGCCGGAGCCAGTACAGTCCCGACAACGCTGGCAACAAGATCGGACGGCGGCAGCAGTAGGCAGCAGCAGCGATATTAACGTACAGTATAACATACGTAGTCAGCCACGCTACGTTGCAAAAAAAAAAAAAAAACAGAACTTTAGCAACATCGCGCACCTTTTCGTCGTGTGAATAAAAGAAGAAGATTTCAAAAGTTGTAGGGCCGTCGATTAACGAGAGCGACTCCTGGTCGCCAGAGGTTCTATGCGGCGCGCAGTCTACTCGTTCGTCATCAACACGCCTCTCCCGAGTTTGCTATTGATTCGATTGGTTTAATGTTGAGTTTTGTTGACCTTATCATAATAGAAGATTGTTGTTGTGCCTTTGTTGTTGATTTTATATAATTTACTTGGTGTGTATTATTATTATTATTGGTGCGCGATCAAGTATCGAATTGTGTCTTCGTCGATTATTATTATCATCTGCGAAAGTGCGTTAGTGTTGAGTGCCCCATCTGCATCATCCTCGAAGCAACATCGTCGAGCATATACATAATATATAATATAAAAGCGGCAGCCATTCATGCGAGGACGCGAGCGTGCGTACTTTTAGGGCTAAGTGCAGGAAAAGCCAGAGAGACCGAGACGACAGCCAAGAGGTCTCTCTCTCTCTCACTCACTTACTCTCTCGCGGCGGCGGTGTATGTATAGCCGCTGAGCAACCAGCGAAAGATATACGAGGAGTGCAGCAGCAGTATCGGCCGAGTGCGCGAGAAAGAGAAAGAATAAGTTAGCAGCAGCAGCGGTGGTGGCACGCAGCAGTGTATAAGAGAGAGAGAGAATAGCTGCGTCAGAAAGAGAGCGAGAGAGCCTCTACTCTGAGAGCGGTAAGAAGAACCGACTCGCTCACACACACACACACACGCGCATATACAACAACAACAACGCGACACACAGCGCACTAGCTAGCAGCAACAACATATAGTTAGCCAACGACAACAGGGCACAGCCACCATAGGTGCGCAACAGAGCAACAACATAGAGCAAGAAGCGAGGCACGGACGACCGCGGCGCTCAGCGATCATTATAAACTGAGAGAAGAAGAAGATGGCGGACGAGTCGAGGGTGGACCGCTCGGACCCGGAGCTCAAGATCCTCTCGGTCGACCGCAACAACTTCAACGACCCGGCCACGCAGGCGGAATGGACCCAGAAGAAGCTCGTGTGGGTGCCGTCGGAGCAGCAGGGATTCGTGTCCGCGTCGATCAAGGGCGAGCTGAACGACAACGAGGTCGAGGTGGAGATCGTCGAGACCGGCAAGCGCGTTCACGTTGCACGCGACGACATTCAGAAAATGAATCCGCCCAAGTTCGACAAGGCCGAGGACATGGCCGAGCTCACCTGCCTGAACGAGGCGTCGGTGCTGCACAATCTCAAGGACCGTTACTATTCGGGTCTCATTTATGTGAGTAACCAAAACTTTTTTTATTTATCATTTACGTTTGAGATCCTGTACGCGCGTGGGAGGATACACCTTTATCCAGGACATGTGTATGTGTATGCACAGCATCGTTACGATCGTCTCTCGCGCGCGTCATCCCAGTAACCGTCTCCTCGAAACGGTCCGCGAGACTTTCTCTCGTACAGTATACGATATTCGCGGGTTGGCGCGATACATAACCTCGAATACAGTTCTCCCTATATTATAGTTTCATTGGCAGTTTGGCGATGCTGCTGGCCTGTGCTCCTTCGTCCAGCACGGCTTTACCTACACATATTGTACACACGCACACACACACACACACACACGCATACATCGAATGCGGCGCGGCCCCCGAATCCCGCAACAGGTTCGCGGGGATATTTGGCCCCAGCCACAGCAGTGACTGTCGCTGTATAGCTGTATGCGTGTGTGTGCGTATAATTGTTTAGTGTATACGAGCGCGGGCGGGCGGGCGTTGCCTCGCTGCTGCTGCTGCTGTATATGCAGAACCATGTTGTTGTGTCTGCGCGCCCTTCTTATTCTGCTGCTGCACGTTGCAGCAGTAGCAGTAGCCAGAGCACCGCTGGCCCTACTATGCGCTAGGCTAAAACTCGACGTGCGTTCGCGCTTTGCCGGTGGTATACTTGCTCGAGTTATACAGTACTTATATATATATATATATTAAACAAAAACAACAGACGCTTCGCGCGGGAGCTGGCTTAGCTCGTTCGTTCAGCCTGAGAGAGCCGACGGTATATACGACTGCTCCGCCACCCTTTTTTCTCTTTCTCACTGTGCCCTCTGCGCGCGCCCCGTGCTGCAGTTCGCGCGTCGTCGTTTTTCGCGCCCTTCTTCCGTGCACCGGGAGCCGCGCGTGAAATAGTTTCGTTCGTTCCGTTGTTCTCGATGCCGCGCGCGAGTTTACGAGTATATACATTATAGGATGTATTCGTTACGGCCGATCCTGCCCTGGTATATTATGCGATACAGCATGAGTCTGCGGGCAACATATGCCTGTTATATATGTATACTCGTAGGAAAGCCTTATACTACGTACGGCAGCTGGGCGCGCGCGCGGATTTCTATGTGTATGTGTGCGCGCGTCTGCCGGCCGGCTTTTGATACTTTCATTCCTTATATCTATATACTAACATTCTGCAGCAACGCGCGTATGTACGTATATGCGTATATAACGGCTGCACAGCGCAATTCTGTGTGGTGCAGTGCATTGGCACGACACGACCACGCGACGCTCAATAAGCATTCGCCGCTTTAATATGCCTATAGCTTTTTGGCTCTATTATTATGCATTATTTCCCTTTCCGCCCCGAAATTCTCACTTTCGCGGTCTGTCTCTGTTTCTCGCGCTAGGCTCGAACACACACACACACACCAACGTGCACACAAAGTTCATGTGCAGCCACGAATTTGCGGCAGCTACTGAGTGTACAGGCGATGGTCAGGGCCGGGCTGATCAAACGCAGCTTTGATATTATCGCTCTTTAACTATTATATAAATATATATATATATATCAATCGTAAAGCGACAGCTCTACGTTCGTGCGGCATGCCGGTTTTGAAGTCGCGCGCGTCATTTTCACTTTTTCAGTGAAAATCACGAGAGCGCGTAACGGTTTTTTAAATCGTAAACTTTATTTCGACACGTCGGCTCAGTACAGCTCGCGCGGGAACGGACCGATTGACTGACAAAAAATGTCCGTAGTACAGTCGACTGAAAAAAATGCACGCACACTTGCTCTCGCACATGCTGCTTGTATGTATAACGAGACGCGCTCCGCAGCTTTTTCGAGAGAACGTTACCCGCGTGAAAGAGGAGAAAAGGAAACGCTCGTCAGCTCGAAGAAATATACGTACACGCACGTGTGTGTATCCGCAGACGCTCCGTGTGCGCGTTGGTGGCTCGTGCAGGGGTAAAAAAAATAAATACACGCCAAAAAAAAAGTCCGGCTCCGTTTTTCGTGCATACAATACGTACATAGCTCTGTTGATTTTCTCTCTTTCTCTGCGAGATTTGCCTGGTCCGCACCCGGCGACGAGAGAGAGAGAGTCGAGATAATGCAACTATTGCGTTTCTTCGCGGGGTCGTCGGCGGTCTCCCGCATGTGCAGCGTAGCGCGTGCAAGACGATAAGATAGAAACGCGCGTCCGCGCAGACCGATAGTTGCTCTGCATATCATTGAGGAGGGCTCCGAAAGCGTCTCTCTCTCTCTCTCTCTCTCTTTCTTTCTTCTCTCTGCTGCCATTGTGCAAGTTCGGCCAATCTTCCGAGCTTTTTCATTCGCGCGCGTGTAGCAAGCTCCGCTTCTGCTGCTCTTCGTCGTTGTCGGTTCATTGAACCGAGCGTGGCGATTTCCTTTGTTTCCCCGCGCGGCTATACACGGCGTCAAAGTTCTGCTGCATGCAGATTTCTTTTCCTCGCGCGATCGCGCGCATACATAATCGCGTTTAGTTACATAGTTATATATACTTCTAAGACCTCGCGCGACAACTTGCTTCATAATATAATGCGACGCGAGCTTCGTTATATAGACGCAGACACATACTGAGACACAGACTCCGCGCACGCACGTGACAAATGTTCAATTAGTCTGACATTAATCAGCGCGAGACGCTACGCTTATAAATCAAGAGACGCCGAGAGAGAGAGAGACTCGCTGCTGCTGCCTCAACGAGACGAATGGCTCTGGATAACTGTTCCACGACAGATTATCATGCCCACACGACGACTACGACGACGAGGGAAGGGTACGCATAAGTAGCAGTGCCCATTAATTAAAATGTAAATTTTGTGTCGATGCACGCACGCATAGACAGACGAGCTTGCAGCAGCAGCAACTTATACTCGAGCAGTACTTGGCCGCGATTTTTTAAAATTATTTTTTCATTCACATTTTTTTCTTTCATTCGCGAGCAGCAGCTCGAAGCATTGAATTTCGACGATTGCAAGTAGTCGTTCGAATACATATATATACCTAATATGCAGGCGTATGCGCAATTGTTGCTGAACGCAGCGAGTTAAAGCGTGTGTATATTATTACAATGTGTATGCATAACGAAAAAGTATTGTATATTATACCCATATATAGCCAGCGGGTTTATAGACTTCCAGTCGAGCCGAGTTAGCGATAACGAAGCACAAGCACAAAAAGTATGCAGCGCTCCGATTACTCACTCGCTTCTGTGTGCGCTGCGACGCTGCTATCATCATCGACGGCGTATGTAGAAACGCAAAAGAAAAGCAACAAAAAATTTGAAAAGAAAACGCAAAATCTGCGTATGCGTCAAATTGTTCAGTGTATGCCCTCCCTCCTTTCTCCGCCTCGGAAGAAAAGCTCTCGCTCTTTCTCGCGGATACGGGGCTGTGTACGATGCGTTATGTATATACGTACTACATTTTTTTGATGTCGCGTTCGCGCGCGAGGACGACTCATTGCAAATTTATTTGCCGCGGCTGCGGCTGAATCGATTTAGGCCATCGATCAGCAAGTTATATAGGCAACACATACACTAAACGCGACGTATGAGAGAAATATGCGCAGTACCGATTCGTGCATATAACACACAACTCTTACATGTTAACGTACGTATACGTGTCTGAGTCACGCGGGGCCTCCGCTCGGGCGCTGATTCAGCGGCAGCAACGTTAAGGTGCCTTATAATACAACATTGGTCTGAGTCTAAGCTTTGGTAGCTTTCACTCTTCGAGCAACAGCAGCATAAGAAGCAGCGCAGAGATCGCTGCAAAAAGCAACAAAAAAAAAAGAACGGCATATCTTTTCGTACAATCGTATATAATAAAATGATGTAAAAGAAGTAAAAAAAAAAGAAGAGTAGGCGCGAGTTATAGCTTGTCTTTTTTCACTTCTACTACTAGGCCCACAAGAAAACACGTTCGTTCGTGTCTCTGTCTGTATGCGTGCGCGCGTGTGTTTATACGCGCGTTACTATACGTGTATATAACGCGCGCGCGGCTATATGTACACAGCTTGAATCAAAATACAAAGATATACACACGCGTGTGTCTGTAATGTCTTAAAAAACCGAGCCGAGCGTTTAAATAGCTCGGCAGTTTAGTATTATAGTAGTAATAGTAGAAGCAAGCGAAAAAAGCAGCAGAAGTATTAAGGCGACGGCGCACGCACGAGTCTTCGCTCGATGAAAAGTTCGCGTTCATAAAATATCTCTCTCGTCGACTGTATACGCGAGCGAAGCGCGCAAATGTATGTTTATTGCCTTAAGCTCAGCAGCGGAACATCTCTTTCTCTCCATTTTCGTCTTCTCTGCGCGGGTTTATTATTATTTATCATTATTTTTATTATTACGAGTTATATTTTTTCCTACTACTGATACTTCAGCAGCTACTGTCGACAACTCGAATCGCCGCAGCACACGTATCATTACGAGATACATGTCACGTTTTTAATAATACATACACAAGCGCAACGGGTCAAGATAACGATATTCGATCGATTTTTATCTCTTATATGGTACTCAAAATACAGAAAGTAGATGGCCCATAGCCCGGGAAAAAATGGTACTCGACATGTACGTAAATAACAAACAACAATAATACTGCGTGGGCGCGCGTGACTCTCATATGTATATCATTACATTTCATATGGCATATGTATGCATGCACGCGCACGATAATATATATCTATCGAAAAAAGAGCGCCGTTCAAGTGTTTATTTTATATTCGGAGTCGATCGGAATGCTTGCTCTTGGACAAACACACATCGATCGCGCGTCTCAACGCTTGGGTTTTTTCTCTTTCTTTTTTTTTTACTTCTTTTTTTTATTTTATCCGTCTTCTTCTCTCCTCCTAAAACAGCACCTCTTTCTCGGACTCATCGGCCACTCCGAACCAAGAATCCTCGAGTGCTGCGCGATATACGCATATATCTGTCACTCGATCAATCGTGCAACGGTCGGGATTTTACGCGTGCTGTGTTTTACGCGCTCGCGCGAATCTGCGCTCGACCGAAAAATGTGTCGCCTGCTGCTTACTTGCTCCGATATGTACATGAGGCCACATATTCATTGTTGTCGTAATCGAACATCTCTCGGTCGGATTGCGAGAAGGAGGAAGAGGAGGAGGAGTAGGAGGGGGGGGGGCACTCGCTACATATATGTGTATGTGCTTATCGAGCACACAGATGCGCAATCAACATTCCGCGAATTCCCAACTGTTTTTACCTCTTGGCAAATTTTTTTTCATTTATTATTATCATTATTATTCTTTCTTTCTTTTTTTTTTTGTTAACTTTATTTTCATCGGTTGCATCATCATCATCATCATCATCAACCTCAATTAATAATGAACTGAACTGAGACTCTCTCAACGCGACATATAAGAATTAAGACTTTTAATTTAACCGAAAGCAAGAGAAGATACGATTGTAAGAAAAAAAAAGACGATGAATAGAGCAAACTGTACCACTGCTGCTGTCACTGCTGTTGGCTCATCCGATTGAGAATATCGCACCGAGCGACGACGACCTTCGAGCCTTGCGGCTTGTATATTAGTGTGCGTGTGCGTCATATCGTTCCGGGGCTTTCTACCTATTATAAATACGCGTACACACGACGATTCCAGCGAACCCGACGAAAAATAAGAAGAAAAAATATATCACACGATAATTGCGGTCGATTTTTCGAGGACTTTGAAAAAGAGAAGTTGCATTTATAGTCCAGATCACCTGTGGAATGTGCTGGCCCGAAAGAGGCCAAACATACACAGAGACACGCGTTTGCGGTAGGCGAGAGGGAAACACACACGTGTACACCGAACCCGTCAAACTTCAGCTTATGTATATACTTCTACCCCGTGTGCTGCATGCGCAAGGTGCTAAAACCTCAAACTTCGATTCGCGTGCAAGAACTTCTTCTTTCCCTCCTCGTGCACGTATACCTGTGTTTTCGGAACAGCTGACTCTCGCGAAAAAAAAAAAAAACAAAAATCAAACGATCTCGAGTATACTACGGTATTGCGCAAAAAATAAAAAGCAAAAATCACTCGACTCGAGCCGCGCCGAGCTTGCAGCAGCAGCAGCAGCTAAGTAAGTGCTGTGCGAGCTTGAGCAATGCATGGGCGCCGATTGTGTTGTCCGTTGCTTGACCTTGCACACTATAGTATATACGGCTCTCGATTGCTTTCGTTTAAGGAGTAGTCGCTTCTCGTTCTCGCGTTTTAAAACCTGTGAAACAGGTGAGATGAGGCACGTACGTACGTACACACAAACACGTATTATTACATATTATTCGTGTGCCCAAGTAGGAAGAACAATATGTGTATATGTAGGTAAGCACACGAGAGCAATTATACAACGCGAAAGGCGAAGCCCCTCGACGGTGCGATCATTACCTGTTGTGTAGTGTGGCTCACTCTTCGTTCGTTCGTTCGTCATCATTATAATATTATTATATTATATTATATAGAAAGTGGATCGCTTCACGAGAAAGCATGTGCTTCGTCGTCTTTGTATATAATATCGTCGCCTCTCCATATTATATGTACACACATTCGAGCGAGCGAGACTCGAAAAGCCGCGGTGCATCCTTAAAAGGACATACGTGCGTCGTACTTCGTCCTTAACCCGCTTCTCTCTCGGATCGACTCTCTCATAGACTCGCGTGCGTCTGCATATTATCGGTACCACAGATATATAAGCAAGCCGATGATCGGTAATAGAGCCTTTTATAACGCCCATACGCGTAATTGTGCGCAGAGATAGATAGAGATTCGACCATTTAAGGTGCTCACGCGCAGGCAGGCAGGCGCACATTATAATATACCTGCTCTCGTGCTCGTCGTGTCGTCCTCGAATTTTACGCGCTAATCTCGTGTATAAACGTGCGGTTCTTTTTTTCTTCATCCTTATATACTACTCTATAATACTCGGGGGTCCGTTGGGAGAGCGTCAGAGCCAGTACTACTCCGCATGAGTCACTCGACTCGTCGCCATATATATACCTATACACTACACTCTCTCAACAACGAAGAAGTCTATAGCGGTGCCCGTTAAGGCAATCCGATATTTTTCCTCTCATAGGCCACACCGTCACTGCTACTTTGTGTGCATTGCTGCTGCTGCTGCACTGCAGCTAGCTCACGTATATTCCTATACAGGGCGCCTACTCGCGCACTACTTACGCCCATGCGCTTAGAGTCGCTGCTGCCGTGTGTGTGTGTGTTTTTTTTCTAAATAATTGCGACGCAGTGGCGCTATCTTCTCCTCCATGTGGTCGTCGTCGTCGTGCACACACGCGTATTATATACCCGCGGTATTTTCTGCGGCGCGGGGTCCGCGCGCAACAGAAAATAATGGATCGCGCGGCCCGAATTATCGCGGGCTCATTAATGGCTTATCTGCGGCAGACTCGCGCGGCGTCCGTTTGTCCTACTATATACATTGGCAAAATAGTAGTTTCTATTTTATTTTATTTTATTTTTTTTGTACCGAGGCTACGTTATTCACAAATACGCACGTACGTATACGAGTTTATAAAGTCAGCGATATAGCTTCAGCTCTATATATCACGGAGCGATGAATGGCGCAGCATTTTGTGTGCGTTATATACGCGGTGCATATTATATATAGACGGGGCGTCGCAGTTCTGCTGCTGCGTCGCGCGCAGCCTTCGAATGCCATCTCGATGAAATGCCCTCGTATATGAGCGCGCGCGAATTCAATGGAAAATCGCGCACGAGCGACAACCGAATATCCCCGAGTTATATATCCACGCGGGTAGAGCGAATAGAGGATTTCTGTGCTTGCTGCTCTTGTTTTTTTTTCTCCTGTCCTCTCTCGCTCTCTTATCTCGTTGCCAAGTTTTCAGAGCCACATCAGGAATGCTGCGCGCACGGAGATTCGAGAGAGAGGACAGGTCGTCGACCAACACATACACACGCGGCGGCTCTCGTCGAGAGCCGAGCGCAGGCATCTATATACCCGCGCGATATTATACATGCGTATACGTACGATATATATATATATATATATAAAGCCGGTGTATATGCACGCGTTGCATTTCATATATGTGTATTATACACACGCACATACACATATACACAGCAGTTGGGCGGCAGACGCGGACTCTTTTCTTCGCTCGCTCGTATATATACGTTCTTACACTCGTGTGTTGTGTGTGTGTGGGTATGGGTGACTATATACCCTCGAAGACCGGTTTTCGACGCTTCCTCCTTGTGGGCTCTCTGGAGCTCTCGAGAGCTCCGTGTGTATTCCTCTCTAGTTTGTATGTATAAGATACACACGTACGCATACGCACACATGTATGCAACGTATCAATGCCTGCATACGCAGCGGTATATTAACGTCTTATATATATATATGCGCAACACAACTCGAAAGGTCGAATTCGTCACAAGTTTATACATATAACGCACGCGCTGAAAAATCCGTGCATCAGCATCAGCAGCAGCAGCAGCAGCTTCGGAGTCGACGGGCCACGTAACCCGATCACTAGCGATCCCCCCGCGTGTGCGCCGCGAGTTCATTTTTATACGCGGCATAGCGATTATTATGGGCTTCGAATGACCAAAAAAGTACCTCGGAGCATCTTTGCGATTTTCGTTTATGTGTATATCGTATTTAATATACTATGTTCGTATATCGGCCAGCGACTCTCGAGGATTAATGATCGATTACGACTCTCTCTCTGTGTTACAATTATCATATACAGTACATAAGCTCGCGATTATATCCTCCGCGACTCTATTGCATCACGATATTTAATAATATAAAAAAAATAAATAAAATCAAGAGCGGATTATCGCGTTATATATTATCGAGTGTCGCGATCTTCGCGTCGTCGTCGTCGTCGTCGTCGGCGGCAATATATATTATTGCAATGCGCCGCGCAGCAACATACGTGATTAATGCCGGTTCGAGCGATGAAAAATAGCCTCGTGTCAAAGAGACACCTTCTATAGGCGTTTTCTGCCGCAATTTTGTTATATTTACATTATAATATTTATTTTCATTCTCGCCAAGCGTCCGATGTGATTCGCTCGTTTCGTCGTCGTCGTCGCCGTCGCCTATGCATTTACGTATACTTGTACGTTACATGCGTTTTTCTCTTTCTCTGTCTCTCTCTCTCGCGCGCGCGCGTTTAAGTGTAGGAGAAATAAATTTCAAACCGGCCGATATGTGTCGCGACGCGATCTGTCTGCGTGTATATATGTTCGTGTGTATGAGATACACACACACACACACACACACACGAGGCTTGCTCACTGCAGCCGCGCCCACTTGACCGGACGCGCGCGCGCGCGCGCGGACACAAAGAGCTCGCAAAATCTCAGAGAGCAGCGCCGATTTTTCCGTATACCGATTGGGCATTATTATAATTTAAATTTTCCTACGACGCGAGCACGAGCAACAGCAGCACCATGTAGTTATAGACCTAAAATATGACCAACTTAATTTGTGTGCGCATTTAATATACCTGCGCCTGCACACTCATGAAACGCGATGTCTTGCTGCTGCCAACTACTACTACTACTACTACTACTACTCCTCGATAAGACGCGCAACTACACACAACCTCCGCTTTATTTGCCGCCCACTCGGGCTCTCTCGCGCTATCTTACACTGTCTCCGGCGCAGCAACCGCAGCGGCAGCAGCGAGTAAATATTTCCCTCCTATAATAACGCTTATGGGAGAGAGACTACCGCTGCTATTTCTGATTATATTCGTATACGCATACTCGTGCACGCGAGCGCATACCTCTAAAGCTTCTCTCTCTCTCTCTCTCACGCGCGTGCATATGCGTGAGCTTTGGCCCTAATTATAGAATGTCCCAAACTCGACTGTATGCACCCCCTTACTGATACTTTGTATTATTATTAAGTTCGCTCTGTATATACCACAAAGATGATGATGATGACGACGATGATCGAACCCTCTTAATAATTTTTTTTTATCAATTTCTGTTGCAGACGTATTCTGGTTTGTTCTGTGTTGTAGTTAACCCATACAAGAAAATGCAAATTTACTCAGAAAAGATCATGGAAAGGTATAAAGGAATCAAGAGACACGAAGTTCCTCCACATGTTTTTGCTATTACCGATACGGCGTACCGCTCCATGCTCCAAGGTAAGTTATCCGAGTTTCGCACACGGGTCGAGGGATCTCTTAATAATTTTGTTGTTGTTGTAAATACGTGTGTATCGATTGTGTAACCTTTGACGCAGATCGCGAAGACCAGTCGATTCTCTGCACGGGTGAATCGGGCGCTGGTAAAACCGAAAACACGAAGAAAGTCATCCAGTATTTGGCCTACGTAGCCGCCTCGAAGCCAAAGTCCAATGCGGTGAGTGATCTCTGCCTCTCTTACTCTCTCTCTCTCTCTCTCTCTCTTCTTATGCACTTCTTCGTGGAAGGTGCCCGAAACGCGAAACAGAGATATATACACCGACACGCACGCAGACACACAAACTCGGTGTGTGCAGTGCAGTATGGTGTCAGCAAACGCTCCCTTCCGAGTTCCGCGTGGTTAACAATCGCGTGTTGGTACGCGCGTATACCGCCACACCTTTCCCACTTCTCCTGTGTTACTTGTTTTTTTTTTTTGCGTTTCTTTCCTTTTCCTCTTTCGAACGCATATCCCGCACAGTCCGTGATCCAATGTTATGCGCGCGCCCTGTACTTGTATTACGTGCTCTTGGGCGCATGGATGATGACCTCGATGAACCGTTTCCAACCTCGCTCTTATCGTTTATACCGATCCATGCGTGTACCTCTACCTATAATCCATTTTCCTTGACCTCCTGACGTTTGCTGAAGATATTGCTACACAGTTGTATAATCTAATTATATGTACTGTACATAAAATTGATTAGATTTGAGTAATAAAATATATCGCCGATCGGAGGTAAAAGTTGAGCTAGTAAAGCTCCTTGTATAATACACGATTCCCGTGTAGAATCGAAAATCTAAATACTAATTAATTTTCCAGCACCGAGTTGTTGTATACACACAACTTGCCAATTGTATCATAAATCACAGTAAATATTATATAGACTGCATATTATATATTGTATATGAGTAGAAGCTATTTGTCGTTGGGTAAAAATTGTATACAAACATAAAGTTCGGTGAAATTTTCGTATACTCGTCTTCGCGAGTCGTTGTTTACGATCTATCGTTCGACCCGCGATCGCGCGAGTAAATCATCGTACAATAAACATAAACACACAGATATATTCGATGCTCGCGACAAATAAAAGCTCTCGTACATGCTAAGCTACTGCTATGTGTGCGCGCGCGCGCGAGAAGAAACATTAAAGCAGTTATGCAAAGCGCGACGGTACTACACACGCAGCTGGTAATCGAGTTGCGCCTCTGCATCCACAATCAAAAGGCGCCATGCTACTACGGGACATTAAACAGTTGCGGCACGTGCTCTCTCACTCTCTCGCACTAGAGAAGCAGAGTAGTAGAGTTGATGGTTTTATGGTCGTACGGATAGAAAAAAAAATAAGGTGGCCGCTGCAATAAAAGGCCTCGAAAGAAGCGCTGCTGTTCGTGCTTTTGTTAGATCGATTAGCTTGACGATCGATCGCGCTAATTCTTTCTATTGATTTTGATTGTCGCGATGCTCGAGTGTGTGGAGCTATTTTCGTCGTGCTCGTGCAGCAGCTCGTTCGTCGTAGTTACAGCGAAAATTTTACGATATTCTAGCCACGAGAAAGCATTAGAGGAAAAAAAAGAAAACAAACCTCATTGTCTCGCGTCGTGCTGCAGTCTTCCAACGATTAAAATATATACAATTGTCCGATTATGTTCCGAGTATAGAGCCTTCGATTTTATATTTCAATCAATAAGCTTGTTTCAAGTATCATAAGCTCAATCATAGAAGTTATTAATGAATGCGCATGATTGTGTCGCATATATAATGAAAATAGAAAAACGACATTTAATTAAACATGTCACGTTTTTTGCATTTTTTTTCTCTGTCCACTGTACTATCGGTGCGCTTCGACATACAATCATGACACTGACGGACCTTTATCTTCTTCTTCTTCCCGACTCAGTCTCCGAGTCCGGCATTGATAATAGTAAGTTGAAAAAAAACCAGCAATTGCTTGCTCATATAAATTTTTCTCATTATTTATTTCGACATTTTCCATTTTTCTTAGTTCTATAAGCTTCATTTCGTTGTCTCTACTAAATCGCTTCAGTTTGTTTATTTAATTCAGTACTAACAATAATCTTTGCAATCGTCATTTGAATCACGAACGATCGATTGCATCTCATACTCTTCATTTGTTTTTTGTTTTTTGTTTCTTTTTTTTTATGTTTTTTTACTAAACAACCGATTCATCAATGCGTTATCTGATTCATCAATTGATATAGCAATTGTTTTGTCATGAATGTCATACTGTCATAGATATCATAACATCATAATAAATTATAAAAACCCATAATTAAGCGTAATTTATTCATTGTTATAACGCCGACTATTTTTAACACACGCTCTCTCTCTCTTATATAGTTGGCATAATTTGTCGTCTGGCACGCGTAATCTCTCTCTCTCTCTCCTCTCTTGCAACGGTACACACTACTTCTCGCGCACGCGAGAAAAGAGAGGCTGAATGTCGGCAGCTACTATGGCTTTTTAATTTTTTTTATGCATACTTAATTTATAACGCTGTATATATAGGTACAACACAGCGCGAACTCGATTGATACGCTTGGCAATAATAATAGTTCGCAGGTAGTATATCAACTAATGGTATGTATTTATAGCGGATGAATTTTGCGCTCGCGCGCGTGGATATAATTTACGATCGCGCGGCGTTAACATTAGCTGCACACTGCTCACAGAGAGAGAGAATGTGCTCGCAATAATGCGCGAGATTATAATGTGCTCTATGTACCTACTTTGATCGTTAGTCACAAAATTAATTGAATCATAATTGTTTAAACTGATCTCTGTTTGTTTGTTTTTGTTTTTTTTTTATTGCTATCTTTCCCGCTGCTGATTTGGATCTGTACACACGTCCATCGCTAATGCGTAATGTGTTGTCCAACCACTAACTGCTAAAAACCCCTTCGTAAAACGCAAAAAAAACATCGTAAAACGTCATCGGTCCGATCCAAATAGCCCGTCGTTGTTGGAAATGCTTTGGACAAATTAGCGGTAATTAACTAACGCCATTTAACTAGCTTGCTATTGTGTGTGTTATACATTTTTGTACATATAATAAATAATACAGTCGATGTTGTAATCTTTGTGGATTTTTTTGATCTTTTGTATTTTATTTTTTTTTCTCTGGTTTTCGCGACGAACAAAAATTTGTATCTACCGAATGTTTTCAGAAGTGTAAATACGTAAAGCTAACTAGGGTGTGGGCTCGCGAGCGCGACGCTGCTTCAATATCGGAAAAAATCACGTCATCATAAGACACCAGCAGTAGTAGTAACTTTTGTTTTTTTTTTTTTTTTTTACGTTAACCGTAGAACACAGCCCGACGACACGCAGTACTACTTACACACGCGGCTTTGGTGGTGAAATAATTTTTGTCGAAAAATATTCTTCTACGTCCATGTACTCGAGGAGAACTTGAGGCCTCGTGTCTGCGCGTGGTATGGCCTTGTTACGTGCGCGCGCGTAGTCTCTTCATCTGGACATTATTTGCACACGCAAAAGAGTCCGTGTACTTGTATACCGCGCGCGCCGATACACACCTAATACGTGCACTAGACTTCGCCATAAAAAGAAACTAAGTAGCGTCGTTTTTCGGCCTTGACATTTGTTGTTACATGTATATGTTTTTTTTTTTGCTTGAAATCAGTTGATTTTTCATTCTCGTAACATCTCGGAGCTACATCATGTATCTCGCACGCCACCGTTAAAGGATATAACTGCGCGCGAAACGCAGCGTTGATTCACCCACGCCAATTTTGGAGACGTTATATATTATATGTCCATATAAGATACCGATGCAAAGAGTTGAAATACTTCTAAAACTATAATATAATTTCGCATGTTCTTGAATATTTTCTTAGCTACACCATCATGTACTTAGATGACAATCACTTCGTATATACTAACTTTGGTTTCTTGTGGCTTTTCTCTGTCTGTATATAGTCAGCTTACACATCTTCATCCTGCATTGTAAATGATACTCTCATTTTCGCACTCTTTTTTCTCCCATATACGTATTACATTTATTAATCTGAATTTCTGAATAAATAGGGCGAACTCGAACAGCAACTCTTGCAAGCCAATCCAATCCTAGAAGCATTTGGTAATGCTAAAACAGTAAAAAATGACAACTCATCGCGTTTTGTAAGTATATCACTTGCCTTATAATATAATCAACTTGACCGCAAAGAAAACGAGATTTTGAACTTTTACTTTCTTTTCGAAGGGAAAATTCATTCGGATTAATTTCGATGCATCTGGATATATCGCCGGGGCCAACATCGAAACTTACCTATTGGAAAAGTCGCGCGCCATTCGCCAAGCCAAGGACGAGAGAACTTTCCACATTTTCTATCAGCTCTTGGCCGGTGCCTCCCCCGAACAGAAAAGTAAGTTGTCAAATTCGCGCGATCTTTTGAATCGAGATACTGAACTCGGACAATCGTTTTTATCTTGCAGAAGAGTTCATACTGGAGGACCCGAAGCTGTATCCGTTCTTGTCGAACGGTGCGCTACCGGTGCCCGGCGTTGACGATGTCCTCGAATTTCACTCGACTGTCAAAGCCATGAACATAATGGGCATGACGAACGAAGACTTCCACTCCATCTTCCGCATCGTCTCGGCAGTGATGCTGTTCGGCTCGATGCAGTTTCGTCAGGAGCGCAATTCCGACCAAGCTACACTGCCGGACAACACCGTGGCCCAGAAGATCTCCCATCTGCTTGGTCTGAACGTCACGGAAATGACGAAAGCTTTCCTCAAGCCGCGCATCAAGGTGGGCCGCGACTTCGTCACCAAGGCCCAGACCAAGGAGCAGGTCGAGTTCGCCGTCGAAGCCATCTCAAAGGCGTGCTATGAGCGACTATTCCGTTGGCTGGTCAACCGTATCAATCGTTCGCTGGATCGCACCAAACGCCAGGGCGCCAGTTTCATTGGCATACTCGATATGGCAGGTTTTGAGATTTTCGACCTGAACTCTTTCGAGCAACTCTGTATCAATTACACCAACGAGAAGCTGCAGCAGCTGTTCAATCACACAATGTTCGTCCTTGAGCAAGAGGAGTACCAGCGCGAGGGTATCGAATGGAAGTTTATCGATTTCGGACTGGATTTGCAGCCAACTATCGACCTTATAGACAAACCCATGGGTATCATGGCTCTTCTCGACGAAGAGTGTTGGTTCCCCAAAGCCACGGATAAGACATTTGTCGAAAAACTAGTTAGTGCCCACCACGTACATCCTAAATTTATGAAGACAGATTTCAGAGGCGTGGCAGACTTTGCCATCATCCATTACGCTGGCAAAGTTGATTACTCTGCCGAAAAGTGGCTAATGAAGAACATGGATCCTCTGAATGAAAATGTCGTGAGTCTGCTGCAAGCATCGCAAGATCCGTTCGTCTGCCACATCTGGAAAGATGCCGAGATCGTTGGCATGGCGCAACAGCTAACCGACACTCAGTTTGGAGCTCGCACACGCAAGGGAATGTTCCGTACAGTTTCTCAGCTTTACAAAGAACAGTTGTCCAAGCTTATGGTGACCCTAAAAAATACCAACCCGAACTTTGTTCGTTGCATCATTCCTAATCACGAAAAGCGGGCCAGTAAAATCGATGCCCCTCTTGTACTTGACCAACTCCGCTGCAACGGTGTTTTAGAAGGGATTCGAATCTGCAGGCAAGGATTCCCGAATAGAATACCATTCCAGGAGTTTAGGCAGCGTTATGAGCTGCTCACTCCAAACGTGATTCCAAAGGGTTTCATGGACGGAAAAAAGGCCTGTGAGAACATGGTTCGTTAAAATTTTTATTCGTGCATATTTTACTTAAGGTGTCACGCTTTTATTAAACTTTAATTTTTATAATTTTATTTCCAGATACAATCTTTGGAACTTGACCCTAATCTTTTCAGGGTTGGCCAATCTAAAATTTTCTTTAGAGCGGGAGTATTGGCTCACCTTGAAGAAGAGAGGGATTACAAGATAACCGATTTAATTGTGAACTTTCAAGCTTTCTGTCGGGGATTCTTGGCCCGTAGAAATTATCAAAAGAGACTTCAACAGCTAAATGCGATTCGAATTATCCAAAGAAATTGTGCAGCTTACCTCAAGTTGCGTAATTGGCAGTGGTGGCGCTTGTATACTAAAGTGAAACCATTGCTAGAAGTAACGAAGCAAGAGGAAAAACTGACACAAAAGGAAGATGAATTGAAACAAGTTCGGGAAAAGCTTGAGTCACACAAAGAAGCTGAGCAAGAATTCGAAAGAAAGTACAATCAGGCTATGGAAGAAAAGACCATGCTCGCCGAACAACTTCAAGCAGAAGTCGAGCTCTGCGCCGAAGCCGAAGAGATGCGCGCCAGATTGGCAGCGAGAAAACAAGAACTGGAAGAAATCTTGCATGATTTAGAATCAAGGGTTGAGGAAGAAGAAGAGAGAACTGCTAGTCTTGTGGCGGAAAAGAAAAAACTGCAAATTAACATCAACGACCTCGAAGAGCAGCTCGAAGAAGAAGAGGCAACGAGACAAAAATTACAACTCGAGAAGGTTCAGTGCGACGGAAAAATAAAGAAGCTTGAGGAAGATTTGGCTTTGTCCGAAGACACCAACCAGAAGCTACTCAAAGAAAAGAAACTTCTCGAAGAAAGAGCAAATGACCTTTCTCAAGCATTGGCCGAAGAAGAGGAAAAAGCCAAGCACTTGGCTAAATTGAAAACTAAGCACGAGGCTACGATCGCTGATCTCGAAGAGCGACTTCTAAAAGATCATCAACAACGTCAAGAAGTTGATCGCTCCAAGAGAAAAGTTGAGACCGAAGTTTCTGATTTGAAAGAACAATTAGCCGAAAAGAAAACACAACTCGAAGAGTTGCAGCTTCAGATGGGCAAACGCGAAGAAGAATTGGCTCAAGTAATGATCAAAATCGACGAGGAAAGTGCCTCGAAAGCCCAGTCACAAAAGGCACTGCGAGAACTCGAGTCACAATTGGCCGAACTACAGGAAGATCTCGAGGCCGAGAAACTCGCTCGTGGCAAAGCTGAGAAACTCAAACGCGATCTCAATGAGGAACTCGAAGCCCTGAAAAACGAGTTGCTCGATTCACTGGATTCGACCGCTGCCCAACAGGAATTAAGAAGCAAGCGCGAACAGGAATTGGCAACTCTAAAGAAGAACCTCGAGGAAGAGACTCAGTTACACGAAGCGACGCTGCAGGAAATTCGCCACAAACACACGCAAGAACTCACCGGATTGAACGAACAGCTGGAGGCATTTAAGAAGACCAAAGCTGCCTTGGAAAAGGCCAAGAATGGCCTGGAGTCGGAGAACGCCGAACTGACCCAGGAGTTACGATCAATCGGTGCCAGCCGTCAGGAATCAGATCGTAGACGTAAGCAAGCCGAACAACAACTTATTGAGGTCAACGCCAAGCTCACAGAAGTTGATGCAAATCGACAAGAGTTGGTCGAAAGAGTAGCTAAATTACAAGCGGAAGCGGAAAATGTCATGCAACAGCTCGAGCACGCTGAGCTTAAAGCTTCGGCTGCAGTCAAGGCTTCCACAATGTGCGAGAGTCAGTTCAGTGAGCTGCAACAACAGCTCGAAGAAGAAACCAAGCAGAAACTTGCTCTTAGTTCAAAACTTAGAGCTTTGGAAAGTGAAAAGGAAGCTTTAAGGGATCAATTGGACGAAGAGGAGGAGGCTAAGCGTGGATTTGAAAAGCAATTGGCTGCACTCACTAATCAGTATGCTGAAGCTAAGAAGCGCGCCGATGAGGAAGCCGAGGCAGCAGCAGCGATTGAGGAGATAAGAAAACGCTTGGTCAAGGACATCGAAATTCTTCAGAGACAAGTGGAAGAGCTCCAAGCTTGTAATGAGAAACTCGATAAGTCAAAAAAGAAGATTCAAGCTGAGCTTGAAGACATGACAATTGAGTTGGATTTACAGCGTTCTAAAGTGAGCGAGCTTGAAAAGAAGCAAAAGAAATTCGACCAGGTTCTAATTGACGAGAAAAACGTATCTAATCAATACGCAGAGTTGCGAGACGCTGCCGAACGCGAGGCCCGCGAAAAAGAGACCAAGGTTCTCTCGCTGACTCGCGAACTCGACGAGATGATCGTGAAGGTCGAGGAGCTGGAAAGAGGGCGCAAGAGTTTGCAAGCCGAGCTTGATGAGCTGGTAAACAACCAGGGCACTGCTGACAAGAACGTTCACGAGCTCGAGAAAGCTAAGAGGCTTCTCGAGTCTAAAATTGCCGAGCAGCAGTCCCAGGTAGAAGAACTAGAAGACGAGCTGCAATGCACCGAGGATGCCAAGCTGAGGCTCGAAGTCAACATGCAAGCCATGCGCTCGCAGTTCGAGCGCGAGCTACAGGCCAAAGAGGAGCAAGCCGAAGAGAAGCGTCGTGGCTTAATCAAACAGTTACGGGACCTTGAGGCTGAGCTAGGTGAGTTTAAACAGTTCTGCTGCTAATGATAACTAGATTATATCAGAACTAAATGTCGATTTTTTCCAGAGGATGAAAGAAAGCAACGTTCTGCTGCCATTGCTCAACGCAAAAAGATCGAAGCCGACTACAAAGATATGGAGCAACAGCTGGAGATGCACAACAAAATCAAAGAGGACGCTCTGAAACAATTGAAAAAGTTGCAGACTCAAATTAAGGACTGCACGCGGGAAACGGAAGAAGCTCGCGTCGCCAGGGACGAATTGGCCGCGACCGCGAAAGAAGCCGAGCGCAAGATCAAGGGTCTGGAGGCCGACGTGCTGCAATTGACCGAGGATCTGACGAGTAGCGAACGCGCCAAGCGCGTTGCCGAGCTCGAAAGGGACGAATTACAAGAGGAATTGTACAATAACGCTAACAAAGGCACGATTCTGCTCGATGAGAAACGCCGCCTTGATGCTAAAATAGCTACTCTTGAAGAGGAGCTCGAGGAAGAACAGTCCACGAACGAAGTAAGTTGCAAATTCCTTCAAAAAAAGTTTTACGGTCGTCGGTGTAGATTGTTCATTAATGAAATTCTTTTTTTTACAGGTTTTGATGGACCGGGCGAGAAAAGCACAATTAGCAATGGAACAATTAACGACAGACCTTCAAACAGAACGTTCAGCCTCACAGAAAATTGAATCACATAGAGCTCTGCTGGAGCGTCAAAATAAGGAGTTGAAGGCCAAATTGACCGAGCTCGAAACAGCACAGCGAGCCAAATCTAAGGCGACGATTCAGGCTCTCGAGAGCAAGATCAACAACCTCGAGGACCAAGTCGACACGGAAACGAAGGAAAGATTTGCCCAACAAAAGATCAACAGAAAGCTCGACAAGAGGGTGAAGGAGCTACAGCTTCAAGTCGAAGACGAGCGAAGAAACGCTGAACAGTATAAGGAACAAGTTGAAAAAGTTAACGGTCGAATGAAGAGCCTGAAGAGGCAGCTTGACGAAGCCGAGGAAGAAATTAGCAGGCACAAGGCCTCTAAGCGAAAGCAACAAAGAGAAATGGAGGAAATGCTCGAGACACAAGATCGTCTCACGAAAGAAGTTACTGACCTCAGAAATAAACTGAGGTACGATTTAGGGCAATTCCGTAGTAGTCGTAGAAAAAAATACGTAGTTGAGGATGATGATGACGATGATGATGATGCTAATAATGATAAAGTAGAGTAATGATAGTTATAATAAATAAATTTTTTTTATTAAGTTTAAAAAACTTGATCTTAGCAAATTCTTCTACTTCATGTTTTTTTTATATGGGTTTTTTATATGTACATATTTTCATTTCTTGCTATGGCAGTGAGGTAGATACAAAGAGTAGCAGACCTCTTGGGTCGACCTATCGTGGCCGCTGGAAGGATGAGATTATAAATGCAATGTACGTGTAGGTATCGCGTGATCCAGAAATGGCCGAGTGGTTTACATGTGTTACATTTGTTTTTTCATCCCCGATCAACAAAACCATAATAATCTCATACAATACTTCTCAGTCAAACTGACATTAACGTTTTGTGAAAATGCGTCTGGGAGCGTGGCCTGATGATCGTTTAGCATGTAACACAAAGGGCCCACAAGACGATTTTAACAAATGAAAAGTATTGTTTTCACTAACACCCTGTACCGGTTTAGAAATCGAACAAAACTCATATAATAAGGTGCATGCTGTCGATGACTTGTAGTGAGATTCTCTGGCTCATGGTTTTGATAGAACACAGAATACGTGATCCTGCGTTTCCGACTATTGGGCTAATTATGATTCCGTATCTCTTACAGGCGTGGTGGCCAGCCAATCGGTGGATTAGGCTCGACTAGACTGAAGCGCCCGTCTATGCAGACTGGTGGATCTGGTGACGACTCAACCACGCAAGACGAAAGCATAGACGGCGAAGAAAACGCCAACTAAGGAGGCAAGAAAAAAAGAGCGGGGAAATTTCTTGAGAATTCGCGAAGGACGACGCGCAGCAACGCATAATACAACTTTTCGATTAAAATTTACATATTTTACACGTACGCAAATGCGGGGGGGAAAAACGAGAATCGTCCAGCAGCTGGAAAATTTTTTTATATCAAATAGGCTTCCAGGGTTATAAACTAATAAGCAGACAATTAATTCAGGGCAATAATATCCCCTTTTCAAAGTAGATATACCTAATAACGAGTCACATCATCGTGATTTTTTATGCTATAATGAATTCGTGAGCGTAAGTTTTATGAAAAAACGTTTATATTTTATTATACATAAAAATGATTAAAAAAAAAAGGTGACGTACTCGGGTCGCTTTTTTATATGATGGCTAAATGATTGACGCTGCTTTATATACAGTCTTTGTTATATTCTTTACCCCCTGTTTCCTCTTACCCCCTTATTTTTTACTAGAATTACATATAAATAAGGAATAATGCGTATCATACTAGTTATTTCGAGATGCCATCGCACGAGCAAGCACAAGTTATCAAACGGAACTTGTGTTATTTTTTCTTTGTCTTTTTTAAACGACGGGAGTATGAGTGAATAAGAGCGGGTAAGGATAAGAGATTTTTTATGATCATGTACATACATTTTCAATCATACCGAAAAAAAAATTAAAGATTTTTGAGAGACCGTAGAACGGTTTTTTGTTGTGTATGAAGGTGGTACGCGATGAAAATTAGTAGGCGCGCGTGCAAATCTCTAACGAACGGAGGTTCTTGCTGCTATTAAGCAATAAAAAGTTTATAAACCTGTAGCACTCTTAGATAGTACTAAGACATTCATTATTATGATTATTATGTATAATTATTATGATTATTACATATTATTACTATATGATTATTGTATTATTATAATTACAGTTATGTTTATATGTTTGAGTCGTCATTGAGATTTAACTTCATTCGTATGTCTATTATAATTACGAAAAAATCTGGAAATACTATTCGGTATAAGGCGCAGACTTTATACACGTTCAAAGCTTTGAAAAACTTGTAGACATCGTTAGAGAAATATAACAGAGGAATATGTTTTCAATAAGTCATGTACGAAATCTCTAGTTTGTCAATTGGGCTATAACTCAAGACTAGTTTTGCATTTCGGTGCTCTTTCTACTTTTTTTGATTGAAAGAAAAAAATATGTTGATTTTTTGAACTTGTTGCTTTTCGAGCTCACGTAAAAAATCACGATTTATCTTCCTGGAAAAATCCATGTGGCAATTATACTTGCAAGGTGTACTTAACGCCTTTTCGCGCGGTACTTAAAAGTTTTGATTTAAAGACTTGCTTTTTCAACCTATTTCAAAGATTTTATGTTGTTTAGAAGCAGAAATCAGAAAGAGCGAGTAATTAACACAACGAATATATCCTTAATTTACACGTTGTGATCATGGATATAGAATTTTATAAAATAAATTTGCAAATAAAGATTAATTGATTATATTCACGCGTCAATTCTCACACGTTCGATTTTACTAAAAGCATTTTACAAGAAATTTTTTGTATTTATAAAGCATTTACAATGTAACATTTATTCAGCATATCGAAAAAAAAGTACGAATGAACATTAACATAAGACTAATGATAACTCAAAAGACTAGTATATTTTTTGATGAAACTAATATTATATAGAAATCGATGAATATAAGATTCATGTACGTAAAAAAAACAATAACCAATTGATCTAATGTAAATTAAGCGCCTTAATGCTATTTATGTAATGTAATTCTTTGATATATTATTTACGGGAATTGTGCGTAACGTTGCCGAACCTTCGGACTCGAAGCCTCTCGACTATTAAATCGTTCATCTTTTTTGTACATATTTATATCAAATTGAGTAAAAATAATAAAAAAAAGTAATGTTACACTCGTTTTTCCCGATTTTAATTTGCCATTGACACCAAATGACACAGGTCGTTGATTGATTTTGTCGACTCTACTCGATCGCTCAAAACAATCGCAAGTTTTCTATCTCTTTTTTTTTCGGACTAAAAAGCTACGTAAGAGCACAGCCCACATCAGGCAAAACGAGTAACACATAAAGCATGCGCATCGAATTATATATGAGATATATTAACAAAAAATAAAACACGAAACACATTGGAACGATGGGAATACTTTGATGTACGTTTTATTTTTTATTATATATAAATAATAAATAATTATTATTACACAATTATGCGAAGATATCGACGGGACACGCGAGTGCACGCGCGCGCGCCAGATTTTACAGATGATGATTGAAGGTATAATAATAAAAAAAAAGAATAGATGAAGATTATCATAATAAAGAATGCAGAAAAAAAAAACATTAAGTTTACAAAAAAAAAAATATATCAAAAGTGCGTTGCGTTCGTTTATTTGCTACTACTCTCTTTCTCTTCGTCTCTCTCGTCGGCTATCGCCTGCAGTCTCTGCGCCACCGTCCTGGTCTTGCAGAAGTCCAGCGGCGTCTTCTCCTCCTTGTTCTTGACCGTCAGGCTCGCGCCGGCTTTCACCAGCAGGCCGGCCTCGTCGAGGCGCTCCTCCTCGCAGGCCAGGTGCAGAGGTGTGTTGCCGTAAGCGTCTTGCTTATCTAAAGTTTGCAAAAAGAATCGTTAGCCGAAATCCTCCACTCACTCCTTTATTATACACACCGATCACTATATTGTCCTCGTCGAGCAGCAGCCTAACGATCTCTGCGTTACCCTTGGACGCGGCCCGATGAAGCGGAGTCGCGCCTCGTTTGTCGGCCACATTGACGTCGGCACCCTTGGCCAGCAGCAGCACCAGGACGGCTTTCCAGTTCTTCGAGGCGGCGTACTGCAGGGCCGAGTGGCCGCCGAAATTGCGCGCCTCAACGTTGGCGCCCTCGTTCAGTAGGATTTTCACGATCTTGTCCCTGCCGCTGGTCGCAGCCAGTATGAGTGGCGTAAACTTCATCTGAAATTTCGCGCGTATCGGGCGTCAAACCGCTGCGTCATATCAAGCGGCGCGCGAACGACGGCGACTTATTTATAAAAACGATTCGATCAAACTTACGTCGTCCTCGTGATCGATGGGCGAGCCGAGCGAGATGAGATGAGTCACGATGTCCTCGTGACCTCCGAGGGCCGCCCAGTGCAGCAATAATCTGTCGTTCTGAGCTCCGAAAATTATATAGCAAATGGTAAGAGGTTAAAACATCCGCCGAGTCATCGGCTCGATTTAGAACTCGAGCCTCTATTTTGTCCAGGATAAAAAAGCTTACCTCGTCTGGACGTTTATACAGCTGATCGTCCTGCTCGAGAAGAGCTTTGAGGGTCGACGTGTGGCCGTTGTAGGCCATGTCGTAGGGTTTTTTCGCATCCTTGCTCTCGGTTTTTAACATGTTTACTGTGCTGTGCGTTGTGTTTGGCAGACTAATGCCGCGGTACTGAATGTCGTCTGCTTATTGTGTACAATTTGGCTCGCAAACGTTTAACCGACGTTCTTGATGTAGTGCTGCGCGTCGGTTGCTACTGTCGCCTTTTTGAATCTGCCGCCCGGCATCCCACGCGTGACAGTTGATATTATAAAATCGAGTTCATATCGGTAAGATACCATGCACAGTAGCAGTTTGGAATTAAAAAAGACTACAGGTATTATAAATGAGTCGAATTCAGGTTTTTTGTTTTTATATTCCTCGTAATCGAGTTTTTATTTTTTATTTTTTTTGCAATTAATAGAGTTAAAATTCATAACCAGTACTTAAATTCACATAAGGAACATCGTCACACACAATTGTACACATGTATATAAATCGGTATTCATATTATATATTATGACTTAAAAACGTATTCGATTCATTTAAATTCATTTATAATAACATACGCTACACATATAATCTATATAATAAGTGTATTTCATTGATTTTTATACAAGAGCAAGGAAAAAAGTAATCAACAACGATCGAATTATATCGTAAATATGTACAAGATTGATTGGTTCACTTACACGATTCTATAACTTATGTAATCTTTGTAAATCTTATGTAGTGCCTTAGGTGTACCTACAGTTATACAACAAGTTGTGTGTTTTTGCTCGACTATAATCGAGACTTTTTTTTAATCCGCTCGTATACGCGATAAAGCGTGAGAGCAGATATTTTACATATTAATTAATTACGATTATAGAATAATTAATAAAAAAATAATTAATGAATGAAACTACTTGGCGTCACTCGGGGGAGTGCGCGCCGCAGTCCATCGGATCACATTGAGAAGGCTTTGGTGCAAAGCGTTGAGTGGGGGAGTGTATAACAATGATAATAAAAATTGAAAAAGTTTTTTTTTCCCTTGAAAAATCATCATCATCATTACTATATACATTATCATATGGGGTATAAGTCTTTGTATTTAAGGGAGCGGATGAGCCTGAGCCGACTGTTGTGCGGCGGCCACCGCCGCAGCCTCGGCTCTCTCGTCCTTCACCACGTCGGCCCAGTCCAGGCTCCTAGCGACGCACTCGCGCACCGCCTGCAGCACCAGCGGCACCCGCCTGTCCAGCGCCTCGAGATGCGGCTCCCACAGAATCGGGTTCAGCGGGTCCCGGGCCATGCTCTCCCTCATGGCCTGACTCAGTCTCACCGGGCCCGTCTGATACTTTAATAAGGTCGCCAGGGTCGATCGCCTCACTGTGCAGCACTGCAGCAACGGCGTCAGACAGCTGATCTCGTCGTGAAAGGGTCTACCGAAACCTCGCCCGTTGTCGAGATGCAGCGTGAAGGTGTCGTTGCCGAAAAGCTTGAACGTCTCGTAGTGATGTCTGTCCATGTTTCCGGTGAGAAAGTCGAATATCGACATGTCCACCAGGTCCAGTAGACGACGCGACTCGTTGTAGGGCGGCAGCTCCCTCACCATGCTGCAATAATCCGAGTCCGTCTCCCACTGGGCCTTGATGCGCTTGTGATAGCTCCTCCTCCAGGGATGGCGCCACACCTTCCTCGGCACGAGGCTCTTGTCCGGCAGAAAGGCCGCGAAACTGCCTTCGAGCTGGTCGGGCGAGCCGCACACCGCGTGGCTCGTGTCGCAGTAGTACGAGCACTTGCCGTGGAAGCAGAGATTGCCCGCGGGCGAGACGAAGAACGTCTTGAGTATGTCGCCGTCCGTCACCTGGTAGATGTCGCGCGTCATGTTGAGCAGTCGGCCCGTCACGGGCATGCAGCGCCGAAAGTCCAGTAGCCTGTATAATATGAAACACACAAAAGTTTTTTGTTATATAATAAGTCACCGCAACGAGAGAGAGAGAGAGAGAGAGAGAGAAAGAGATTGCGTCAAGTGGGCGACGATGACAAAAATAAAGAAAAGAAAAAAGAGAACACTCACCTGTCCAAGTGGAAAGCAGCTATTTCGGCATTGTGACGCTCGTAGTCCGTAAAGTAAAAGTGATTAGGAAGGGTCTGCTGTTCCCGCGGAAACCTGCAAATTTTTATTCCATATTATTATGCTGTGCATGTATATTATTTATAAAATTACTAGGACTATCTGTGCTGAACGTCTCGTTGGCTTCTTTTTCTTTTTTTTTTTTTTACTTTTTTGCTCTCTGTAGTACTACGGACAAGTGCATAAACTAGCAGCCTGGGCAATTATCGCCCGCTATAGAGCAGCAGCAGCTTTCATCCGGTCGTCGTCCAACAACGACGACGAAGGCAGAGATTATTGTTACAATCGAGCGCAAAAAAGTCCGTAAATAGTAGTGGTAGTTCATATAGAGGCGCAGCCAACAGCTACATAGAGTACAAAAGCCATCGACAGCCTCGTTGTTTGGCCGATGCACAATATAATAAAAACGAGCAGCAGCGGCGATCGGTTAGAGAAAAAGTGGAGGACGCACAACAGCACAGAGAGCAAAAGAATAGAGAAGCGTAGCTTCTGCTTATAGCGAGTACTTTACGGTTTGCCCAAGAGCAGAGAGCAGAGAGAGAGAGAGAGAAGTGCATCATGGTGCAGTGCTCTGCTGCTCGAAGGCTTGAATCTAGCTACCACTACGCGGATATACCGTTACGTATATACTTGCAGAGCAGAGTCTTAGCAATCTTAACGGATTAATTGCCTCGCGCGCGCGCGCGCGCTTCTTTACTCTACACACAGGCGCATAAAGATATAGGAAAGAGACTTGGCTTGGCTTGGCGCACATCTATCGCGGCGCAGAGCATACACACGTAGCTAATGAGCCTCTGATTACATTTTCGCGCGCGCGGCTGTGTATAAAGTTACAACCCGCGCCTCTGTCTGCTGGTGTCGCGTTCAATTTAATCGCGCGAAAAATTACCTTTTTTTCTCTCTCTCTTTCTTTTACCATTCGTATATATATATACGGTGCAAGAAGCCTGAACGAGATAATAAAATAAAGGATAGCGCTCTAGGATTTTTACGATTCGTACGGCTCAAATCTCGAGGCTCGTACCCGTATCGGTTGGATCGTTAAATCAATGAAAAAGAGAGTCCAGAAAGGAGCCTTAATAAATGAATATTTAAACTTTCTCTGTGGCGCTTCCTGTTTTTCCTATTCATTCTCTTTGGCCAAAAGGTATAAAGATCTCTTTTACCGCGAAGCTTTTTTTCTCTCTCTCTCTTTTTTTTTTTTTATTAATTTTATGGCCCTCTCTTGGCCGAGAGAGTCGATATAAAATGTATAAAATATATATAGGCGCGCGTCGCGATTTTCTCGAGAGCTGTCCTCGCCTTCTTGTAATATACGAGATAGATATAAAATTGTGCGTCGATATTTATATGCGCGTATGGTATGTGGTCGTACCTCATGGGCTTGAACAGTGCCTGCACCTTGTCCGGGTAGTCCATGACTAGCTTGAGCTGCGTGCCACCTGATTTCTCGGCTGAAACATTGCAAACAACAACAGGCCGATATAGACGATGAGCTCGTTAATCGCATATGCACGCGCGTACATACGAAAATCGCGCAATAATGAGAGAGAGATATGCTCTTAATTGGCCGCCAGGCGTATCGAGGCGTGAATGAAAAAGAAAAGAAAAATATACTCACAGGCGTGCACGATGGGCTGGGTGGCCATAAAGTGTAGAAGCTCCTCGACCAGTGGCGAGTCCTTCGGGTAAAGCTCGCGCTTCCTTATCTGCACGTGGAAGCGCTCGAGCAGCGTCGCGTTACGCCTGTTGCAAACAAACGAATGAACGGTTAATAAAAAAATATTGTTAAAAATCCGTAATCTAGCGTGTGTGCGATAATACATCTCGCGTTCAATTAATTTTCCTTAATTAAACTTTGATAAAAGAGCATTAGAACATGTTTTGCAAAGCGCGAAATTGTCCTATCCCGCTGTTTGTTGCCTGGGTGCTGCAGCTAGACCGAACGGCATACGTGTAAGTGTATGCGCGTGTGTGTGTGTGTTTATGTACGATACACGTGCGTGACGATCGAGGCCTATTAACGTATGCAACGGAGTGCGTAACACACGAGAGAGACTACTCCGCACTGCCGCTCTGGCGTTCTGCTCTGTTAATGCATTGAAAGAAGAAAAAAAAATAAAAACTCAATTCGCCTGTAGAGAGAATCTCTGCATGTTGTACACGCGCGCGCAGCTACGTATTTACCTATACATGTAGTAACAGTTCGTTATGATATCCCACGCTGCAGCAGCAGCAGCAGCAGCAGCAGCGGTGCAGAGTTAATTAGAGCGGCCTATAGACACACTGCTGCACGTGACGAGCTTTCGAAAGCTCGGTGAGGATTTTTCGCGCGGCTTTTATACGCTTTGTTTATACATCGAGTATTCCGAACTCGTGCGTACATGCGGCTATATGATGCTGCTGCTGCTGCTGCCCCAGGGTCTGCCTGTGCATCGGGGGGCAAAAAGTTTTTCGTATGTACGAGCTGTGAGCATCGCCGCGGAATGCAATAATAATGCACTGCTACTCGGCGCAAGGACGTTTATAATAGATGGTACGTGCGCGATGGTCGGTGTCACGACTGTACTCGTGCAAAGGACTGTGAAAATCTGATAGTCGCGTATACATAGTCGCTCGCTGCTGCTGTAATATTCGACGCGGTCCAGGCTGGAAAAACAAACAAAAGCTGCTGCTGCCTCCTCCGCCGAGAAACACAAAGGATTATATCTGGTCTCGGTCGTAGTGTCTGCAGCAGCGCAAAAGAGGCGCACGTATTTATACACATTATTATATATGTATGAACGCGGGCGCGCAGGCGTTTGCCCCGCAGGAGAGAAGAGAAATGCACCGTTAGCGCCGCGGAGCATACTATAAATATGTACACGCGCAGCTCACTCACACGCAGTCCTTGGCCGCTGCTCTGCTCTTCCTTCCTTCTGTCATTTTCTTTCCTCGCTCGTTCGTCTTTTTTGCCTAATACACATATCCTACACGCTTGCTTTCCATATCATACTCGCGCATACATATATATCCGCCTCGCGGTTCTCATCTTCTTCGTAGTAAAAAAAAAAAAAAATAGTTCATATACATAGAGAGAGAGAGAGAGAGAGATCGGATGATCGCGTGTGCGTGTCTGTATTTCAAAAGAGTCCTGCACTTGGCAGCTTAAATAGCCGCCTGTTGGCGCTAACGCGTGTGCATAGCCGTAGGAAGGAACGAACGAACAAACTCGAGCTAGCTCTCTCGCGAGAGATGTTGCTGCTGCTATTCACCCATTTTCGTATATAACACAAGTTTAACTGACACGCGATCGAGCAACGGTACGCGGCGTAGAGAATATATAAATATATATGAAAAATATAGATCTCTAGTTTCTCACTAACTTAAAATCCAGCTATATATAATACTCGATCCAGACTCGAAATAATGTAATTATCCCGATCTCTTGCTTCAATTGCAATTATTTGCTGTATGCTTTGGTATTTGTCTCGCAAGCTCGAGGCGCTGCCGCTGTTTATCACCCGATTTTCACCTATATACACCACACACAGCACAGAGAGAGAGTGTATATATAAGAAGACACGAATAGAGAGCATCGGCTCTTCGATCGTGAGTATACATAACGGCGCATCGGAGTCGGATCCGCGTCGATTGGACACGCGACGCGGACGATATTGGGAAAATATCTTACGAGAGAATCTAGATATATCGGTATCTATTTATATATAGGAGTCGACAACGGTAGTCGGCCTTGATCGTGTGCTCCTACACACTGCAAATAGTTTACGTATACAAAAAAGTGATAATAAACAATGACTCACTCCAACTTCATCTTCTTCAATTCACCGATCGACGGATTGTCCAGTAGCTCGTCCAAGCTACTTCTCTCGGACTCGGCTAGCGAGTCCTGCTGCTGCTGCTGCTGCTGCTGCTCCAACAACGACGCCGTATACCTCGCGTATTTTTGCAGATCGACGAAGTCGTCCCTCGGCGGCGGTGGTTCCGTCGTCGTCGTCGTAGTCGTGCTACTCGTACCAGTGGCAGCGGTCATCGTCGTCGTCGAAGTCTTGGAGGCCTCGTCGGACAGCTGCTGCTCGGCGGCCTCTTTGCTCGCGTTGAATCGCTGAAGGAACTTTCGCCTGTGTGTACAGTAACAAAAGTGGGTTCGATATAATGGGATCGGCGCACGAAGCTGCTGCGGTTATACATATAGGATGCGATGCGAAAATCTCGACCACCAGCCGCAGCCAAGCCCCAAGTACAGTGCCGTTACGATGCATTGGGCTGCATGGTCGATTGTGCATCATCATCATCATCATCATCATCATCATATAGGTGTACATTCTTTTACCTGAAGTTGTTGTAAACGGTGTCGCGCTGGGGGTCCTCGGCGGTGCGCACCCTGCCGTGGCTCGGCGCCAGGTGATGGCCGCTGTAGCCGAGATCCAGCTGCAGATCCATGACGAGCAGCAGCGTGAACACGATGGCGAGGCCGGCCAGCAGCAGGAGCATCTTCTCCCGCAGTCGCACCGCGCGGCTCGCCAGCTTCATGGTTCGTTCCATCTTGGCTGCTGCTGCCGGTAATGATTGCTTTTGCTTATTATCTATCGCCGCGGCAGGTAATGCCTCTGCTGCTGCTGCTTCTGCTGCTACTGCTGCTGCTACTGCTGCTACTGCTGCTACCCTCTCGCTGACGCGGCATTCCGGTGGCGGCGAGTTCTTGGCCTTGCGCGATCTTCTCGCCGCTGATGCTTGGGTTGTTGTTGTCGATTCGGTTTGGACCTCTGCGAAATAGATAAAGCGATCGATTCGCTCATTACTACACCGACTGACTGACTGATCTATAGAATCGCGCGCGAGATGCTCGCGCGCTATTTTTTCGCTTTCGTTCGGGTGCCCTCCCCTCCCCCAGCTGCTTACTACTACTCTCACTTTTTTTCTCCTCTATAACTCCTTTAAAAATTTTTTCCGTTTGTCATTTAATGCGTCGAGATCTCTCAGCTGTGTGTCACCCGCTGCGCGCTTCGCAAAACGTATTTAACTTTTACGACGTCGTTCCGCGTCGCTCGACACACAGCTTACGGGTGCTACTCTCGACGACGACGAGGAGGCACGAGCGCCGCTCCGCTGTTGTAAACATTATATCGATTTGTGCAATATAGTACGTATGGTATAGAGAGAAGCAAAAAAGCGCAAGTAATGCCAAAGGCGCTCTCGGCGGGCGAGGGAATTTTTCGAGCTCGATAGCGCACGACGCGCAACTTTTTTCTCGCCTTTTTTTTTTTTTTATTTTAAAATTTCATTTTTCGAAATATCATTATATAATTATAATTGTTAAAGCGATTATCGTTGGCTGCGATCGAGAGTTATTTAAATGGCTGTTACTGAAAAGCTGCACACGCACAAAAACGCACCTGGCTGCAGATGGGCGCAGTTCGTCGTACGAAACGATCTGCTGCTACTATTTGGGACGAGCCGCGACAGCAATGTCCGGCGGCACGAAGCCGGCTCGTTGCAAATCGAACGAGTCCTCGTTGCGCTTTTTAGCTGCTGTTGTTGCTGTCGTTGTCGACCAACACCGTAGCTGCAATTGACTGATCGTCGATCGCGGCCCGAGGGGCATGATGCCTCCTCCAGGCTTGTTACCGCGGCGGCTCAACTCTGACACAGCAGCAGCTGAGTCGCTCAGCTAGGCTAGCAGCTCCGATTACTTTAAGGAGGCGCGACGGTCGTCGACTCGTTTATAGAAATGCAGTTGCTGCGCTTTTTATGCCACGACGTGCTTCGAGAGCTACGTGCGAATGCGCGCGCGAGAGAGAGAGAGAGAGAGAGAGGGCCGTATAAATCTGCAAAGCAAGATAGAGCACGTGTGTGGGTTTGGTATTTTTCCGGCGAGAGACAAAAGCGACACTCGTTGGCATATAATGTGTGTATATACGCGTACGCAAGCACGTGCAATGCAGACGTCAATACACTCGCATACGTACAGAGCGAGAGAGAGAGAGAGAGAGAGAGAAAGAAACGGGGAAAAATCAGCCGTCTCTCCCTCTTTCTCTATGTACTCTTGTGCATCGACGCGCGGTGAGAAAAGCCGATACAGTGGTATATAATTGGAACTCGCGCGCTATATGCGCAGCTCGCGATTGGACGAGGAGCAAAGGTCACTATCACTGACGGCTTCTGCGATGTTTTTTTTCTTCTTCTTCTTCTTCTTTATTTTCATTTTATTTTTCACTGCTGCGTCTGTATTACGAGTTACGCAACTGCGATGATCGACTCGCGTCGCCGCGCCGACTGCATAAAATGGCCTTATCGCACACAGTGCAGCTGGCTGCAATTTATAATGCGCGCGGCTCGTGGTGTACATGTATTTTATTTATAAACTCGGAGACGACTTTTTCGAAAAAGTGGCGCGTCGTTTAATATTATTGCGAAATCCACGCGCGCGCGAGACACAAAGGTCAAGCGGTGCAGTGCAGCGGTGGCATGCCTATATATATGAGCAATCGTACAACGAGTAATTTATGCGCGACTTGCACACGTGGAAAAGAGTATGAAGCAAAGTATCGGACGAGATGATCTTTTTGAGAGCGAGATACGCACGCGAGTCGAGGATTTATATATGGCATGCGTAAGTGTAATCCAAGAATCCTCGAATGGATATTATGCCCATAATGGACGCGCGAGTTACCATTTCAAGGAGGTGCGATGCATCACGTATGTGCGCGAAGCTATTCAGCGAGAGAAAAGTTCGCCTAAAATCGTTTACGAACACATACGCAGGCAAGAAGAAACGAGATGGTCCCTTTCTCTCAGCTTACTTTTGAGCGCGCGGCCGCCAAGATTTTCATCTATATCCTATATTATGTGTGCGAGAGCAGCTTACATGCCTGTATACGCGCGTGCAGACCTGGCATTGTCAGCTGATAAGGCTCGCGAACGATTCGTGCCAGGATGTTATAATATTTCGAACACCGTATGTGTGTGTGTACATGTGGAACACAAGAGCTAGCTCGAGAAGCAGCTACTTCGTTAAGAAGAAGAAAAAAATGTACCGCTGCAACTACAAGTACCGATGGGTCTGGCAGATTATATGAGTCTCGCGCAATGTAACATAGCAGTATGTATAATATAAGGCGCGATCTGCTCGGCTGGCTGCATGTATATAATATATATATATGCGTGCGAGAACTGACACTTTTTTTACTGCAACAATTCTTTGTGTACGTCGCGGGTTTCCGCGCGTGCGTGTGGCCGCGGCCATTTATAACATCATCGTCGTGGACGTCAGACAGCGCGTCGCGCGAGGTTCTATTTCTATATCTTCTTTATATTATTATAAAACCGATCGTTATAAGGATATACATACAAGTAATTGAGTAACGTATTAATTGCGTCTATGATACAGTTGCGCGCGCGCAAACTAGTGAGCGCATCCCGATCATCGGTGTGTAATGTGTATACTATATGTATGTACGTAAACACATTTAATAACGTGTGTATCGAGTTTTAGGTCGTCGGCTCGCCGCGTGGCCGCGCGACACTTGTTGCTCGCGACTATCGCATACACACGAAACGCCATGTAAAGGTACACGCCATATAAACGCAGCGACGAGCAAAGAAGTACTACATCTCTTTTCCATTTTGCTATCACACGAGTTTATTTGAAATTGATATTTTGCTCGTAATGTTTATTTTTATTGGCATCGCGCATCGCGCTTAGCCGCCGACAACGACAAGACAGATGCGACTTGGACTCGGTGCAGCTCGCGCGGAAAGAGGCGTGTGATCATTCTCGTCTCTCGATTCATCTTAACGATTGTCATCGTCTATCTGCACAACGACGACACGAACGAGGCGACAGTCCGGTGGCCTTTTTTCCTCGTTCTCGCTCGTTCTCGCGCAGAGCAGCCACACACACACGTTTTTAAATATCCGCTGCACACGCAATTTTATATTTAGAAAATATATAATCGAGCGTGCGAGCGAGAAGACGGCAAAGAAATGCAGCTACTGCGGTAGCGGTGCGGTAGCTCGAGATAGCGCGAGCGACGACAGACGACGACGAAAAAAAAACTAAGAAAGAAATGAAATCTTTCTGCTATTCGAGTTGACGATTGCGTACAATATTGTACGACTTTATTACACAGACATTCCTCCCGTTGAATTTTCGCAATAAATATGGAATTTCGCACACACGAGGCTTACCTGGATACAGCGAGGATATGATCGCGAGTGCACAATTGTATAATCAGTAATGATTACCGAGCTAATTATTATCACGCACACACACACGAACACTACAACTCACAAGTACAATATTTTCTATGAACACGCAGCAGCCGCGCCGGAGCTATTCTGTATCTCTTCTCTATGTATTATGAGAGCGAGAGAGAGAGAGAGAGAGAGATAGCGAGAATCACTACTCGGAGTCACAGCAGACAGCAGCAGTAGACGCGCGCGACACACTGACAACAACGCGACTCCGAAAAACCGCTGGAACTATTATGGCCAACTACTAGTTTTCGGCGCCGTTGATTCGTAAGCTCGTACGAATGTGTATAGCATTAAAATTAATTCGGAGTCTGCGTAGTTTTATCAGCTCCAGCGCGGACTTTCGGATATGCGATGCAGAACTCGAGTGCGTGTCTCTTTCTATCTTGGCTTTTACGACTTCGCTATGCTACTGTCAATTTTATGTAAGTGTGTACGAGAGAACTCGAGTAATGTAATAATAAAAAAAAACGAGGCAAAAAAAAAAATTCGACAAGAGATTCTCGAGAGAGGAGGATATGTATAATATGTTTGTGGCTCGTAGCTCGTCCGCTCTAAAACTGCGAATCTCTTGCTCTATGCTCGTCGTCGTGTGTTTTTGCGGCCAGTGTGTATACATGCATAGCATAGCATATACAGCATAGACCCGAGTAAGAAAGAGATATATATGTGTTGTACGCGAAATTTTTATTTTTAGCTCAGCGGTCAGCGCGCGACAATGCCTCGCACATGCCTACCTCGGCCACTACTACCTCTATATATCTCGGCCGCAATTCGCTTCTCTCTCTCTCTCTCTCTTTCTCTAGGCAGTGTTAGTAGTGTGTATACCGTCCAGTTGCGAAGACGACGACGAGTAGAGTACATAGCTCGATTGGTGGTGTGTACGCGTACACACGTGTGCGCACGCACGCACTGACCCGGTAAAAAAGCTCACCGAGAAACGATAAATACACGCAACATTTTTGTTGCATTGTGTACGATATTTAACCGACTGTCAAGTCGAATGTTTTGATTGATATTTTTTTGGATGATTTACGTTTATAGCAAGCGGCAGTACTTCTTATAAATGTGTAAGGAAAATCATACGAAGCAGCTGTGCATTATGCATATGAGCCGGAAACGAGCAAAGCCAGTATGTATTCGCGGCAGTTATAGGTCGAAGCTCGCAGTCGCGACGTTTTGAAAATTTCCGCGTCCATGTGCAGTTATACTACGTACACCCGGTGTCTTCGTCGTCGTCGAGATAGATATCGCGAAAAACGTGCGCGAGCAACAATGAGCCGTGACGAATAATCGTATATTCCTTGTTTTTTTTTGTCTCCCTCTCTCTCTCTCTCTCTCTCTCTCTTCGTGTGCGATATCAACATCCGTTTTCACTGCCTAATTTGCGATGCAGCTCGCGCCGAGCTCGCAGAGAAAGCCCAGCGCGCATGAACTATATAGAATGAAAAGAGCCGCTATAGTACCTATGTGTATAAGAGATTCGAGTCCACGTGTGTGCGCGCACCAAAAGGCCAAAGCGAAAACCTATATTTGTCTCTTTCCCTATGCGACGTTTGCTGCTGCACGTACCTATATATAGACCATATAGACAATCGAGTCGGAGGCGGAGGAGGAGGATACGGCGCACGATTCCGGAGCGATCAGCTCTTATACATATGTATGCGACAGTTTGAACACACATACACACACACAGAGAGTCGAGGTATAGGAAACGGGGTCAATTGCGCGCCAATTGATTGACTTTGCCGCGGCGACGAACGACGCACGACGATCCGCATGATGATGATCTGCCTTGCCGGTCTGCCGCCGGCAGATTATTACACCGCTTGTCACGTGTAGATCTGTCTATCTAGCGCAAAGGTAATTTTCGTCGTGTAGTCGTGGTCACCCGTCGAGAGCCTCGCCGTGTCGTCGTCGTTGTCCTTTCGACAAGATCGTCTCGTGTAGAGCTTCTGTATGCACACACACAGTATTTCCGAGTGCAACGTTGTAGCAACAGCAGCAGCAGCAGCAGCAGGCGTGGCAACATCAGGCCTTATATATATATATATATATATATATATATATATATATATGCAATTACTCGGATCCTAACGTGTAGTAGATATGTGCACTCCTCCTTCTCTTGGGTCAGACGCGTGTGTTTATATTGCATACCTGTACGCGCGCGTTCGGTTCGGTAGTCGCCCAGGCTGAATTCGATATTATTATATACGATCGTGTATATATTAGACTCCGTAATATGGACCTGCTGTAGCACCTATATAATGATATACTCTTGAACGGGATATCTCGTGCCTGTGTAGTATGAGCTCTCTATATAACACGACGCACCGGCCCATATTGTGTGTGTGTGTGTGTGTCTATGTGTACGAACGTAAACATTTTCACTCCATAGAGCACACGCGATATCCACCTATACGTTATACCCTGTTTATACACGGGCTAACAGCTACGGAGTAGCTCGTAGAGATCAAGCTTGTTCACTAGCATATATATATATATATGCAGCTACATGCAATGATGCAAGTGCAGCCGCGCGGACTACGTAGCGTACGTATACATGCGGCGATGTACGTCTTGTCCGTCGCGTATATATACATGTACGTATAAAAAGTAGGAGGAGGCGGAGGAATATACCATATCACGCGTGTGTAGATGCATATGTGTGCTCCGCGAGCTTGTTTAACCAACTTTTCCGAATTCCGGGTATTTAGCTCTCTGTGCGCGATATTGCCGAGCAATATATATATATATATCAGAGCTGCGCATGTAATTGCAAATTTGTATAAATTAAGTATATAGCACAGCTGCATTAAAACTTGCTTAATTCGTGTGTAATATACACACGCGCGTATGTCGATATACGAGAGCTGAGCTCTGATTATTACTAGTCGTCGCGCGAGGTATATTTCCGAAGGTGAATTGCCACCACATGCATGAATAGAGGAAAGAGCCTAACAAGCTGCATAGTCATGTGAAAGAGTCAAGAGTCGCTGCTGCTGTTGTCGCGTTATGGATTTTTTTTTCCGTTTTACCTTATATATACCTATACTACTACAATATAATATGAACGAAACGTCGAGGCTGACTAACTAATAGAGAGAGAACAACACAAAGAAGAAACTCTCCTCGCGGATCGCATTAAACGAGCTGCTGCTGCTGCTGCTGTCGTGTTAGTATTATACGCGGTGTAGTGGCTCGAGGCTTCATAGGCTATATACAAGCCTTCATATTCTCACGGAAGCGCGTCGTCTTCTCTGTTTTCTCGCAATTTCTCAATTCTGCCTCCAATTTCTCCCGCGCGACGAGGCTGCTGCGGCTGCAACGTATATAGCATATACAGAAGAAGCTACATGTATCGCGCCATACGAGGAGATGCATATTTTCCTAAAATAACGACTAACATACGCAACAAAAAATAACGATACGCAATATCTACCTTTCGCGGCTCAACGATTTCTTCGATATCGTAACTTTGCACACACACTTTGCACGCGGCGCACTCGATAATATCAATATCTCTTCTCTTCTCTCTCTCTCTGGAGTCACGCGTCAATAATCGCATATACGCGGGACTTGGTTATTTATTAATACACACAAATATATCCCGTGATCCGTCAGCTGCAGCCACCGTCGTCGTCACCGCAAGTCAATAATATATACGTATATAATACATACACTTTCTTTGGGATCTCCGTTGTTGATTTAACCGAGAGAAACGATTGAGTCATTTCGCTCTCCTGTGCAGCAGCTGCCGCCACTGCCGCGTATATATTTGTCTATGCATTTTCCATTATCCCAGGCTATTATGTTGGCTCTCGCTCACAGAGAGTCGCAGCAGCGGATCGACTACTCTCGTGTATTAGTAAAGGTATGCTGTGTACACACAATCTATGATGGATCATGAGCGGGCCGTGTAATGACGGAACTGCTACCGTTGCTGTAGTTTTCATTGAGAGAATATAAGAAGGCGAGTTACGCAACAAGACACGACGAATCGTCGAATTGGATAAGTTTGAATTTCATTTTTTCCTAATTACACGCCTCGCGGGGGCCCCCCGCCGCCGCCTCCGCACTCTTATACTCTCGCGTCGCAACAGCAGCAGCAGCCGCACAAGCGACTGTTTAGTCACGATGCGCGACTTACTTGTCTTATTGTTAGCCTCTCGCGTACCTATATATACTTTTCATTATATAGTATTATATATTTTAGCCCGAGCGACCGAGATGGTAGTTGTGAGTGACGGTGCAGGAGCGAGCCCGAAGCTTCGAATTTTGCGCCGAACGAATGTGTTGTGTTGTTGCTCAAAACAAAACAAAAAAATAAAATACAAAACATCGCATGAGGCAATAACTGAACGTTCAAGCCTTTCGGAATTGGCTCATGCGGGCGTTTAACTATATAATAATAATATAAAACAGCTGAGATTTGTCAAGCGAATGAAAGACGCGACGACGAACAATAAAACATCTCTCTGTCTCTGGTTTTAATGTACTTTCGGCGCAGCAGCGATGAAAAGAGAAAGTCCTCCTAATATATACTCGATTATACGAGACGACGATGACGTTTTGCACCGGCCTCTCGCAGGGTGCGGACTTTCTTCGTCCGTCCGTCCGTTTGCCCGCGTGCCGAGATTTCAATTTATACGCGCGCAGCGCAGCAGCATCCATATACCATCGTCCGCGCGAGATTACATTCCCGCACAGCTCTCGGTGGTTTTGCGGAAGTTCGGGGGGGCTCGCTGAATTATTATTCCAGAGTATAGAGTGTCCCGGGCCGAGCTGCGCGCAGCTTCCGATATTATCTTTATTTTTTTTTTTTTTTTTTGTAATGCAGCTGCAACAACGAAAGCAAAAAACATATACGCACTTGCGTATTTATAATCGTACAAGTCATATCGCGCTCCGGATCGCGCGTAAAGTTAAGAAGCTTGCATCGCAGAAAAACGGAATCGTACATAGAGAGATTTGCGGACAGAAAAAAAAGGGAGAAACGGAGGATCTCTCTCGGGGCGCAGAAGAAGAACAAGTTCCACAAATACATTATTTATACGCATACACAACGATAAGTGCACGATAAGATAAACGTCAGCGCGCGTTAATCATCCGAGAGGCTCCGAATTGCTTACGAGCTAATATCGGTATCGTACTTTCGAGCAAAAAAAAAAAAAAAGTACTGCGTCTATATATGTGACAATTTGTCAGGAAAGTCAAGCTCGCTCGGCGATGCTGATATCTTATCGTCGCGTCTCTCTCTCTCTCTCCAGCTCTTTTCCGCCTGAGCACTCGCTCTATAAAGGCGGATAAATTAAGCTGTATAATATGTAAGTCAGTGCATCGACAGAAGCTTATATACTATATGTATACGAATGTGTTTACAACTATATTATATTATTATTACGTCTGCGGCAAGCCGAGAGTTGTTGGCGAGTTCAAAGCGAGAGAAATGTACGGCTCTATTAATCGATATATCGACACGCCAAACACGTGTAGTAAATGGACGTCAAAGCGTCGAGCTTCGTGGCTTATTTATAGTGTGTGTGTGTGCAGAGCAATGGTATACTGCATTGATAGGTCACTCGCACTGCTATACACCACTCGAACGTACAATTTCTATATTGCTGCCGTCGTACTCTCTCTCTCTCTCTCTCTCTCTCTCTCTCTCTGTCAACTTTACTTCTATTGCACGCGTAAGATGCAGATATAACTGCACATAGCCACGCGGGCAAAAGCCGCAGAGAGCCGCACGGCGTCGTCTTCTTCTTATACATGCTATACAGCACTCCCATCGCAATTAGAGCTAACTGCTGCCGCTGCTACGCCGCAGAACTCGGGCGTAAATACGACGAATCTCCTCGACTCGATAAACGAGCTGTGTATAGTTGTGTAGCGCTATGGCTGCAGCAGCGTCGCAATCTACTTGCGCGCTCGAGTTCTGCTGCTCTGCGGTAAACGCATAGCAAGCGACGCACGGGGACGTACCCAACCACCTTTATATAGTTGAGGTAGATGTAGAGAGAGAGAGAGAAACTCATTTAAAGCTGTGCATCGACGAGCTTTAAGCGCGCGGCGCCTTTTGTCCGTGTACTGCATTGGTGTCGCTTCTTTAATAATATATATCAAGAGCGAGTACGAAATCTCTCTCGTTGCGACGACGAATCAAGCGTGCAGCGACATGGTTAATATGTACGAGTTGATGAATGAATAAATATCACGATGCGGTTGCACGACGACGCAGCTGAGATTGAGATTCTGGGGTCCCTTTTTTTTACTTACTTACTTATTGCGTTAATTTTCTGCGACTAATCAGCGTCTATCTCGTACACATGTGCCAAATAGCATGCATGAACACGCGCGCGCGCGTGTGTGTGTGTGTGTGAAGTATGCACGCCGAGCCGCAGCAGCAGAGTTAAAAGAGAGAACCAAAAGTAAGATTATATTATATACATACATATATAGAATGTGTGAAAGAACCGTTGGAGCGTGGGAAGTGTAAAAAGAGGTTGAGAAAAAAATCAAGCGCGTTAGACCGCCGCCTCGGCGCGGAATAAGAAATTGTAATTTAGAAAATGACGAGGACGCACGCCTGCAGTCTTACACATACTCATAAAGCGTATCACAGTAAAGGAGCTACGTACATGTGTTATAACATGTACACGTCATGATCATGTGTGCGTGTGGGGCAGTAGCAGCAGCGCATTCAGAGAAAATACGGGTCGCGGAAGGAAAAGCGGATATTTTGATTTCGTTATTTTTTTGTTTTTTGTTTTGTTTATATAAAAATGTCTTTGTCTGTTTTTTGTTTTTCGCTTCTCTTCTCGCGACTCAATTAGCCAATATATATCACACACGCGCGAGAACGCGTCCGCGAGGCATTTTCGAGCTGTGCAGTGCACGAAAGAAACTGTTTCCTCCTGCTCGCGGATAACAAGCAACAGCGTGCAGTTGTCTCGCGGATAACAATCGACACCTCGAATATAATTATTATTGTCGCTGCACGTATAGCGGTTAATTCGGACGTAAATCACGAAAATGCCAAGCTCGGTCCTCGACTAACTCGCCGCCGCAAGCTCGTTATTATGTACTGTGTGCAGGCGGCGACCTCGTCATCACTTAGCGCGCGAGTCGCTCCATATATATATATCTGCTGCTGCTGCTGTATAAATGTACAACGACGACAAAGTCGTGTAGATGAACGCATGGTCATCGCGCTTACATACTTACATGTGCATGCAGGCAGAGACATCGTTTATACATATACGTACAACACATCTCAACTGAGCAGTAGTAACTAGTATCAATTATACTCCACTTTAGCTCTCGAGTCGCGAGCGATTCGTCGCGCACATCCGAGCTTTTAGTATTAGCTTATCCAGTCTTCTCCGGCGAGAGCTTAAAATGCGATACATCCTCTCTAAATATATTATCATTGTCGTTGTCGTGCTACATCTGATATCGATAATAATAATAACAATGTATCATGCCTACTTTTGCGTCGCGTAAACAGCCCCGCCAAGATTCCTATCTCTCTGTCTCTCGAGGCCTTTTTACAAATCTTATCGACGCGGCGTGCGAATAAATACGTTCATATTTGCGCGTATTATATACAGATAGCACACGCAGATCGACCTCGAGTACCCTCCCTGCTGCTATACCGCCGTCAACCGCATTTTAATCGGACATCGAGTATATATATATAGTCGCTCGCGCGTTCAGTTACGCAAATATTACACATATCAACCGCGACGCGACGATGGCTTTATATATGTATATATATATATTATGCACGCGAGGGACAAACAAAAGTCGGACGCGCAAACAGAGAGCCGATCGCGGCAGAAAAAGAAAATAAAGCGCGGCAGTCGTCGATCGTCGTCGATGGAATTTTTGCGTATTATGCACGCGTCAAACACACTCGTCGGCGATCGACACCTTTTTCGATCCGCGCGACCGTTCGTCGATGATTGCACAAGTGCAGGTGCTGCACACGAGCGCGCCCAACTTGGTTTGTATACGTTGATTGCGCCAAGGTGCCAAGTGATCCGATACACTACGCGAGCTCGTTCCCCTCGTGTGCGTATATAAAGTATGTGTACGTATGTGCAATGTGTACAAAGCACAGTTTATTTCAAGGCCGGCGGAGGTTACGCGGCACGGCGCAAAAGCAAATCAACTCTCTCTCTCTCTCTCTCGCATATACGATGATGAACTTCCATCGCGCGCAATATAATTGTATAATACCGCGTGTGCAAGCGCGAGGTACGAGAGAAAGAAGAAATTATTATTCCGCATCGAACGGAAAATATTCGCCTCCGGCTGGGATAGGATAGTGGTGGTGCGCCGCCGCCGCTGCCGCGCGAACCTCCGACGTTATAGCCTCCCGTATTACTAGGATATGATGTATGTGCCTCGCGTGACATGCCTTTGAAAAAGTGACATAATATAAAACAGCTGCTGCGGCTGCACAAACACACATAGGATCGACGGGCGCGCGCGGCTCTGCATACGACGATGATAATCAGAGCCTCGCTACTACACTCATGGTCGCGCCGAGTCTCTACTACTACGTACGTGACGAGTAATAATTGGCCTCGGACGAATGGAAGAACACATGCGTGCAGAGAGAGAGTAGAGGAGGGATTCCTCGTCCCTTACGTGCGATGCATTGTAGAGCAGAGCTACATAAGTGTAAAGAAAGAATCGAGCTTTTATTACCCACTACTTTATACTATGTGGAGCGAGCGCATTAACGCGCGGCTGATCGATGAGACATCGGCGAGCGCGCGCGTTAATGCTCGCATCTATCTCCTCTCTACTCCTCTTCGGGGCGGCCGTCGCGCTCTCTTCGCATTATATATATATATATAATATATCATTATGGATACGCACGTAGGTAACGTACGTCACGCGATAGACGTGCTTTACGCCAGTCAGCGGTGCGGTCGTTGGCAAATGTAAAATTTTACGTTTAATATTATGCACGTATTATCGCGCGGCAGGAGACTGCGCGCAGTAAGCTGCGAGCTTTGAAGCGCGTGTGCGATGGGCAAAAGGACGTATATATATTATATATATAAAAGTAAGCGGCGAGCTTTGTGCCAAGCACACTGTACGCGCGCGGGAAAATCAATATATAGACCGCATGTGTATGCGCGTCTCCTTCGTCCAAGCTCGCTATAACGACGGATGCTGTGTACTATACAATAAGGAGGAGAAGAAGAAGAAGAAGAAGGAGCTGTGGGCGCCACCGCGTAGAGCGTTCCTAATTCTTCTCCGCCGTCGTCCGACCTTGGGCCACGATTGCGGCCTGCGCTACGTGCATCGTATCATGAATTCGGCGACGGAGTGCCATTATTTTATTTTTATATAAATAGGATCGGGTCCACGCGCGCGATATCTGGCCGACATATGGCCACTTTGCTCGCTCGGAGCTCGCCTCTAAAGAGAGGCAGAAGCTGATGCTGCTGTTAGTGCTACTATTATACGCGTGCGTAATAGATGCCGCGCGCAACGCAAGCTTATAAATCGTCGCCGACGACGGGAATTTTATGCTCGCAGTGCTGCTGCGGAGCGTATAGTAGCTAGTACAATGTATAATATGTAGGGGACAGATCCACTCGAAGAAACGAACCCAATTCTCGAGCTACTACCATACTACTACTACTACTGGCGCGTCACTTGTACATAAATTCGTACGTGTTATCTGTGTCTCTCTAACTTTTGCGATCAGCGTGGGGTTGCGATTGGGAAAATTATTGCACGAAGCCAATGTATAATATTACGACGATCGATCCAATCGCATATCGTCCGAATCATCCGATATCTCCTTTTGCTTCTCTCGGTTGTATTAATATAATAAATCGTGCCGATGATTCGAGGAGTCGACGAGCTTTGGTCTTTTTGGTCAATTGAGTTTGTGAATCACGCAAATGTGCCCGATCGTCACTGCGATTGGCCTTTTTATTCTTCTTCTTCTTTTTTTTCTCTATGCTTCGCGATCTCGTCTCTCGTCGAGAGCTGATTCTTCGTCGTTCAGCTCTATTAATCAAAAACAACGCGCTGTGTGCGTTTGTAATGAAAATTATAAAAATCGTTGGAATTTTTTTTTTCACTCCCGCGATAACGTACATTGACGTGTGCAAAAGGAAAAGAAAGAAAGACAGAAAAAGAAAACAACAACAACAACGTTTCCAAACTATACGTACACGTATGTGTGTGTGTGACACTTGCATCGGCGCGTAAAGCAATAGAGAGAGAGAGAGAGAGAGAAAGAGAGAGAGAAAAAAAAACACAGAAGAGAAAAATATGTGTGCTTGCATTGCGCTGCACATGCGTTACACGCGCGAAAGTCAAGCAGAGTCAATCGAGCGAAGTATGCAAGTACATGAGCTCATTCGATTCGATATGCATTGCAATGTATAATCGCACACTCGAGAGAGCAGAGCGCAGCGTGTAGGAGGCAAAACATTGTGTATCGTGTATAATAGCGTAGTGCTTTTGGCAATGGACTTTGCTCGACTTCGTTACACACGTCTATATAACAGCACATGCGAAGTTTTGCACGTCTCTATATCTCTCTCGATCGCAATAGACAACTTCGAATTGGCCTCGCAAGTATATAAACCCAAGCAATCGAGCAGCAGCAGCATCGTAACAATGAAAAAAAAAACGTCGCTCGTCGAGAGGATGGTAGCAAAAAAGCGAGCCTATATACAGCGTCGAGCGCGGGCGTCCACGAGACTGTTATATCGCAAACTTTTATTTTCACGATCCCCATGCCGGCTACTGCTACTACTTACTAACTTGTCTGCTGTCGCGCGCGCGTCTACATCATAGGAGCTCTCTCTCTCTCTTCTCGCGTAATAGTCGATTAGATATTGCGCACTATGTACATTTTATCCGGCTTCGTAAAGCCAAGTGCAGTGAGAGAGAGAGACGAAAAAAAATATGCACCCGTGCAATGCACAGCGTTTAGAGTTTATAATGTATGCGAGTGCTAAATTGCGAGAGTATAGCGTATTAATCCGAAAAATAATTTCTCGCGGCTATAGGTAAAAACACATACATTACAGGTTGTTGGGTATTATAAAATACCGCGTGCGCGCGCGGTGGGCGCGAGATCGATATTAAAAGTTTCGCAATCGGGAGAGACGCGAGTCCCCTTGGCTCGATAGACATACACGCGCACGTACCTAGTGGTGGTACTTAAATAATTTACCCAACGTGAAACACGAATTTGCATATTCTTACGTGTAAGAGGCGAATATTAAAGAGGCATATACACGCGTGCGAAGAATTCATATTTAGTTTGTTACTCAAGTGACGTACGTACCGAGCTCTGCGTCGTCGTCGTCGTCGTCGTTTTGTTGTTATGTTCGATCGACGCACGTATACATGGTACACGAGGAACCTTTGCCTCGCGCTCTCTTCCTATCTCTCTGTTGCTTTTGACGTATTATGTCACTCGCGCACCCAAAACTTTGAATAATTCGCGAACTCGCGTGACGCGATTTTGCGAAGGATCGATATAGAAAACGGAGAGCGGGTCCGGCACGGAGTTGCCGATCCTTATAAACGAACGAAGAAGACAGCTCTCTATATATGCTTTCGAGAGCTGAATTCACGGCAGCAGCACGATACACGGAAGCGCGGCGAGAGAGCGCGAGAGGAGGATGCCCCCGCGAAGCTCGCTACAAACTGACTGACTGACTGACTGACTCTACTGCTGCTGCTGCTGCTGTGTAGCGTGTACGCGGCGAGCCAATATCAACAGGCATGAGCGGCGCTCGCAGCAGCAGCAGCTCTCTAGAGCGTAGTAAGTATATACAGCGCTGCTGGCTGCTCTCCTCCCGAGCATGACTATACATACGACGACTACCGACACGCGACTTGCTGCTGTACCTACCGTTGCTCCTTTATATACGTATAATCTTTGAGTGTAGATGTGTTTTAGCTTTGCGGCCGGCGTTGCTATATTCTCTCTGTACTGTTTAGGACCTAATCGCGCGTGCTCGCCGCGATCGCTACCCTTTTCATATCTCGCGTGCAGCTTTCGATTTCAATTTTTATCCATATATCAGCTCGGTCATCGCGCGAAACGAGCCGAACGCACGCGATTTACTATACATACCGATTTTCGAGTGTCCGAGATGGCCGTGAACGATTTTTAGAAGAAAAAATATTAGCTGTGTAAGAACAGCCACGAGATATGAAGCTTCTTTATGATTTTTTGTACAAATAAAATCAAAGTTATTTTTTTTTATTCCATATTTTATTTACAATCGGCCAATTATACATGTGACAATGAGCAAACAGAGATAAAACGTATGTACAAAATCAAAGTAAATCAATTAATTCATTCGAATAGAGTCGAAAAAATATCTTCAACGTGTTCATCGCCGTGTCACGAGCTTTATCCCCCGGCCGCCACGCAAATATGATACAAGTCTCGATTCGTCGATTCTTCGATTATCATTTCGCAGCACTCGATGGGCAGCCGATAGTGCATCAACTCCCACAAACATTTCACCGCCCGTTTTCGACAAAATTTCCTCAATACTAAATTCCTGGCATTTTTTCACGTTACTCGTATCCTCCTCCTTGTCGTCGTCGCCGCCGCCGCTGGGTGTCGTCGATTTCTCTTCGAACAGATCGTACTTGGCGCACTGCTTCATGATCGTCAAGGCGTCTCTTCGTTCGATCTCGTATCCGTGCTTTTCCAAGCACCCGACGACGCCCATACCATTCTGCGCTAATTTCAGTCCGAAAGCACTCGATCTCTCGCTTGGTCCTGGCTGCTGCCACGGCGACGTCTCGTCGAACGAGCTCGCCGAGGGGAAAACGAAGCTGGACGGATCGAAAGATCGATCGTAGCGTCGATACGTCAAAAGTGTATCGAGGGTATTCGGCCAGAGATTCGCCACGGTGCACCAATTGCAGCGGTGTCCGGCCCCGTTTGTCTCGGGCGTCGATCATATCATGGCCGGCCCAGAAAAACATCACCAACTCAGGATGGTCGTCGCCTCGCTAGCAGATCACGTGCAGCGGCGTCGCGCCCTCCTCGTTGACCGCTCGGGGAACGGCGTCTTTGTAAATCAGTGCCCGGACCATCCGGTGTTTCTCCTCCCTCTCGTCCAGGAAGCTCTGGCCCAGAGCGCAGTGCAGCGGTGCGAATTACCCTCGCGGTCCCGAACGTCGACCTCCATCGGATGATTCAGCTCCGCGCACGACTCGAGGAACCGATCCACGAAGTCGTGATGACAAGTCTTGCTGATGATGTGCAGAGCTGTTGCACCTTTCGCGTCGACTAGACTCGGATCGGCGCCTCTTCGTAGCAGCAGCTGGGCATCGAACTTGTTCTTGTGCAAAAGAGCCAAGTGCAGAGGTGTGTTGCCCTCGACGTCCCAGCCGTCGAACTTCACCGTCCGATGCAACTCGTCGACCGCGACGATAAAGAATATCCCCATCATGCTGCACAAATACTCGTTTCTCTTGGAAATCAGATGCAGAGGAGTCGATCCTTCCTCGTTGGTTGCATTTACATCGACGCCTTTTCTCAGCAGCTGCTTGACTACCCCTGCGTCGCAGCCTGACTTTATAGCCAAGTGCAGCGAATCAAGAATCTACGGAAATCCGAGCCATTTAAAGTGTCCGTGAGACCAAGCCGATCGATTTCCGCGGGACGAAAGACGTCTCGGAGGTCGGGAAGTCGACCCTGCCATTGGCTGGTCAGAGGCTCAAGATCCCAGAGAAGTTGGAGTCGCTCGTTCCTGTTCTCCCAATCGTTGACTCGTTCTCGTAGGCATTTCAATTGTGCCAACTGGACTGGATCGCCGTCTGGTTGATCATTCGCGGCAGCGATTCTATCCTGATCTCTTGCGTTAGTGTACCTGACTAGTATGTCTACACCAATCATCCGACTCAAAAAGTCCCTTTCGTTATCGACGTGCCTGTAAGAGAATCCGCAGTAAGGGTCGCACGCGTCTTCGTCGACGGAAGAAGACATCGTTCTGCGCTGCACTGCACCCACGCACACACGATACACAGTATTATTAGAGGACACGTTTGTACAATAAATAAAATTTAGTCGAGTTTTTTTACGAGATTCAGACGTGCTACAGACCACGATGAGATATGTTTGTGCTTACGCTGCAGCGTCACGACTATGCGACACACACAAGACGATCCGTTAAAGGAAAGACAAAAAAAACTATAAGTGGACGCAACTCTACGCGAGGCGTTTTCTACATGAATTGTGTATCGGGTGAAAGTTCATTTGGTCTGTATCTGTGACCACGACGTAGATGCGACACCATGCATTTTTTTGAATACTTCTTTTCATTTAGGACGGAAAGTAGATTTCCCTTCGACCGATGTTATTTTAGAACTAGCTTGACTTTGGAAAAACACGGTTTAGAATGAAGGGGTTACAATATAGCTGTGAGCACGAAGAGAAGGTTTATTTACAACTCTATTTCTAAAACAGCAAATCCAATCAATTTTTTAAAACGATAAAATTAAACTGATAGAAGCTCTGTATAAAAATTTCAGCTGAAAATGTTGACAATTTTCGATTTTTCATCAATTTTCTTCGGTCACTCTTTTATATTCCTGTTAGGGTCAGTTTTTTCGGGTTCCAATGAAAACTGTCTAATGAGGAACTTTTCATTCTTTCAAGTATCTAAAGAAATATTTAAAATCAATTGTAAATCCAAAAATTTACGGAAATAATCACTTAATTGATAGCAGCTTTGGTAAGATGTTTACGAGATAATTTTCATTTTTAAGAAAAATTTTCGCTCGCACATTTGAAAATTTGAGTCTGACGTACATCAATTTTCACCCAATTGTTGTGCATAACAACATCTATTTCTTTCAGAAAACTCGTTGCTTTAATCATGAAACTAAAGGAATTGTGGATTTTCGAGGTTTTGCACAAAAAAAAATCTTTTTCAGTACTTTTTCTTTTTTACCTCGCGAATAAGTAATCTGATTGGATCAATTCATGGGTTAAATCCTCTACTCATACCCAACGTTGCACAAAAAGAAGCTTCACCTCAACAAAACACGATACCGATGCAGCGATTCGAATCCGCAATAGAGAGTCTAAACTGCATTCTTTGCTCTACACCTCTTTCTCTCTCTCGCGGGAATATATTATAAATGCAGAGCTGCAGTGCAGTTAAACGAGCTGCACCGCTGCTGCTGCTGCTGCTTTTGATACGGCTGCTGTAGCTCGAGCCGGACAAAGAATAAATTAATTTACAATGTATGCACGCGCGGTGTATAATGGCCGAAGATGTTTTACTCGTGTGCTTATCTAGGCTTTGCGCGATGCATAAGTTTGATTTCTCCGCGAGTAGTGTACGCTGCGCATTTCGATTGCTATTATACACGCGGAAAAAGGGGAATACTCGACGATAGCGATATTTTTTTTTTCAACTTATCGTCTTCGATTATGCGAGTGATTTAAAGTAGACACCCGTTAACTAAACAACCTGTGAACCTATATACCATTGGATATAATCGTAATATACCATAGGAACGTTTATTTTATTAGGTATTAGACGATCGTCGATCGATTCTTGATATACGGCGCTAATCAATCGGTGTATTCAAGTTTTATAAATAACTTTGAATAAGATATTGCCATTGACTTAAATTATACAATTTGAATTTCTAATCTTCCATAGTTAAGATTTGATTTATGACGTCCAATATAAAGACAATTGTAAAATGTATTCTCGTCCGATGAGGATATAATGATTACGCAGAATTTTATATTCACTCTAATATGCGCACGAAGAAAAATGTATTATCTTGAAAATCAAGCAACGATTTTTCGCAAAAGGAAAATTGTTATTTTTCTCCGTATCCAAAAACTTCGTTCGCACGATGGGAAAATATTTTTTACTCTCGTAATTTGGTCGACGCGATCGCGGCGTGTTTTAATCTCCTCCGTGTACATGTATCGTTTCCTTTAGCGATTTACCCATCGACCGGAAATCGCCCACCCCCGCCTCGCAGCAACTTTGTGCATTATAGCAAGTACATATATATATATATACACGTATTGCATTTATAATATATATATTATGTGCCTGTACACATGCATACGCAGCTGCGAGGCGTCTTCGTTCATTCGCCGCTGCACATACAGAGAACTGCAACGTACATACGTAGCAGTGCGGCAGGAGCAATGACGCAAGGAGCCTCTGTCCCACCTTCGGGGCTATACGTATACGAGCAATCGACTGATTAATCCGCGCTCGTTCTGTGTCTCTCTATTGTGCTGCACAAAGGCGCACACGATACAAGCCTCGCGTGTTCATCGCCGCGTATCGACATTTCCTGGCATAGGCAGTTAGGAGCATTTCTTAGGCAAACTCGCGCGTACGGATTACACACGTTCGTTAATCCTCTCATTCGCCTCCTACTCCTCTTCCTCCTCCTGCACAGCTGAATTATCATTACGTTTTCGCTTCTCTTTTTAGACACACACACACAATTAAATCGATGCGCGAGAGTTAATTGTCGGTACATGCATACATCTTATATACGTGTTTCCAGAGTTTCTTAACTTTGACTCGTCCTCTATTATACATTACATAGCCGCCCCGGAGGCTTCTAAACTGATCCGCAAACGTCAAAGTAATAAACGCGCGTGTTCGGATGTACATACACACGCGCTAATCATACGATAAACACATAACACGCGAGAGTTTGTATGTGCATATCCTAGTCAATTTAAATTTAGTTCGCGATTAAGCCTGAGCGCGGCAGCACTTGCCGTAGTAGTTCGGCGGTCGGCCTGTCAATTTTTTTCATCATCATCGACTCGCTTCGCTTTATATATAGGCTTACACACACACACAGCCGGCGCAGATTCGAGATGTGTTTGTGTTTACGTTCGCGCAGAGCAAACCTCAAACTTTGTTACAAGGCTTTTGATAGCTGTCTAATTTCAGTCGACTGCTATTGCTGCTGCGGCTGATGGTGATATTCAGCAGAGTGTGACGGCTGATTGGCCTTTCTATATCTCATAATTAAAGTGGTATTGCAATTTTGAGACGAGTCTCAAATCTCGACCGCAAGTGCGGTCTAGTTTCTTGACACGGTTTGCCGTGCTGTTATCGATTCATACTTTGCTGGTTCAAAGGAGAAAAGTCAAGCGTTATAGAAGAGGTCAAGAAAAATATGAATTATCGATGAGAAAGTGAGTGAGTGCAGTAGGCAGTTTCAACAACAACAACAACTACAAAACACGCACAATGGGTTCGGAGCAAAGCTCGCACGCCCTCGACGGCCAGAACTTGGCTGGCACCAAGGGCACGCCCGGACTGAGACGTGGGAAGAGCGTGCCGAATCGCGAGGCCATACCCGACGACGACAACGACCCACCGAGGTGCGCCAGTCCGGGTCCGAGCGTCTGCTCCGACTCCGATTTACCCTACATATCTTACACGGTGAACAGGCCTATAGGTGATTCGCCAAAGATGACCAATAAACAGTCGCAGCTCTACAGAGGCAAGAGCTTGGGATCTCAGGATGCTGCCAGAAGAAAGTCCAGCATAGAGATCGGCTCCAAAAAGATTGTCTCTGGAAAAGCTCACAATATTGTGGTGGTGAAAGCTGCTGCGTCAGATCCTACAGCTGATAAAGATGCGGATCTCTTGAAACTCAAAAGCATTCCTATGTTTCTACCTATCATGCGTGGTACTGTTAATTTACCACCTAGAGTGCGTGATCCAGAAGTATTAGAACGATTGGATCCACTAGGTCTGTTCAATCTTTGCGCAAGGTATCAACATCATCTCAATAATACAGCCCAAACGATCACGATGGAACAGAATGCCTTATGTGTCAATCTCGACAATGATTTTAATAGAATCATGTCTCTGGCGACAGAGAGACAGAAAAAGTTTGCAAAATTTGCAGAGCAGCTGGGTCGGGTGCACGACCTCAGTAGGCAGCTTACAAAGTGTCATATGTTATTGAACCAAACTCTGGAAAGTTTGGAAACTCTTAATAATGTACTACCGATAGAGGAAAGATTAGAACCTTTCGTATGGACAACAGGATAGTAGTTTATATTATTTATAATAAGTTGAATAATTTTAAATTGTTTCTATCTATTGAAAAAAAAAATGTTTCGTATATATGTTTGGTTTCGTGTCAACTTTAATACAATAATATGTAAAAAAACTATATTAATATATAAAACAGTCTTAACCTTAAATCGACATTCAAGCGTTTGCTGATTTTTGTGCCTTCAATCTTCTGTACGCTTCTATAGCATTGCTCTGCTCTCTTTCCAAATTTCTCCTCTCGCCAATTGGCAGATTTTTTCTTTTACCCGACTTATCAATTTGAACATTTTCTTTTTTACTGGAACTCTTTTCTTCAAATATTTTATTTAATAACAAATTCTTTCCCTGTAAAAAAGTATATATTGAAATTAATCATATCCTTTTTTTTCTTAATATTTAGTTAATCATTTTTAGTATTCACAAACCTTGTTATCAGTTTTTATTGCTTTTCTTGGAAGACTCAATTTTGGCGGTGCCATAGCTACTTCACCAAATTCAACTTTATCTTCATATTTCTGGAAATCATCAGCATTATCTTCTAGTTTTTTATTTTTTTTCTCTAGAAGCCTTTGTTTCCTTTTCTGACCTTTGCTCAATTTAACTTTAACTTCTCCGTCTTTGTCTTTTTTCTTTTTTCTTTTGATATTTGAATGTTTTTCTTGTAATTTTTCTATTGCTATTTGATCTAACTCTTCCTTTGCTTTCTTTCGGAAACCTTCCACTTCACCGGTAGCTGCATTACGCTTAACTTCAACATTGTACTTGAGTTCAAACTCAGTCTCTTTTATGAATGCCTCGGTTTCTTGATTCACTCTATTCCAAAATTTAAATTTGTTTTCGCCGGGTTGTTGATTAAATACTGGAACAACTTTTTCTGGTCTTGCCGTAGCAGCAGGTAATTTGTAATTAATTTGTTCAGCGCCAAGTTGAATGAGTTTTTTGGTACTCTTTGTTTTCTTCTTCTTCTGTTTCTTTCCTATGCTACCATCTTTGACTGCATTTTTTAATTTAATCACGCGTTCCAAGCTTTTTGGAATATCTTGATGGTCAATATTTTTTGGAGGAGCATTGATCACTGATTCAACTCTGCAAAAGGCATAAAAAGGTATAAATTTTATCGTGGTGTTTACATAGTGAGATAACCTCAAAAAGTTAAAGTGCATAGTTATCGATTTTTTTTGGGTACTTACGCAGCTAGACGTTTGGCTTGCTGTTTTTCCGGATCCTTTACTCCTCTGTGTTTTTTACCAGGAATCTTACGACCCATTTCTGTTCAATATCACCGAAGCAATATCATTAGCATCCGCGCGTTACAACTTCCCGAACGATACTGCACTGCACGTGTGATTATTTTTTTTTTCCAATTCTCCGCTACACACACAAGAGAACAGACGACAAAACAACACAACTACTCTCGCCGCTCGGAACGGGTGGAATGGGAATCGAATTTTGACCAAAACTATAACCGAAGACGCGAGACGAACGTTGGAAAGAAAAGGAATTGATCGACCGATAAAATACCGAAACTAAAAAATGAAAAATAAAACGGAAAATTGAAGGCGATTACTCGGGAACCATAGGCAGTCTTGTGTGTATGAAAACATCTTCCGAACTGTCATGATGTTATTGCGATGCATTGTTGCTGTGGACGTTCCGTGACGACGGCAACCCTCGTAATCGACCGTCAACTATCTAGCAGAAGAAAATGTTCCGTCGAGTGTCAGTAAGCTGTCAGCTGTTATGGTACTTGCAACAATTATCTATTTTCTTGTTTTTCATTGACAAAGTGAACGAATATCTTATATAAATAAACATCCTTTTCATCTGAAATGAAAATAGATATAATTCATTAATTAATAATACATTCATGAGGTTAGTGCACAAAATAAAATAAATATGCAAGAAAAAATGTTATAAAATGGATATAAATTATAATTAGGTTTATGATTATTACAGAAAATATTCAGAAACCAAGCATGAATAAATTAAATAAATTGGGACCACTCTCGCTGAGAAGTTCCAGACAGCTAAATCCAACATTCAACTGGTGTAGAATGTTTAGCGACGATGAAACTCCAAAGCCAAAAGTTGAACCTTCACCAGATTTAGAAAAGAAAAAGAAAAGAAGAAAAAGACCAATGTACAGTCCAACTCCACAGATACCATTGAGATTGGAAGATCTTGAAGAACCTACCAACTGTTGTATGTCTGGATGTGCTAATTGCGTGTGGATAGACTACGCAGAAAAACTAAGTATTTTTATGAAAAACAGTCCTGGTCATGTTCAGAAAGTATTGATGGAAAAAGTTCAAGACCCTAACATGAGAGCGTTTTTGTCAATGGAATTAAGAGTTAGGAAAATCATCGAATGAGTCAGACGTAGAAGAATTAAGAAAACTAGGAAAGATTTTTACTCAATTGTTAAACCAGTGTTATTTATCAAAACACTGTGTTGATGAATTTTAACTGGTTTTGAAAAATTTTAGCTGCAGTCTATGGACTACGGTGCTAACAAGAAATAAAGTTGTTTTACTTGTAAAAATGTAAATATTTTAAAATATGTAAATAGCTGTTCTGTTGCAAAGAAAAAGCATACGATGCCAAATAAAAAACATAAAATAAAATGAGTCTGATGTAATGTATTCCAAACATTGCCAATGCTATATTCATAGCTTCGAAACTCGAATCAACATGTAAATAATTGTATGAAACAGCTTAGCCATGGCGCAGTGAGTCTTTTTTTATCTCGAACGTAGCAGTTAAGCCTTATCGCATTACGTGTGTTGCTCGTTGTATTATTATGCATGTTAAAGTACGGAGCAAACGTTCACTCGCTCGAAAAAAAAGAAGAAGAAGAAAGAAATGAGCGAAAGAGAGAGAGAGAGAGCTTCGATTAGCTTCTCGAGGCTTGCGAGCCGGGCGGAAGAGTATAAAGTCGTCGTTGTCGGGGAACTCTTAAAGCAGCAGCTCTTTAATACACGCACACACACATACACGGTCCAAGACACGATGTGTGCAAGACTATCAAAGACTTGACGTTGCTGATGTGTGCGAAAAAAAAGGGGGTCAGAGTGTTAGTTATTTTTAAAAGTACGTTTGCACGATATACATGTACACCGACTTGGCGTTTTGAACATATTATAAACACAGCGACGACGACGACAACGAAAAAATACAAGTATCGTAGCGATAAATGCGTCGAGTCGCAGCCGCACTGCAACAGCTTGCGATATAATACGATGGAATAGCAATAAGATATCTGATACACGCGTGCGGGTGTTGTAGAAAAAAAAAAATAATAGTAGACTGTAAATCGAGTAAGAGAACGATCGTGTACCTGCGAGCGTTGAGAGTCGGAGATTCGGCACGTATTAATGTATACACGAGCAGCCGATCAGTTTGGCGGAGGTTGTCGGTAAGGAATGGCAAGCGTGTCTTCTATAGCAGAGCGAGCTCTGATATACCTACTCTCGCCGCGCGTTTCTGGCCTTGGTGGATATACAACACACTGCGCGGCACGAGGCAGGATCTGCACTCGTGTGCGCTGCACAGGCTGCTGCAGGCAGATATATCTGTTCGTCGTGATCCATCAACAGGTGAACGATAAAATACATGATGTGTGTGTGTGTGTGTGTGTGTGCTATATAGTGGGTGCCTCAATACAATACTAATATAATGCGAGTTGCATAACGCGAAAAAAAATGTTTCTACCTCCGCCGCGGACCAGTAGCAGCGTCTACAAGGCCGGCTCGCGTTGCTGCTGCTGCTGCTGCTCGTTGTTGTAGGCGCGCGAAGCCGCCGCCAAGCAGTTGCAAATCGCTCGGTGCATTGTTTACAGCTTCGTTTATGAGCTAAAGCGACTTCTTCCTATATTAGTAGTGCTGCGGGCGAGTTATATATATACGAATGAGTGGTGTGTGGCGTTGTTCGAACGTGTGTCCGTGTGCGACGGTTGTTTTGAATTTCTCCGATTGTGAATTCGAACTTACTCGACGGTTGGTGGGCCCGCGCGCGCTGTGATCGTTGTGAATGTCTCATTGCTGCACAAGTAGGTAGTTGAAAAAGATGTATATATATGTAAAAAGTAAGTAAATTTTGTGTACAAACGAGTTACATAGTGCGTCTTGTGTTTTGAAAATGGGCGTTCGAAACATCGTGTGTCGGTGATTGTGCCGACTACATTTAACGACTTGACCCGCGAGCGCAGTCGACTTGGCTCTCTCTCTCTCTCTCTCGCGGCTAATGGTAATTACGCTTATTCAATTACTAAATTTAACAAACGTCAACGTTTTGATCGTATCTACGTATGGCCCGTGCTATATAAGTACATTATATACAGTCGATCGAGCGCGATGATCTATTGTTTTCGCGCGCTCGCTGCACGCGCCACTCGAACGCGAGCTCGTCGATCGTCGGTACCTATATTCATCGACAATAGGAGTTTTCAAATACACCCAGAGCATTAACAAACATTTTGCGTATCGCGATATATATATATTATAAGATGGAAATTTCTCGTCGCTCGTTCGCAGCTAGAGTAGTGAGTCATCGAAACGCGCGCGTCGCACCTGCAGCTTTTTCGCTAGCTCTATTATATGCCTGTACGCATACATATAATAAAAGCTGCAATCGTCGAGCGTGCGTATGATTATCGAACGAGTCCGTCTGCAGCGAGCAATTATTTACTATCTCTCTCTCTCTCTCTCATAACCAATGGCTATCTCGCTCACGCAGAAGGTTTTATTGAATACCGATCGGCAGTTGGGGGTGATTATCACCGGCGAGTACCGGTTTCCGAGGGATATACAAAAGTAGCTTATCGATTGCTCGCGCGCGCGCGCGGATCGACAAAGAGTTATATATAGGTGTATACGATACACGCGCGCGAGATACGCACCAGTGCGCCCCCCCCCCCCGCTCGAAATAGAGAGATCGCGACGTCTCTCTCGCCCACCGCATTCGCGGAAAAAGCTTCGAAAAAGCTCCTCATAGTCACCGCCGTGTTTATCAAGAGATTTCGATGGCCGTTGCAATAATTATAATATTAATAATAACAACGATGATACTGCTGCTGCACGCGCGCAGCAAGTGACGCGGAGTCTGGCGCGCCCCGCGACTCTTAATGTGTCGCGCGAATTTAATAGATTGCATCGACGTATAGTAATAGCGCGCGATGTTATATAGGCTCGAATCACACGAATAAGAAACTGACTGTCGATGTGTCTTTCTGCTCGCAGACTACTACCTACGTATATATATCCAAGAGAAAGCAAGACACGTTCGGGGCGTGTATTCGCAGTGTCGTAGTGGCGGACAGTCGGTAGCGGACCTGCGGCCAGCAGCATGAGCTCATGGATCGAGTCGGGAGTCAAGCCAGCAGCCTCGGCCACGGCTACGGCGCCGACGAGGACGACGACGAGGACGAGGAGCATCATCGTCAGCGAGACGCGGCGAGTCCGGTCGTGCTCGGTCAGTCGAGATCCCAGCCGCTCATAAGCCGTGGCAGGAATTTGCGATCCGGCCGAGACGACAGCAGGATCAGCTTCAGAAGCGAGTCGGCCGTGCTCGTTAACAATGGACACAGGTATTAAGAACGGGATTACACGCCGACGTACGCGTGCATACTTTTACGCGATAGATACGTCGCGGCCAAAGATCGTCCTTGCCTGCTTTATCGTTTATACGACGAGCAGAGAGATTATCGCGATTGGCGGATGAGGACCTAGCGAGTGCACTGCTCCGCTCGAGTGCACAGTCGATCTTCGCTTGTGCATGATATAATAAAGCTAAGCTGATGTATACTCTATACTTGAGCTTTCGCTTGGCTCTGAATCGTTACATATATGAAATATGAAGCGCGTGTCGAACTCTTCGATACACTCGTCTGACTCACGCGTCTCTCTCAAATGTACCATCACGTACAGTCTTGAGGCAAAATTTTTAGACAAAGTGACGTAGACGTCGAGTCTTGCATATGTGTACATAATAATATCTAACATCAACTATCCCTGCTCTCTTCTCTCTTCTCTCTGTATTTCTCTCTTTCTCGTTCGAGCATAATCGTGCAAGCCTCGAGCAGCAGCTGCAGGTAAGAAGCATACGTATACACGAGCCGGCCTTGCTTGGCACGCGTACGCGTATATATATATATATATATATACGTGCGTTCAATTTTCGCATCGCTGGCGTGGCTCCAACGCAGCACATTGAGAATCTTACAAGACTTGCGTTTTATATTATACGCAGCGGCCGAGAGCGATCCCAAGCTTTGCAGTGCAGTTTGCGCGCGAGCTTGCGCTCGGGCGGCTCTCGTCCACGTCGCGTCTAGCGCGCGATTCCGCGCCGTCCAACTTTTTTTTTTTTTTTTTTTTTTGTTCCAACACCATCTCGCGCGGACGTGCATCCGTTGTGCAACTGACATGGCTGCGAGACTGGGTAACGAGCCGCCATGAGCTCGAGCCTGCCGGAGATGAAGAGGACGGCCACCGAGTCGTCGCTGACGATCGAACAGCCGCGTCGAGCATCTCCACCAGCCATAGAGCAGCAGCAGCAGCAGCACCATCAGGCCCTGACTTTCTCGGCCGGTGGACTGGCCGGTGGCCTCAGGCGGGCCATATCGCAGGTCTCGCTGCTCGTCGCCAAGACCACCACCTCGAGCGAGGCTGCCTGGCGCGACGAGTTCCAAAGGTATACCTATACGTGTTCTTATATCACACGCGCGACTGCAAAATTGCGCGGCAGCAATGGCGAAGTCTGCAAGTATGTGCGACGACACGTATTTCAACCGCTTACAACTGGATTCGCTCATGGGCCGCGCGTCGCTCTCCAAAAATACTAACAGTAGTGCAGCAGCGATGCGTCTCTCTATTGCCGCTCGCACCTGTGCCTCGGCCATTCGGATGTTGTGCAACTATGCGCTCGAGAGAAAAGTCCGTGACCCGCGAGAAATAGAGAGAGAGAGAGAGAGAGAGAAGAGAGAGAGTTGAGATTCTCATCGAGTTCTGGCAAACGTCCCGCGGCCAATATACCCACGATCCGAACCACGCGGTCTACCTCTATACGCTAACTTTTTCCCCGTCAAAAAACTGACACACACACACACACACCTAGATATATATCATATAATTCATTCACCGCGAATTTATTGTTACACACGGCTGCAGGTACCGACAGACCAGATTCAGCTCGCGGCGCGTCCGCAAGCGGGTCGTCTTCAAGCACGGCGACTGCAACGTCGTCCAGGGCAACGTGGCCAAGCGCCGGCGTCGCTATCTCCAGGACATATTCACGACCCTCGTGGACGCCCAGTGGCGCTGGACCCTGCTCGTCTTCGCCATGACGTTTCTGCTCTCGTGGCTGGGCTTCGCCCTGGTCTGGTGGCTCGTCGTCTACGCGCACGGCGATCTCGAGCCCAGGCCCGCCGCGGACGCCAGCGGCAACAACTCGACGAGCTTCGTGCCCTGCGTCGAGGACATTCACGGCTTCACAAGCTGCTTTCTGTTCAGCGTCGAGACCCAGCACACCATCGGGTGAGTCGCGCTCTGGCTTTTCTTACTCGATGGTCACGGTGGAAAAGAACTGGCACCGAAAGTGTGACGTTTTTTAAATATTTTCATGGACGCGCAATGCTCCACGTTGTTTTGATGACTGATCGACTATATACAATTTTCGCATATCAAATATTTAAATACTCTTTTCATATTTTTACGCTGTTAGATGGGTAATATTTGTACTTTTACAGGTCCTTTCTCAATACTGGTATTAAAACTGTACTTGGACTTATACTATCATATTGACTTTGCCACTTGCAGATTTACACGTAATGGTACTCGCTATCTAGTGGCGAATGCTCAAAGTGATATCATCGTACTCAAAGTGATCGATTGAAAACTGGTCGTAATTTTTTGAAACAGTTCAATTGTCTTTTTTAGATTTATTTAAAATTCACTTTATATTTGTAACAAACCAATTGATATTCATTTTACGGTCAGTCGGTTATCATTAACGTTGAGCATTTCTACCAGTGAAACGATATTCGATATCGGCAACAATGACCATCACACTATTATCACAATATTTACCACGATGTTGATATTTTTTTCTTTTCTAGCTACGGCTCGAAGCACACGACCGAGGAATGTCCCGAGGCCATATTCATCATGTGCATCCAGTCGATGACCGGCGTCATTCTCCAGGCCTTCATGGTCGGCATCGTCTTCGCCAAACTCTCCCGGCCCAAGAAACGCACCCAGACCCTCCTGTTCTCGCGCAACGCCGTCATCTGTCAGCGCGACGGCCAGGCCTGCCTGATGTTTCGCGTGGGCGACATGCGCAAGAGCCACATCATCGAGGCCCACGTCCGCGCCCAGATGATCAAGCGCAAGGTGACCCGCGAGGGCGAGCTTCTGCCCTTTTTCCAGACCGAGCTGAGGGTAGGGGGTGACGGCGACGAGGACAAGATATTCTTCATCTGGCCCACGACCATAGTGCACAAGATCGATCAGAGCTCGCCGCTGTATCATCTGTCGGCCAGCGACATGTTGCGCGAACGATTCGAGATCATCGTGATGCTGGAGGGCGTGATCGAGTCGACGGGAATGACGACTCAGGCTCGCTCGTCGTATCTGCCGTCGGAGATTTTGTGGGGTCATCGTTTCGAGCACATCATCACCTTTCGCAAGGAGACCGGCGAGTACGAGGTCGACTACACGCTCTTCAACAATACCTACGAGGTTGACACGCCGCTATGCTCGGCGGCCGAACTCGATCACGTGCGAGCTCTCCACCGAGCCAAAGGAGGTAATATTCAGTTATTTCGTTCTTAAATTATTAATTAATTAAATATTTATTATAGAACGATCGAGCTCGGCGACGTTCGCGCAGTACCGCATCGACTCGAGCAGCTCCCTTTCCACGGCCTCGAACTCGGGCTCGAGCTGCGCCTCGTCCGTCGGCGGACTGCACATGCGTTTGCAGCATCAGCATTATCAGCACGGCGCGACGCCACCCACCCCGATTCCTGTTACGGTGACGGGGCCCGACGAGCCCAATTCGCGCAGGGGTAGCCAAGTCGATCCACTCACTAGGAGTAGGCTTGCTACGTTTTATACTCTCGACGAGGTACACTTGCCTGCCAAATATTTTTATTACAAAAATGACAAAGTTTTAACAACGTTTAATGTTTTTAGGCCACAGAGGCGCCCGATGAGGATCCAGTGGTATTGGCAGTTCAGCGAATCGTTCCGGCTCTTCAACGACAACACTCCGAAGAAGGCGATGAACCACCAACGATATTATGCCCAGCCCTGTTTGAACCGGGTCAAATCGTTCAAGACCCGAGTATGGTCAGAATTCCTATCGATGGTATGCCTGAAAGCCCTGTACTCGCTGCAGTCAGTTCTACGAGGTAAAGTGAAATCAAATAGGTGCATCAGAGTGCCGAGCTTTTATATGAATAATAACTTGATGATTTTTAGGGAGGAGAGACCCGCGATGCACGGCACGTTAACTCATTCCAGTTCTTTGCCCGAAGATTCGTCGAGCCCGGACGGAAAGATAAAAACAACGAGCTTCCAGCTGGCAGCTCCAGAAGCAGACAATCATTCTGCCAAATGCAGCAGACCCAGTGAAATAGTCTGACCCGATGTCGAACCAATTTACAGCTGATTTCGAACGTGAGTGAATCCGCGTATATCTAGAAAATTCAGTACACCATTAGAAAAGTATGTGTGCGCTATATGACAGACATCGTGGATGCGCGAAACCGTCGCTAGGGTCGTCCTTGCACACACACACACACACAGATGCGTCGCGCGTTCTCGTGCTCCAGATAAAAGCACAACGCGCAACTGCGTGGCATCCGGAGCATAGCGATGCTGCAATGCTGCGAGCACAGAGAGCAGCTAGCTCAGCGAAGCGCACGAAGCAGCACGCGACGCGCGCAAAATTGATAAATTGATTATAGAGTCGTCGTGTGCGCTAGTAGAGGCACGCACGCACACTAGACGCGCATGTATTTTATATCATGTGTGTAATACAGTGCGTGCAAGTACCTAACTATTATTGCGCCTCCCTCGACCTTGGACAAGTTGCTGCTCCGCAGCAGCAAAGTATTGTAATAATGATCCGCGACTTGTTGAATTGCGAGCGGATGCCGCGCGCGCTTTTTTCGCTGTGCTTGTAAAATGCGCGCGTGGATTACGAACGCGAAGGCAGAGTAAGCACAGATCTCGCGAGCTATATCGCAGCGGCGGATATTTTCGCGACTATGTGACCGAATTATCGAGCGAGCGGCGCGTCATGCTGTGTGCGCTTTAATTTCGGTCCGCGCTTCTCTTTGCCTCTCGATTATATACATCTCGCGAGGAGAGTATCGCGCGGGACTGTAACTCAAGTGCCACTTGTTGCCGCAGCTGCTTCGCGCGGGTACAGTCTCGTGTTAATTCGTACATCGCACATCGCGCAATGTATACACCGCGAGATGATCGAGAGCGTCATTGCTTGAGCAAAATCAAGCTTTACTCTTTTAATTCGATCAAGCTCGTTTGGCTTGTGTCAGGGAAAAAAAAAAAAAAAAAACAACAGATTTTCGAGAATTATATTATCGCAGTAGTGTGTCGGATTTATCCTATAGTGACGCGATCTCCGACACAGTAAATACGAGGGCACGAATGTAAGCGAGCACGGCGTCGTCTCTTATAGATTCAGGAAGAGAAAGTCTCGTACGAAACTAGGTACAAAACGATTGCGTGAGAAATAATAATAGCGAAGACCAGAAGTCCAGAAGCGCCCGCGAATGGGTAACAACGATTATACGATTTTACGCGATTTGTCGACGAGATCGAAGGAAAAACCGGTTGGCAATATAATAGGATTCCGAGACAGCGCAGACGTCGATCGCTCAATCAGAGAGACCAACGACCCTTGTATATATATATAATCGGCGCGGTTGGTCGATGCGCTTCTTCCGCGTATGAACCGTATTACATATATATTATTATTACATGTTGCTCCTCCGATTACGCGCGACGCTGACGAGGTGTCTAGACTCGAGGTCCTGCTTGCCGGATCTGTACGGAGGGGTACGGGTCCATATACAAAGGTATATTTATGATATACATATACACAACGCGGACTAAATCGGTGGTATAGGTCGAGTTCCGCGGCCTCGACATTACGCGCGTAACATAGCATAGCATAGCATAGCTAGCTCGGTGTAAACTGTTTAAATACACGCTAATGTGGCACTGGACATGGTGTAGATGAGGAGGTCAAGGTTCAACGCGCAGTTGATACTACACACGTAGAAAAGAGGTGTCTCGGCCGTTTTGTCTCTAAGTAGTGTTAATTAATAGCGAGTATACTACCTCGAGAGATGAGCTGCTGCTGCTGCTGCTGCGACGATCCGGCTCGATCTTGTTAGATGTAATGACGCTTGGCTCTATGAGCCTCTACGTTTAACTGCGAAATTTTATAGCTCTTATGTATGCGAGCTCGAAACTTTTTGTTCCTTTTTTTTTCGATTCTCAAGCAGTGACTTCTCTCGTAGCGCAAACCGATTATTCATACGAATAAGCTCAAAGTGCAGATGAGACTAATCTATCGTATCGAGTTAACGACGATCCAATAATCCTATTGGTACACAGTCGATGCGTTTTCGGCCCGAAACACGATCTCTAAAGTACACGATCTAGCTACCGCGATCTTGCCGAGCCCCCGCCGAGGAGCGAGCCAAGTGTGTGTGTAACCCGGAAATCTCGCACGTCGGACGCGTGCGGCATTTTTCACGCTCGAGCCTTGTGCGGCCAATTATTGTATTCCTTCTCGACTCCAGCTGCAGTACAGTATATAAGATAACAAAAAGAGAGAAAACTATAGTAGTTGCGAAGCGGCGGCGGTGCGCTGTGTATACAGAGGTAACGAGATAGTTGGAGGAGAGTATCGGGTTCACCGGCGTGTGCTGCGGGGAATCTCCGCCCGCAGTGACATTGACCGTACCCACTCCGACGGAACGACGACGACGACGACGACGACGACGACGACGACGACGACGACGACGACGAACGTCGAAGAGAGCTGTGCTATGCTATGCTAGCATACGCGATTACGAGCGCGCGGAAAATCGTCGGCTCGACAGTCGTTGACGAGCCGCGCCCGCAGTAGCAACGCTTGCATATATAGTAGAAGCGCAGCTGCCGATTCCAGTTCCCTTCGCTGCACTAAAGATATCAAAGCAATGACAACCATCGATCGTAGCAACGATCCCTGAGCGCCAAGCCATGTCTTTGGAAGTAGAGCAGCTGCAGCAGCGATCCCCGAGGGCGAAGTTGTTTCGTTTGTCGAGCGAAGACGAGCCTCCTCGAGGAAGAACTGGCGCTGGCGAAGGCGAGAGCAGGCCCGAGTCGCCGCTGCTGCTAACTCGCGACAAGAGTGCCGCTACCCTGCTGCGAGTCAGCACCCAGAGCAGCGCCCTCAACGCCAACGTCGGCCGCCAAGACTCGAGCAGGTGAGGTGTAAATACACGGCCGAGCGTGCGTGCGTCCTTGTCGATCGGAGTATATAAATTTGAACTCGACGCGATGTAATGTAATTCCGTCGCGCGCTCGTTTCCCAGAAAATCGCCGTAAAAATAATAAAATCAATTATTATCAACGAAGATGAAAAAAAAAAAAAACAATATTGTCAGCGCGAAGATGAGCTTCGCGCGCCGCCGATGAATCGCGCAGCGACACATAATAGAATAAATACGCGAGAGAGCTCGGTAGATAGATATATAAGGTATATTATAACGTGTATATGAGTACGTGTGCGCGCACATGTAACATTCGCGCGGCGCGGCGTGCGCGGGACCGATGATTTATCGCCTGCAGCACGAGCACTTTGTAATACGTACATGTAATAGCGACATTAGCAACATTATTATCCTGTACTATAGATATACTTCGCTCGCTATATTCGCGACGGCAGAATTAAGTCATTCGAACGTGTGCAGCAGCAGCAGCAGCAGCAGCTCCTCTTCTTTTTTCTTCTTCTCATTTTGTGTCTGCCTGCCTCTGTACGAGATGATATTGACGCGGATCGCGTGGGTGGCTGCTTGAATGCGCAGATGATCGTGACTTACAGACCTACATATATCCGCACACGGCTCGCTTTAAGTGGTGGACAAAAGGGGCAGCGTGCATCAGCTGCTGCTGCTGCAAAAGAGCAAATCTCGCCTGCGCGTCGTCGTTATAAGATTCGCGCCGCTGCTGCTCACTTTGGACACTTTGGAGACGCTTATCGGCTCTGTCTGTCCCCCTCTGCTCGATACGCTATGCACGATCATGCATGTGTAGTATAGCATGTGCGTTCATATACACACCGAGAAGCAACGATCGGCACATCTCCGTGTGTCAGCAGCAGCAGCAGCATGTAGATCCATCTCTTAGCGCGCGCGCGCGTGCACACACACATCGGGTGGGCTTTGAGCGAATTCAGTGCCGCGATCTCTCCTCTCGATACAACACACAATATATCTATATATATATATACATATATATATAGCTCGTCGTGTCGCGTCAAAGTTTCATCGAGCAGTTGCCGATCATCGTGATCAGTTGTCAAAGTCGATTCATCGGCATCGCCGCCGGCATGAGCTGCAGTCGATCGTTTTTCCGTAATACGGGCCGAGCTGGTGCTGCCAACAGACAACTGTCCCTGGCCATGCAGAAGTTCGCGGTGCTGTTGGCCAGGAAGAGGCCACCGGATCAGCCGCAGCAGCCGAGGCGACTGCAGCAATCGAAGCGCGCCAAGCGCAGGGACAGCTGGTTCGTTCGATTCAGACCCCGGCAGCAGGTAGAGAGCGCGTTGACGAACACCCACGCGCTGTGACGCGCCAAACGCACGCAAAATTCATTGCGATACAGCTGACCCAGCAATAACAAATCGTATTATTACAAAGGTGCGCGCGCAAGAGGGAGAAAGAGAAAAAGCCTGCCGATGATGCGAGAGTGTAACGGAATTCTTTATATCTCTGCGAAAAACCGATAAGAGACGATCGCATCTTGCCTCGGCTTCTGTCGCGCTTACATACATCGCGGACGCATACAAGTACGAACGTTCGCGAAACGACGACGACGACAACAACAACAACATTGCCATCGTAAGCAGCAGCTGCTGCTGCTGCTGCTGCAGGAGAGAAAAAAAGAGCAAAGTGATTAGTTTGTATATATTATGTGCGGGCATGCAAATCGCTCGGGCGCGCTAACGTGTGATTTTTCATAATTGCACCAATTATCGGTCTACATATTGTCGCGCGCAAAATCGTTACACATAGCACACATAGTCGCACGTACACACACACACACACACACACCAATACTTACGCGATTCATGCATCACATCTCGGTAGCTGCTTCTGCGAGCGAGAGGATGTAGGTAGTGAGCCGCTGCAAGATCGTTATTAATCCGACAACGCGCGTGTATGTATCGAAGCTAATCGGGAGCTTCCGCTCGGAGCTTGGAAATACGCGCGCGCGCCTGGGCATCCGTAGTCGCGCAGGCAAGTAGAAAAGCTTAGCGTATATATATATATATATATATATATATATATATATATATATATATATATATATAAGGGATCACAGCTTAGTTTGAGTAATACATAATATCATAAATTAGTGCGCAGGAGTCCATTTGTTTAATCGATTTACGACCATACGCACGCTTGACAGTTGACCACAGCTGTGCCAATGGCAAGAAACGATCGGTGCGAGAAGACGTCATTATCACGTTATATCGTCGTCTGTGTATGTACAAGTAGTCGGCGGCACTCGTGACGGTGGTTTACACAGAAATTAACTACCTTTTACGAGAGAGAGAGAGAGAGAGAGAGAGAGAGAGAGAGAGAGAAAAACAGAGAGCTCGTCAAGTGTATAAACATAATACATATATAGCGCGGCGCACGTGGCCCCGCAGAGCAGCAGTATAGTAGCGCATCATGAGCTGAATGTCGCGCGCGCGAATCGAGAGGAAAGTGCTAACGTAGTCGAGCTCGCGCGCGCGATCGCGTATGTCAGTGACTGTGTCTCTGCCGCGATAAGACGTGTGTGCCGCCGCAGCCGAGCAGCTCTCTACTCGCGAGCCTGTCACCTTTTGTACACATTGTTATATATACACGACTATTCGCGCGCCGCGGCCCGCAGTCGGACGCGTAACCTCGGCGGCGCGTATACACAGAAATAGAGAGAGAGAGAGAGAGAGAGAGATCGTATATAGCGATCAGAAAAAGACGGAGCTCATTCCAGGCGCTAAAACGTTGTACCGAATACGTACGATACCGATCTTTTGCGATCCTGTATTTTCACGTCGATATGAGCGATGGCGGTGGTGGTGGTGGTGGTGGTATCTCGCTATCCGTCGAGCGTCAACAGCTACTCGGATTCCCCGCTGGTCTTACGCCGCCGCCGCACAGCCCGAGCCCTTCGTCACGCAGCAGGTACACGCGGTAGCAGACTCGCAACCGACGCAGCACGGAGAGATTATTATTAATTAATTGTTATTGCGATCGGTATACACATCGATATCTCTCTTGTATCACGCTGTGTCTGGCGTCGACCCACAACATCCTTCGACAGATGTGTTATGTATCTTTCGACTCTTTTGTTTTTCATATTTTTTTTCTTTTTTTTTTCGACAGTGGCGTCTAAATATCATCGAGTGTTTTCGTCTTGTTCGAGCCACGGACTATATTTTATTTTCGCTCGCTCGCTCGTTGCACGCAGGCAAGGTACTTCGTCGTAGCGCCGTCGTATCTGCAAAAATGCCAAAGCAAACAAAGAGAGCGACGACTACAATCAGTATTTGTACGACGTCTCGGTTGTTTATACGAAATTCACTCACGCTCGTCCCCAATTTCTTATAATATATAATCGACAAAAAAAGAAAAAAAAAGCTCCGCGCTCGACACTTGCCTCGTGTTTTTTTGCAAAAATCGTATCTACCCGAACTCGTACTCTAAAGTGTATCTCTGTTGCAGGAGCAGATTTCGCCCGGGCCCGGCACGCAAGCTGCGCCGTCGCGCCGTCCTCAAGAGCGGCGAGTGCAACGTCCTCCAGAGCCGCATCTCTCGGCGCTCGCTGCGCTACCTCCAGGACATCTTCACCACCCTCGTGGACTCGCAGTGGCGCTGGACCCTCCTCTGCTTCGCCCTCAGTTTTTTGCTCTCGTGGCTCGTGTTCGCCGGCCTCTGGTGGCTGATCGCCTTCACTCACGGCGACTTCGAGGAGCGACACCTGCGCGACGAGCACTGGCGGCCGTGCGTGGTCGAGCTTCACTCGTTCGCCAGCTGCTTCCTGTTCAGCATCGAGACGCAGCACACGATCGGTTACGGCGGCAGAGCCACCACCGAGGAGTGTCCCGAGGCCATATTCGTCATGTGCATACAGAGCATCAGCGGTGTGATGATTCAAGCCTTCATGGTCGGCATAGTGTTCGCGAAGATGTCGCGACCCAAGCAGCGCACCCAGACCCTCCTGTTCTCGCGCAACGCCGTCATCTGTCAGCGCGACGGTCTGCTGTGTCTCATGTTCCGCGTGGGCGACATGCGCAAGAGCCACATCATCGGTGCGACTGTTCGCGCCCAGCTCATACGCTCCCGACAGAGCAAAGAGGGTGAACTACTGGCCCACAGTCAGCACGAGCTCAGAGTCGGGGCCGACGGCCAAGCCGAGTCGTCCCTGTTCTTCATCTGGCCGTGCTCCGTAGTGCACAAGATCGACGCCGACTCGCCGCTCTACAACTGGTCCGCCGAGGACATGCTCGCCGAGCGCTTCGAGATCGTCGTCATACTCGAGGGCACGATCGAGTCCACCGGACAAACGACCCAGGCACGAAGCTCCTACCTGCCCCAGGAGTTACTCTGGGGCCACAGGTTCGAGCCCGTGGTGAGCTACAGCAAGGAGCGCCAGGGCTACGAGGTCGACTACTCCCTGTTCGACTCCACTCAGCAAGTGGACACGCCTCTGTGCTCGGGCCGAGAGTTGGCCGAGTTTTACAGGCTGCAGGACGAGCTGCGTCGTCAACAACAGCAGCAGCAGCAGCAGCAACAGCAGCAGCAAAGTCAAACGTCGCCCTACTCGCCTACTCCTCCAGGTGCGCCCGATACGATTTTTTTCGCTTTTGTTACGTGACTGCTAACGATGCTCAAGAATCGCTTCCTCGTTCGCTGCCTCGCGCGCGTCATACAGAAAATCTGCTGTGTGCACGCTAAACCCATCGTATCGTCACGAGTGCTTTGCACGAAAATGCTTTGCCGCCGCATTTATCACCTCGCGGAGAGCCGAGAAATGATAAAGCAAAGTTGACAACATTACATTGGAAGTGTCCGCTCGCCGTTCGGTGCATTACAGAACATTTATAAATAAAATTGGCTTTTCCGGTCTTTATTATAAAAAGTCGGAATATATCGCGGCGCGGATTTGTAACAATATCGGACAACCCATCATCATCGTCGTCGTCGCTTATCATTATCAGAAGCAATTAATCGATTGTATAGCTGTAATAATTCATTTTTGAGTTTTGGATGCTCGTATCTGTCAGTATATAAATCAAAATATTTACGCCCGATGACAGTTTACAATTAAAAGCACTATCATGAGAATCCCATGGCTTTGAGCTTTATCGCTTCCGTAGTCCAAAGTTGGCTTTAAAAAAATTGCACTACAAACACGGCCAGCCGCCCCCGCTGACACTGCCTATATACTATCGCACGTGTAGAGCCCGGATAGTCGATCGGGCAAGATGATGATCGGCAGACGAAGATGACTGGCTGACGCTTCGTGTCCTGTGTTGGTCTGTGTGCTACAGGTGGTGCTGCTGCTGCGTTGTCCACGACCCTCGACGGTCTACGCATCGACATTCCGCTTATCGATCAGTCGCCTACGGAGGCCTAATATATACTACTCAACTCGATCGTGGATTCGATTTTCATTATATAATCCAACTACATAATGGCTGGTGTGTGTGTGTTCTGTTCCGCCTTGAGTGTGATTATATTGGGTATTTTTGGTGCAGGCTCCATGCATCTCTCTCTCCATTCTGAGTTGACATTGATTCAAAGTAACACGTACCGTAGTGCCAACAGACTCTCGAGGTCCTTTTGCAGGTTTTCCCATGGACGAGGAGCTCATGGTCGCGACCACGCCGAACCATCTCTCCGACAGCAGGCAGTATCTGCGAGCCTACTCGGAGGGCTCGGGTCCACCGCCCTACGGCTGCGGCAGCAATCGACCGGCCGACGGCGAGGATTCCTCCTCGATCGCCGCAGCGACGACGGCCGTGCCTCAGAGCCCGGTACTGCAGTTCAGCATGGCGCGTTACTTTCTCCAAGCCACGCGGAGTTCCTCGCTACGGTCGCTCGACGGCTCGCGTCACTTCCTGCCGAAACAACGGTCGCCGCTGCATCTGCAGGCGGGAGGCATTCAGCAGCAACAGCAGGCCTACTCGAACAGCTTCGCCACGCTGCCCACGAGGAGTCGAACCACCTCCTCCTCGACGACGGCGGCTGTGCCCAGTAACGACGGCGGTGCCGGAGAACAACGGCAACATCTCAGCAACAACAGTACCGGTGCCGAGTCGACGACGACCCCCTCGACGCCGCTGCTCGTCTCCACGAGGCACCGGCGTAGCTACAGACACGCCCAGCTCAAGGACGTCGTCTCGAGGCTGGACCCGGCGCGAATCGCCGCCGCCAGAGCCGCCGCCGAAGCTAACGGTAGCAGCAGTGACAGTAGCAGCAGCTCTTCCGAGTCCGAGGGAGCCCGGACGACGAACCCGCCGACACCGGTGGCGAAAAAGAGGCCGAAGCCCAATCTACGACTGGACTTGCCGCCGCTACAGTCGGCCGCCTTCACCGACGTCTGAGCTTCCGGCCTTGATGGATAAGCAACGTGTGACTGTGCCCCTCTCGAATCAATGTGGAACGTTTTGCAACAAAATACGTACTATTATGACAAAAATGAATTGAAAGAAAGAGCGAGAGAGAGAGAGAGAAAAAGAAACGAATCGTGTATGCGATAAGATTAAAAACGATTTTCAAGTGCGTTCATTAGGTAATAAGACTGCCGCGCGTGTTTTGCGATTTGATGAAAAAAAAAAAAAAAAAAAGTGAATCGATCGGAAGGCACTTTGTGATATGTTTTCGCCGTCAATCATTTGCTTTGCTATCATTGTTATTATATCGAAATCCAATTGCAATCCGTGCGGCTCGAGTGCATGTGCAACAAGTGTGTATGTACGTGAGTGCATGTGTATTATATGCGAGTCTCAATGCAACGAATCGCTCACATTATCATCGCGTCGTGTGTTGTTGGTGAACGAAACGAAAGAGGCGTATTTTTTTTTTTTTATTTGTATGTGAGCATCAAAGGCGAATCGTTCGTCGCATGCGACGCATGCAGTACGCGTGTACATTTTTTTCCAGATATATACAATAATTATTATTATAATACAAGAGTAGAGAGAAAAAACATTAAATATATCGAGAAGATCGCTAGATATATGTAACGCGTCATGTATAAGGGGGGTTTTATCGATCGAACCGCAAGCCGCGCCGATGTTTTCACAGTGATAATCGACTGATTCGTCGTTTATTTTAAAACATCATAGTTTGCTATAATTAGCTGCGTTTGGATTATGATAAATACAGTCAATGCGCGTGTAATCGAGAGCAAAAAGGCGGTTAATTGTAAAACAGTGTAAATATCTATGTTAAACCGATTACTTATAAGGATTTGCGAAATTATAACCGAGAGCCGATAGATTAACGATAGATTTTTAGCCTAAAAAGCATGTTATAGATTATAAATTATGAATTATATTATATATATTTTTTTGCGCTTTCGATAAGCCCAGAAGAGAAGAAACACATAACATACGATCGAGTTGTATCGCTGGCGATCAACTTAGTCGCCCGCGCGCGTATTATTATTATATTGTAATAATGGCATTGGACAAAATAAACGAAATGCATCAATCAATAGTACATACAGATGTGTCTGTGTTATATATTTTCTGCATGCGATACCAGAATGTGCGTGATTATTTGCGTGTCTGTATTCGAAATTTAAATTATAATGACATCGGAGAGTCGAATCGAGGAAGCTTACCTCACGAATTACGAAACGGCGATCTGACCTAGAAAATCGGTTCGACACAATGAAAACAACAGCGACGACGACGTCTTTGCGGATAACCTGCAAAGCCGAAAAAATGCCGATGATCGCAACCGTCAGCACGACGACGACGACGACGACGAGGAGAAATAATTAGCCTGCTCAGCAGCGGAATTTGTCCTTTATTGACGAAGCCAACTCAAAACTCTTCTTAGTCTTGAGCGAACCATACATATATAACACACGTATACGCGCGCGAATAATGACACGAGAGGACGATCTGGAGTCGATACTATGCGAGTCGGAAACGAGACGGCGAGTCGTGCTCTTAGGTGTATCTCGTACACTGCGGGAATGGCCGTCGAAGCTGTTCCAAGGCCTCGTCGTCGGTGCCGTGTTGAGCCTGATCGTCTTCGGATTGACGGTGCTGTGTATTTTGGGCCCGCAGACATGTCACGCCGCTCGGTTCGTTGATTTTCCTTTCAATATAATTAAGCCGCGCGTGTGTCGATTCGAAATGTCAAACTGTGCGATGACGACAGGGTATCCGGAAGCAATTGCGATCTCGGCGCCCCCACGAATCTGCACTTCATCAAGCACGAGAACCGTAGCTGGAGCCGAGACGACTACTGCCACATCGAGACCGTGGCGCGGAGTTACCCTAGACACAACGTCAGCATAGTTCAATAGTGCAATGATTATACGTGATGTTGCTACTTTTATAAAATTTACTCCCGTAAGTTTCGATTTTTGTTTTTATTTAATTCAGATTTTCGTGACCAACCTATTGGAGAACTACGAGCGGCCCGGTCTGAGCTCGACGATCGACTACCAGCTGTTTTTCGATCACTTGACGACGATGGTGCCTTCGAGAAATATCGAGGACGAGATGCAGGCGAAGCTCAAGAAGATACCGAACGTGCGCATAGTCAACGTGAGCATCGAGGATTTTTTTAAAAGGTAAGCGGACTTAATAATTTCTTTTAAATACTGGAGTACAACTGGAGTCATTTTTACAGATCCAGTTTACGTAAACGAGTGTGGCAATTGACCAGAGACCAGCTGGAGCTAGCTGCCAAGTACCAGATCATCTGGAACAGTCCGGGTATATCGCTGGAACCGTCGGCCGCCTGGCAGCTCGACAATCTCGATCACCTGATCAACAAGATCGACTGCGAGCCCGACGCCAGCATACAGCTGGACAGCGATCTGCAGGCGTCGTCGGCCTCCTGCCAGTCGTTCGTCGGCCTCGTCATGAATCAGATAGCCCGGGACGGCGGATTCTTCGATCGTCGCAGTCTGCTCAAACGCTCCCTCGAGTACTACTGTCCGGAGTAATCGCCACCTTTCTTCGCATTACCTTTTTTTTTTTTTTCGCCATCCTTTCTGTTTCTTTTTATAACGAGGTAAACGCGCGTTTTCCAGATCCAACGGGTGCAGCGGCGTTCGAATTTTACAAGCGGCGTCGGCGCCCAATGAGAACTACACCAACTGCCCGAGCATCTGCTCGCTGTTCGACGTGGAAGCCGATCTCTAGATAACAGGCACGATGTTGAATATGCGATGTAAATTTGTTTTGTTAATAATACTGATTTGCGAATTTCGTTTCAAATTTTGAACCAGATGACTAGATTGAATTCCCAACAAAAGTCCGTTTGTGTGCTTGCGCATATTATGAGGGTCAAAAACGCATACGAAATAAACTGCATTTACTTTCGATTTTGACGATGAGAAAGCCTGACGAACTTCATTAAATTGAAACACAAAAAATTATAATCTATACCCTACTAAAAATTTAATGCTGGACTTCCACCGGGAAAAAGCTAGAATCGAAATGGATTTTGCTGATTTACAGAGCAGATTTCCATTAATGAATGAGTGTATTGCTTCCTAAAAGAGGAAACTATATGGTACGTATGAAAAAGAGATTTTGAACCAGGCGTCGTAGAAAAATTTGGTTTACGTTTTTGTAAACTAGATTGAATAACCAAATGTCTGTGAGTATGTTGGCCTTCTCAGCCCTTTGGTTGAAATCTAAACCCTGATTCGTTATCACAAGAGACTAAAAATCTTTAGTGATTCGAATACGTGCTTTTGCACCAACGGAGATGATAGTAACTTTATATTGGCCAAATCGCGTTTAATTGACTTCCTTATGAAAATGATGTAGATTTATCTGCTTACTATAGCGTTGAAAGGGTTCGTACATTTTTCCAAAATTGAATCAGTTTCTTCAGAAAATTAATTTCTTGAATATTGTCTATATACTTTTTCATTTCGATAACTCAATTATGTACGATTGATAATTGAAATTTGAATTATGGTGGTTTCTGCATGGTAAACGAATTCAAATTTAAATTCAGAAAACAATCCATCTTAATTATTTTAAAAAATCTGATATTATTTGATAACTTTTTAAAACAGTTGAAAAATAGTTTGTAGTTTAATATTTTATTCCTTCTGATATTTTTTAAAAATTATAAGTAAACTTTACCTCATTTTACCGTTTAACAATTGCTGAATATTAATTTTACAATCGATGTTTATTTCAGAATGATTTCGACAATGACAATTTTCATATTCTTCGATAAATCTTCAATCCTTGATTTAGTTAAATATTTATACTTATTCATAATAATTCATTGAAATAAACTGTTTTGAGCAACTGTACACTGAGTACTTATTTTTTGAGTTTAGTTGAAAAAAATGTTTGGTCACTCAATTACTCAAAAAATATGGTACAAAGAAGTTTAATTATCTGTATAATTGATCGAAGTTGATCATCTGATGCAAAATAATTAGATAGAGATTTTAATATACCTTTGCGTGCATGGAAATCTATTTTGGGAGGCCGAGCAAAATAATTCCACTTTCGAAGCGAGGATTTTCTGATGAGAAGCAATTACTTGGAAAAAAAATTCAGCCGTTAAATAGGATGTTGAAAATTTGTTTCAACGACGGTATTTCAAAGAACGAATATACAACTAAACCATTTCGATATTTGAGTTCACGTTTGAAAGGTCAGTAATAGATTTTCACAGTGAAGACCAAATGAATAACTGTTTTAAAAGCTTTATTGTTCATGACAATGGTTGTCTAAAATTACTTAGCGTAAAACCCGTATAATCACAAATTTTAAATAAATTTCATACTTCTAAGATTTGCTTTCCATATGTACTGCATTAATGTGATTTTCGAGATGAAAGTTGATTTTGTATCCATATGATTTGTGACAAATATCGCATTCAACGGATTTCCTCCCAAAATGTACTGCCTTTATGTGAGCTGTGAGATGACTATTTTGTCCAAATGATTTATGACAAATATCACATTCAAAGGATTTCCTCTGAAGATGTACTACCTTTATGTGCGCTGTTAGGTGACTATTTTGTCCATTCACACTAAAATCAAGCATAATAACCCACCGAGACACAATTAACAAAGAACAAAATATTACGTATGCGAAAATATGTAGTAATGGAAATTTGGAGATCGAAACAATTTGAATAAACACCAAAAAACAGTCTGCGAAGGTCGGAAAAATTACGCAAGTGATAAATGCGAGATAGAATTTGGCCAAAAAACGCATTTGCTGAGCCATCATAGGACAATTCACCAAAAGACTGTCCATGATGGTCGTAAAGATTACCCAAGCGACAAATGCGAGAAAAAATTCGGAAGAAAATCAATTTTGCTCTCACACCAAAAGACAGTCCATGAAGGTTGCAACAATTATGCGTGCAACGGGTACAAGAAGAAATTTGGAGTAAAATCAGAATTGATCAGACACTAAAAAACTATCCAGGAAAGTCGCAAGAATTATGCTGGCGATGAGTGTGGGAAGAAATTTGGACGAGAATGTGATTTGCTCACCCACATCAAGACAGTCCATGATAATCGCAAAGATTTTGCATGTGACAAGTGCGAAAAGAAATCTGGACACAAATCGAGTTTGATTATGCACCTGAAGACACACAAAGCAGTTAACGAAGGTCCCAATTATTACGCAAGCGACAAGTGCGAGCAGACATTTGGGATTCAAAGCAATCTGATCCAGCCCGACAAATTAGTCCACGAGTGCCGCAAAAGCGACGCACGCAATGAGAGCAAAACGAAATCTGGGCCTTCACCAATTTCGATCAAAAGAAGAAAAAAGGCCAAGAAAATCCGCAAATTTGTTGATACAACCGATCAATGTCCATTGTCCAATCGAAAAGCCGGAGCATGAAGATGAAGAAACTTTAAGTGCTTTTCTTACTCAATCGCCACCATGCGCAGTTGCGTATAATATCAAGTGAGACGGTTATCAATTTTTTATAGTACAAATAATATCATTACGAAGGGATCAAACTTCGTGATGTCATATGCGTTTTAAGTTTCTCAGCGAGTGATGTGTATACTGTATTTTTACCAATGACCGCAAAGCACAATTCATTATTAATCATAACTGACGATAAAGTAACTTTCGGTTTGAATAATATACTTTGTGTTGTTATCTTATTATTTTAAAAATTACTATGGAAACGTCCTTATTTTATGTGTGTGACATTCGGCTAAAAATGTAAAAATGACGCGAAATATTCGAGTTTTAAGTAAAAGTTAATGCGCACAAATTTAAAAATTTATTTAAGCCAAAAGTTTAGTGGTTTCAGACAATTTTACCTCTAACTTGCAGTACTTTATAATATTTTAGTATTTTTACAAATACTAACAAAACTTAATCAGAGCGTACTTTTTTATAATTTCAACATCTGTTTTTCTCGTTCCATTGGAAATGTTTAAAAAATTGTTCACCATAATCTATCTTCCGGAAATCCCTGGATTATTAGAATTAGATAAAAACTACGGAGAAAGTAAGCCATATCTCATCGCATCGTTCATATGGCCAGGTCAAAATGGCTTGACGCAATATCTCGGAAGATTGTTCACATCTATAAATTTTATAACAGCTTTAATTTTTCAATTACACACCACATTCTACGTAACTCAACCGCCGATCAACTGGGAGTTCGCAATACAAAATTTATTCGAACTATCCTTTGTTTTGATGATGTTTTCTATGTACTTAATACTTGGTTATATGCAACGCGAGGTAATGGTTGAATATATTGCGCAAAGAAATGATGGTATTTTTTTCGTCCATTTAAAAAAAATATAATACGAATATATTTTAGATTCACGATTATACTTCGATGACTGTCAATTTTTGGGATAGTATAACGGATTCTGACCAAAAAGAGTTTATGTTAAACATAAGCCAATTTTATCGCAGAATAGCGATACTCATTAGAGGTTTGATGACAATTATTTTTAGAAAACTATGATTTAATGATTATCGCTTTATAGTCACATCGAAATAAATATTTCTTTGCAGTTATAATATTTACCAGCTTTTTTGGATTCGCTATATCTCCTGCATCTATCCCATATGTGATTAATTATATCTTTCCAAATAAGTATAATGTAACACCTAAACTTTGCACTACTGCAGGCTCTTATCTCTTCGATCACAACAAGCATTTTTTTTCTTTTTTCTTGTGTTCCTTATTAGTCATGGTCCAGGCAGCTATCATTGCAGTTGGTCTTTGCTCTTCAGCTGCATTTTTCATTTCTAATGCTCTCATCAGATTCAAGTTGTTGGGGTAGGTTTTGTAAAAAATGAATCAAGTCGACAGAAGAACGTTATTCGAGCGATTTTTATTTTTTAGTTTTCGTTTGCGAAAATTAAGTTCGCACGTAGAAAGTGATACTTTTATAAATACTAAATCAGTGAATGAATATATTTTCGATGAAGTTAAAAGCTTACATCAGAGCCACTTGTCTGCAATAAAGTAATGTATCATACACAATATCATAAAATACTTCATCTAGCATCACCGTATTAACGAATGTTTAGGTACTTTGAAAAGTGCGAATATATTGGTCGCAAAGTATTAATGATTCTTTCTACATACGTTTTGGTTGGCTTGAGTTTCACAGGAACTATGGTAATACAATTATTTTTCAATACATTTGAAAACATTTGAAAAATGAGCGTAAATCAAATTTCAGATACTGTTTTCGTTGAGCGTAAATAATTATTTTCTCGTATTAGAAATGATCATTTCATTTTTCGCAGTCATTTTTACAGCATTTCTAATCGCTCATTTCGGACAAATAGTGATAAATGCAAGCGATGATATATTTTATGATTGGTAAGTGTTAGCGCACCTTTACTTATGCTAGTTGAAAAAATGTCATGGTAACTTTGTTACTCGATATTATATTATTATTATACATTATTATTGCAGTTACTTTTGTGGATGGTACAATTTTCCTTCAAACACTAAACCATACATAATAATGATGATGATTCGAGCACTCAGCCCTTGTGAATTAAAAGCAGGTCCGTCTGCGGTCCTTACCATGAACTATGAAAATTTTAGTGCGGTAAGTTAAAATCAGTTTCACGTTTAGTTCAAGAAGCTAAAACCCATTTAACTGTACACTTTTTTTTATCAAGATTATCAACACAGCAGTATCATACATAACAGTCATGGCTTCACTTATATAAAAAATATTATATCAATTTATTTATAAATAAGATAAAATAAAATGAAATAATGAAAGTCAAAAATATTTTACTAATCTGCAGTCTGACCTGTGGATAAGCAAATGGTAAGGAATTATTGGATACGCATTGCCGATCTTTCCATAGTATTTCAAGAAACAAAGACACTCGTAGCAAATGAAATTTTTATAGACTACTTACAAAACAATTCTGCTTGCAACATATTTTCCTAATCAAAGTGCAAATAACGCACTTTTATGACAAATCGATTTTGCCAACATATTTGTTTTTTCCTCACAGCCACCCTTTCTTTTTCCAATTTGTAATTCAGTGTATCTAACGTTGACTGTAGAGGATGAAGTTGATTCGGATTCATTGTCTGTGCTACTTCATGATCTCTTTTGTGAATTCGTGTCTTCGGCATTTCCCACCAATACAGCCACTTCTCCATCAGATTTCTGCTCGTCAGGTTTTATTTTTGAACTATGGCAACCATCAAAAGCAGCAGACAAGCAGCGAACTGTCGAAGAAGATAGAAAATTGGGTATACTCGAGTTTCGCCAGTCGTCTGCCCTGCGCCTGGATCGAAATCGACAACGATCTTGTACCAGTATTGTTGAAAAAATCGAATAGTCTCTTTCTTTACGTTGGAACGAAGGAGGATGTCGACGCAAACTTCGTGAAAAATCTCAAGGGCATGACATTGAATTTCGCCGTACCGCTTCGAGTTTTGTTGATAATGTTTAATCGTAAAAACGATTCCTCAGCGAGATACCAGAATTTATTTGAGCAGTTTTGGCAAGAGCAATTAGTCGACGTGACGATTATCGGAATCTCGTCGAGAATCTCCAAACATCGTCGTAAAATGGCGATAACAGCTCGCCAGATGGATTACGCCGTGGTAATACATCACTACAATCCCTTCACAAATGTTTATATAAATCGAGCCCTCGACTCTTCGAGCAGACTTTTTCCCTCGAAGTTCGACGATCTTTGTGGACACAGGCTGCGCGTGGGAGTCATTGAGAGTATGCCTTACAATTGGCTTAGTCCGAAGTCCCAGAAAATCATGGGCTTCGTTGGCATGATGCTCGAGATAATCCAGCATAAGTTGAATTTCAGCGTCGAAGCGAATTTCAGGACGGATTTTGGCGTGTCTCTACCCAACGGCTCGTTTACCGGACTGCTAGGCGAGATAGCTGACCCGAAGAGTCACATGGATGTCTTAGCTCACGCACTTTCTTTTATTCATTATGATAATCCCATTTCGGTACGGAGAAAACACGTAACACAGTAAAATTGGTATTCGATGTTTCGTATATCATGTATATTATTGAAATGTATGCAGCTAGACAGAACGACTTTTATCGCATGGGGGCAAACCTGTGGCCTAGTTCCGATTATAAAAAAGCCAGCATTTCAGCTGAGCAACAGCATCCAATGGTCGCTGCTCATGAGTTTCGGACTCACCACCATAATCTGGCTATCATCATTACTGCTGCTTCGTCGTGGCGGTGGTGACGGTGACTCGTCGTCGTCGTCGTCGTCATTGGCGTATTGGCGACCACTGGATATAGGCTTGATGATGATGGGTTCGTCGATATCAGCCCAAGCAGTGGCACTTCGGGAGCGACTCCTCTTCGGCTGTGTTCTGCTGGTGGCCTCGTTCTACTCGTCATTGTTTTTGGCCCACCTGACCGGCGTGACTCTCGACCTGAAGGCTTACAGGAAATTCGAGACGTATCGCGAACTCGATGAGTCGGGCCTCATACCAGTCGTATATCGCTCCTGGTTTAATATTACTTTTGGATTGAGCAACGATCCCTCGTTACGCAGGTGCACAAAGGGTATGACAAAAGTATGGAGCCCCTGAAAATCTCGCGAAATTTGAGCAGAGAAAAATTGAAAACCCCTATATTTTGTTGCTAATTTGAAAAGAGCGGGAAATTTTTACGTAAGAATATGCCTCATCATCAGCCTCATTTCAGATTAAATTTTTTCGAAAAACAATCTGTTTTTCGAATGGGCGCTCAAGATCTGGGCTTTTGCTAGTCGGATTTTTAGAAATTTAAAAAAAAACCAACAAATAACAAAAAATCAATTTTTGAGGAGTATTTTGATTTTTGTTTTAAGCTTACTCCGCGAGATTTCCAGGGGTTTCCATAACTTTGTCGCACCTTGTACATAATATTAATATTACGTTTACGTAATTATGATGTATTATCGATTGATGTGAGTCGTCAATCGATCTTGTCCCTTTGATCATCCCTTTTCTAAAAAATACTTCAACACACGTACAGATTGACCGAAAAAGCATACCGATACGAGGACACGAAAACGTGCGTACGTTGGCTGCTCAATTACATGAACGTCAGCTGCATCATGCGAGAGAAAAACATGCTGTTGCATCTGGGGAGGTACAGCGGTCGAGTGAAACAGGCAGAGCCCTGCTTCTGGTCGGCCTACGAGACCCTCGCCATGCAGCAAGGTTCACCCTACACGCCGAGCTTCGATAGAATAATCCGTGTCACTCAGGAGTCGGGAATCGCCGAGAAGTGGTGGCAAGAGTACCGGGCATTGGTTATCGAGAAACGAAATAAAATCTTCAGCGTCAACACGTCGTTGGGACTCACAGAAACGAATATAATGAATAACAGGCTGAGGGACCAGTCGCACAGAAACGTCTTTCTTCTGCTTCTCGCGGGCTATCTGTTGTCGCTCGTTGTTTTCATCATGGAACTGATTGTTAAAAATTTTTACTTAAAGCTGCGATGGTGGAGGCTGCATAAACGAACGGAAATCTCAATAAAATAAAGATGTTTCACATCAATAATTATACTTTTTTTCCTTCTTTTAGCGCATAATTTCTACCAATATACTCATTTTCATAAACATTCTCTTTGCAGCACTCTGTGGCATAAGTCGTACTTTCTGGCACCTCGTCTTTCGCTTTGCACTCGCCACCGATTTCTCGCGATGTGCTCGAGCCCTAAACCACTACCGTAAGTGCGAATTATGAAATTCTTGGTTAGTACACATAAAACATTTCCAGAGTTGGCGTGAAATCATGCATATTCACTTATACCCAGAAGCGTGAAATGAAACAAAATTGAAAATGCAACAAGCGTAAAAATATTCGTAATCAAAGGGCAAATAACGCTTTTTTTATGGAAAATCGATTGAACTACCATCGTTATTTTTTCGCAGCAGTACACTTTCTTTATGTAAATTTTTTTCACTCTTTTTTAAGTAGATGTTACCTATCGGTCGCTACAGAGAAGGAAAATGATTCGAATTTGTTGTCTGTGCTCGCTCATGATTTTTTTCGTAAATTCGTGTCTTTGGAATTTCCCACCAATAAAGCCAACGCTCGACCAGATTTCCGCACGTCAGGTTTTATTTTTGAACTACAGAGGCCACCAAAAGCCACGAAGGAGCCAACCGTCGGAGAAAATGGAAAATTGGATATATTTGAGTTTCTTGAGTCGTCTGCCTTGCGTTTGGATCAATATCGATAACAATCGCGTACCAGTGTTGTTGAAAAAATCGAATAGTCTCTTCCTCTACGTTGGTGTGAAGGACGACGTTACCTCAAACTTCGTGAAAAATCTCAAGGGCCTGACGTTGAATTTCAACGGGCCGTTTCGAGTTTTGTTGATAATGTTTAATCGTAAAAGTGATTACTCTCTGAGATACCAGGATTTATTGGAGCAGTTTTGGCTAGAGCAATTAGTCGACGTGACGATTATCGGAATCTCGTCGAGAATCTCCGAACATCGTCGTAAAATGGCGATAGTAGCTCGCGAGATGGATTACGCCGCGACGATACATCACTACAATCCCTTCACAAATATTTATACGAATCGAGCCCTCGACGCATCGAGCAGACTTTTTCCCTCGAAGCTCGACGATCTTCACGGCCACCAACTGCGCGTCGGATTGACCAGGTGCGTGCCTTATGCTTGGCGTTATGAGAATTCGCAAGAAATCAGGGGCTTCATCATTATGTTGCTCAAGATAATCCAGTACAAGTTGAACTTCAGCGTCGAGCCGAATTTCAGAACGGATCGCGGGCTGCTTTTGCCCAATGGCTCGCTCACCGGACTGCTGGACGAGATCGCAGGCCCAAAGCGTCACCTGGACGTTTTAGCTGAAGCATTTACTCTAATTCACGCTGATAATCCTACTCCGGTACGATGAAAATATATACCACAGCAAAATTGGTATTCAATGCTTCGTATATCAGGTTTATAATTAAAATTTATACAGGCAGACAGAACGACTTTTATCGCATGGGAAGCAGTCTGTGGCCTGGTACCGCTCACGAGAACGCCGGATTTTCAGCTAAGCAGAAGCATCCAATGGTCTCTGCTCGTCATTTTCGGCCTCGTTGCCATAGTGTGGGTGTCTTCGCTTCTGCTGCTTCGTCGTGACAACGACGGTACCTCTTTGCTATTGTCGTATTGGCGACCACTGGACATAGGACTACTGACGATGGGCTCGTCGATATCAGCCCAAGCAGTGGCACTTCGGGAGCGACTCCTCTTCGGCTGCGTCCTGCTGGTGGCCTCGTTCTACTCGTCATTGTTTCTGGCCCACCTGACCGGCGTGACTCTCGACCTGAAGGCTTACAGGAAATTCGAGACGTATCGCGATCTCGACGAATCGGGCCTTATACCAGTTGTATATACCACCGCATTTCAAATTACTTTCGGATCCAGCAACGACCCCACGTTACGCAGGTGCATACAGGGTGTGACTCTGCTTCAAATCTGCAATAAAAAAAAGGATTCCTAGTTGAAAAATGAATTTTTGTCTCGCGGTAGCCTGTAGCTTTAAAGTTATTTGCAAGGTGAAGTTCAAAGTAAGCACTAGATTAACCCGAAGAAAAATTTGTTGCGTAAGGGGTTTTTGATTTTTGCTCTGTCCGTTAAAGACCAGAAAACATAATTTTTACATTCAACCTTACGCTCTTATCACATATAAATCGAAACGAAAAAATTTATAAAACCATCTTTTATTTGCGAGGGTGTTCTTACCGATGATTGTATTCAAAAGTTGCCTAAAATAACAATATACAATAAAAAAAGTCGAAAATCGGTCCGTGACAAAGCTTCCTCTATGAGGAAGCAAAATTTGCAATTTTACCACAAAAAATGGGTTTTTACGGTCAGGTTTTTTTCGTTGCAATTTTTAAATACCCTATCATTTTTTATGGGGTTGAAATAAATATAAAACGTGCCCTTCGTGGGTCAAGCCCACTCCAAAATTCTTCAAGGGTTTCCATAATTTTGCTGCACCTTGTAAATGACAATTTATATTACGCTTACATAATCATGATGCATTACAATATAGTCGTGTGTATGCTCGGGTGTGTGCGCGTGAGTATTAGATCGATTTCTTAATTATAGATCCACCGTTTTCTGAGTCAATGTGTATTCTATTCGCAGATTGGGCGAGAAAGCATACCAAACCACGAACGGGCTCGAGTGTTTGAGCTGGCTGCTCGATTTCGCAAACGTCAGCTGCATTACGGGACAAAACCTTATTTTGTACCTGCAGACTGTCCACAGCGATCGGGTGCAACAGGCCAAGCCCTGCTTCTGGTCGGCCTACCTGTCGTTCTTTATGCGTCAGGGCTCACCCTACACACCGAGCTTCGATCGAATAATCCGCATCACTCAGGAGTCGGGGATCGCCGAGAGGTGGTGGCAGTATCACCGGGAGAGGAATGTTCAGGATCATTATCGAGTCACCAGCGTCAACGCGTCGTTGGGGCTTATCGAGGAGAATAAACTGAAAGATCGGTTAAGGGACAACTCGTACAGGAGCGTCTTTTTTCTGCTTCTCGCGGGCTATCTGCTGTCGCTCGCGGTTTTTTTCACAGAACTAACCGTTAAACATTTTTACGTAAAGCTGCGACGCCGATGGTGGAGGCTACGTCGACGAATGAACATTTCAATAAAATAATTTTACTTATTTGTTCCTTTAACGCGTACTTTTTACCAGCACTCTTCTTCATTATCATTTTCTTATTTTTTCTCACCATTCAAATATTTTTCGAGAGATAAAATTAAATTATAGCAATAAAAATTAAATAATTATAAAATTCGTGATTCTCGTGTCAACGAGGTGCATAATTAAGTGACGTAGTTCGTCCGATATACTTGCCTTTCGGAGCACGTCACTCGCTCCTCGATAAGTACATATAAAAAATAAAATCGAAAAATTAAACAAAGAGAGAAAGAAAGCGCGATAAGATCGATTAGGGACCATTTAAAAATAATTTTCTCATTCCTTGCCTTAGCTACCCCTCGGGAACACTACGCCCGGCTGGGAATAACCCACTTTCTGGTCTTGTAATATGATTGTTGTTATGGTCAGGGTGTGGACGAGTCAAAAGTCAAAGTTAAACAGTTGAAAATAATTATTATTAGTTGGGAACTTAAAATAGAGTACAATATCGGTCACACGACCCTCGCCGCAGACGGCCCAAAATCAAGTGACTCCCGTGAGTCTCTTCGGAGTCAGCGCTCGTCACGCCACACACCACAGTCACGCTGCACGCAACGCGCTCCGTATCCCCTCCTCTCGCACACACATCGCACGCGGCACACACGCACACGCGCCACACATCGTGCGGACACGCATATAGAGTCCAGCACACGAAGTGTATCTTATTACTAACAATCGGCCATCCTGTGGAGGTTTGGTCCTCCAAACGTGTATAAAATTAAATGATTTCCTTTTTTTTTATTATTTTTTTTATGATTCCTATACAATAACAAACTTTTGTTCTTACTTGACATATAATTTTCATAATTTTTTTTTTTTAACATGAATAATCGTTCAAATATTTCGGCCTATTGCGTTTTCTTTTTAATTTTTCGGTTTGTTTTACCTGATTTTCAATAATAGTTTTAGAAAAACTCGACTCATCCGCACTTTCAAACAATTCATTATCATCCTCCTATTATAGGTATTTCATCCAAACATTCATTTGATTCAATGCACTCTTGTTCTTCGACACTCTCATCATTAAGCTAGTATTTTTCCATACTTTCAGCTGGCTTACGTGCGCTGTAGTTACATAATTACCTTTACATTCATTAAGTTTTTTAACTGTGTAAGTATCGGATGGTCCTACCTCTATTATAACCAATGGCTCAGTAAAAGCTAATTGAAGTTTTGTTGAGTCTCCGTGGAAATTGTATTCCTTTTCATAAAAACGATATCACCGATATTATAATTTACATTCGTATATCTATTCTTATCATAATAACTTTTATATTCAGATTGCCTTAATGCTATATGATCGCGAATTTGACTTTGAATTGTAGCAGGATCTGTAAAAGTTTCTGGCTGACTTGTAAATTCTCTTAATACACCCTCACAAAAACGAGGCGTATAGCCGTACAATGACTCAAATGGCGCTCTACCTGTAGCAGATGCGACAGATGCATTTATATCACGTTCAATCTTTTTTAACTGATCATCCCAAGTTTTCTCATTTTCGTTCAACGCAGATATTTTCATAGCAGGTAATAAAGTTGCATTCATACGTTCTATGAGGCCATTTGCTCTCGGATGTCTACTAGAATTAAGCGTATGTTTATACCGTGGTTTAGACAGAATTCTTGAAATATGTGTGCCGTAAATGCAGTACCACGATCAGATATTATTCGATTTGGCGCTCCGAATCTATTTACAAAATCTTCAAAAACTTTAACAGTTGTTAGCCCTTTAGTATTTTTAACAGGTGCTAAACATACGAATTTCGTAAGCTTATCGATTATGACTAGCGCATATTTATTACCACGATTGGATGTGACAAACGGACCTAAATGATCTGTATGTATTATGTCAAATGGACGTTTACCTGCAGGGATTGGGTGTAGCTCACCTTCACCTGGTCCGACTTTCTTTTTTGCTAATATACAGGGTAAACAATTTTTAATATGAACTCTCACATAATTTCGTAATCGTGGAAAATAATAAAATTTTTCGATTGCGCTCGCAGTTTTTTCAATACCAAAATGGCTTTTCAAATCATGAAATCGAATAACAAGCATTTTGCGCATTTCATTCGGAACATACAAAAGCTCAACCTTTTTACCATCACGAAAAACTATTTTATACAATAAACCATCGCGTAACACATAATCTTTCACAAACTCACTATCAAATTTTGTACGTTCATCAATGTCTTTTTTCAAAATCTTTATTATTTCCGTAGCTTTAGGATTAGTACGCTGAAATAAGAGAGCTTCATCTTCATTCGTTTTTACATTCATTACAAACTCATGAGAAACCGGTGCACGCGAGAGTGCGTCTACATGCTTCATGGAATCGCCTGATTTATGAATAATCTCTATATCGTATTCAGAAATTTGACTCATCCATCGAGCAATTTGTGGATTTTTGGTTTTCCAAGCATTCATGTGAATCACATTCAAACAATCAGTATAAACATAAACTTTTATTCCAATCAACATCGGTCTCAGTCGTTCAAGCGCGTACGCGATAGCCATTAATTCAAGTCGACTAGAATGGTACGAAGCTTCTGCTTCTGTAGTACACCTACTGATTGCGTATACTAATTTTAATGGTTCATTCTCACTATCGCGTTGTAAAAACATTGCTCCTAACCCTTTACTCGACGCGTCTGTATGAAGCTCTGATCTCTCGGCTTTTGGATTGTACAATTTGAGTACTGGCTCAGATAATAACTTTTTCTTTATTTCTTGAAATGCTAATGATTGCTCATTTTTCCACTCAAAAATTGCGTCATTTTTTAACAAACAAGTCATAGGCCTAGCAAGTTGCGCAAACTTCGGGATAAATCTCCTAAAAAAACTAGCCAATCCAATGAATCTTTTTATTTCTGTTTTGCTCGTCGGTATGGGAAATTCCTCGATCGCAATAATTTTCCTTTCGCCTGGACGCAATTCTCCTTGTCCCAAAATATAACCTAAATACTCAACATATCTCATACCGAACTTGCATTTTCGAGTTTCAAAGTCAATCCGGCACTTTTTAATGAATCTAAAACTTCAATAAAATTTTTCATCAAATTTTCCCATGAATCTGCATATATTATTATGTCATCGAAAAAATTGAAAGCTATGCCTTTTTTTCTGACCGTACCCAGAACTTTATCCATTAATTTGGCGAAAAAACGTGGCGCATTAGCTAAGCCAAACATGGCTCTCTCAAACTGCCCGGTCTGTGTCTCGGTAATGAACGCTGTCTTTTCCTTGGCTTTCTCAGAAAGCGGCATTTGTAAGTATCCACACGCTAAGTCTAAAGTAATGAAAACGTACGCGTTATTCAAATTTTCCAATAAATCGTCAATGTTAGGTATAGGATAATGAATAAGTTTTGTAATTTTATTAAGTCGTCGGTAATCAATGATCATACGCGGCGTGCCATCCTTTTTTCGAATTAAAAATGCAGGGCTCGCATAAGGTGACGATGTTTCGGTTACTAAGCCCGCCTGCTTATACTCATCGACTAACTTTTCAAGATCACGACGGTCTGTTGCATTTAACCTATACGGCTTACAATGAACCACATCATTGATTGTATCAATATCCATTTCTATAGTATCTGTTTTTCCGACTTCGCTCAAATTTTTTGCAATACACATACGATACTCATTTAAAACACGCAATAGCTCACTTTTTTGTTCGACCGATACATTCTCATCAACACACACTTCCTCGGCGACTATTTCGTTCATCCTACATTCAATGCTTTTAGCTTGTTCTACAGTCAAAATTTGTTCGCCAACACACTCATTTTCCTTAATGATCTGACGCACATTAGTCATTTTGTAATTGGTACGCCATTCTTTATCATCAACACGTACATTAATGAGACATTTGGTCGGGTTCGAGAATCGTTTTTTCTGTAGCTTTAAAAGTTTTAGTTTTAGCATTTTGACTCGGAACATCTGAAAACACCAGAGAATCTCCAGTGCGTACATAACATAGATCGGGAGCTTCAGTAAACGGTCGACCAAGAATAATATCATATGTCTGAACATCATCAGGCACTATTTTAAAAATCATTTTACGCGGCTTGAGTTTATCGAATTTTAGTATTTCTTCGACCATACCTACTGATTCTACCGTATTCTGTCCAAAACCTTCAATCAAAGTTTTCACATTATTTACTACAAATTTAGCATTGCTGACTACAGACGCTTTTATTGTACATACCGACGCACCCATATCAATTTGCGCTAACAATCTATGATCAGAAATCTCAACCTCGCGTATAAATTTCTGAATACTAACGTTCGAACACTGATTGTTTTTCATCAACGAAATTTCTTCGATCTGTACATTGTTCCTATTCGCATTTTTATTAGAAAAACATCTCGATGCTACGTGACCCGGCTTACCACATGTATAACACGAAAATTCGCGCTTCGAATTCTTACAATCACGAGAATAGTGTCCTACTGTACCACATTATAACAGCTCCCGGAATTCTTACTTTTCGGAGTTATGTTACCTCTCCCGTCGGTTTGTTTACCTACAATGCCACCGCTGCTGCTGTTGTCTGCTTCACGACGCTGCTGCTCCGAAGTTCTACCTCTGATGTTGCTACTCGCTGCTGAGTTCTGCGAATTTTCGGAATTCTTAACGTTTGCAGATACGTTGTATTCAAGCGCCAACTGTGTCTCTCGCTCACGATTCGACGAATATCCTGCGTTTGAAAATCGACGTTGAGAAAAACGCTGCCTTCTTTCCATATGAATTTTTTCTGTTTCGATTATATCCTGTAGCAAATTATCTGTTGACTCGTAATTCATCGCCAAAATATGATGCGCTAATTCACGAGACCACAATCCACTGGCAATCTCATTTCGTATCTCTTTCATGGACATCTGAAGATCTTTGCAGAGCCAAATTTTATCCAAAACATAGTCTTCGGTTTTTTCACGCTGTTCTTGCTTTCTAGCTGTCATTATTCTGACTTTTTCCGTCTGGCTTCGTTGTCGAGTGAAAGCTGCTTTAAATGTTGTCACAAATTGCGTAAAATCTCTAATTGTGTCCTGTTTAGCCATTAACCACTTCCACGCGCCGCCGCGCAGTCGAGATTTTGCAAAATTAATAGCAATACTGTTGCTCCAATTATATAGATCTTTAACACTGGATAACTCGGTGATCCACGCGTGCGCTTTTTCAGGGCCTTCGTTACCATAAAACTCAAAAATTAAACTTTGCGCCGATGACAGAGAAACTGTTTCACTTTGAGCACTTTGATGAGAGTTCTGAAATATTCCAAGCACTTGAATCTGTTTTTCTAGAAACTCCGTCATCATTTGAGGAAAATAGCCTTCTACCGTCTGGGAAGATTTTATAGATTCCAATTCTGCCGCCAACTGCTTATTATTTGCTAACACTTCATTGCGATGTTGCCTCAAACGATCATTATCTGCAACCAGTTTATCGTATTCCTCTTGAGACGACGACATTTTCACTTCACACACAAAGTACTTTACACAAAACCACAAAAAAAATTTTGGCAAATCCCACTTCTGATTTGTTATGGTCAGGGTGTGGACGAGTCAAAAGTCAAAGTTAAATAGTTGAAAATAATTATTATTAGTTGGGAACTTAAAATAGAGTACAATATCGGTCACACGACCCTCGCCGCAGACGGCCCAAAATCAAGTGACTCCCGTGAGTCTCTTCGGAGTCAGCGCTCGTCACGCCACACACCACAGTCACGCTGCACGCAACGCGCTCCGTATCCCCTCCTCTCGCACACACATCGCACGCGGCACACACGCACACGCGCCACACATCGTGCGGACACGCATATAGAGTCCAGCACACGAAGTGTATCTTATTACTAACATGATATTCTACTTTTTTATCCGAAAATCGTTGTTTTTTTTTTATTTCGGAAAGGAGCGATTTTAGGGAAATTATCCCAACCAAAAAAGTTCAAAAATAAAAAAAGGAGGAACAAAAATATTATACGCACCTATGAAGCGAAAAAGAAAGCCTCAGAGCACATGTTTATCAGCCTCGGCTTCGCCTCGGACGAAAATTACACGTGCTCTGAGGCTTTCCAGTTTTTCGTTCCCTAGCCACGTAATACACTATTTATTCCCGTTTTGTGTATAGGCAAGAAAATAGTCACTTTCGGAGATTACTATTATTGTATACCTAGTTCAAAATTTGCAATTATACCCTAGATTACTCACGCGGGATAATTCCGCATGCAACACATTTTCCTAATGAAAGTGCAAATAACGCAATTTTACGACAAATCGATTTAGCGACTGCGATGCTTTCTTTTTTCCTTTGTTTTTTTTAACACTTTTCTGTAAATCTGTGTATCTATCGGCCGCTATAGAGGATGAAGTTGATTCGGATTTATTGTCTGTGTTCGCTCATGATCGTTTTCGTGAGTTCGCATCTTCGGTATTTCTTACCCATGGAGCCACTCATCAGTCAGATTCACGTCCGACAAGTTTTATTTTTGAATCGAGGTGGACGCCAAAAACAGCAGAGGTGCAGCGAATCGGCGGAGGCCATGGAAAATTGGGTATACTTGAGCTTCTTGAGTCGTCTGCCTTGCGTTTGGATCAATATCGATAACAATCGCGTACCAGTGTTGTTGAAAAAATCGAATAGTCTCTTCCTCTACGTTGGTGTGAAGGACGACGTTACCTCAAACTTCGTGAAAAATCTCAAGGGCCTGACGTTGAATTTCAACGGGCCGTTTCGAGTTTTGTTGATAATGTTTAATCGTAAAAGTGATTACTCTGTGAGATACCAGGATTTATTGGAGCAGTTTTGGCTAGAGCAATTAGTCGACGTGACGATTATCGGAATCTCGTCGAGAATCTCCGAACATCGTCGTAAAGTGGCGATAGTAGCTCGCCAGATGGATTACACCGTGACGATACATCACTACAATCCCTTCACAAATATTTATACGAATCGAGCCCTCGACGCATCGAGCAGACTTTTTCCCTCGAAGCTCGACGATCTTCGTGGACACAGGCTGCGCGTCGGATTGACCAGGTGTGTGCCTTATGCTTGGCGTTCTGAGAATTCGCAAGAAATCAGGGGCTTCATCATTATGTTGCTCGAGATTATTCAATATAAGTTTAACTTGAATGTCGAGCTGAATTATAGAACAGATTACGGCGTGCTTTTGCCCAATGGCTCGCTCACCGGACTGCTGGACGAGATCGCTGGCCCGAAACGTCACCTGGATGTCTTGGCTTATGCATTTCCTCTAATTCATTATGATAAACCTATTTCGGTATACGATGAAAATCTATAAAACGGCAACATTGTTATTCAATGATTCGTATATCAAGCTTATAATTAAAATTTATACAGGCAGACAAAACGACTTTTATGTCATGGGAGCCAACCTGTGCCCTAGTACCACTTATGAGAAAACCGGATTTTCAGCTAAGCAGAAGCATCCAATGGTCGCTGCTCGTCATTTTCGGCCTCGTCGCCATAATCTGGCTGTCGTCTATGCTGCTGCTATTATCGCCCTGGCGACCACTGGATTTAGGCTTGCTGATGATGGGTTCGTCGATGTCAGGCCAAGTCATAATACTTCGTGAGCGGATCCTCTTCGGCTGTGTTCTGCTGGTGGCCTCGTTCTACTCATCGACTATGCTCGCTCACCTGACCAGCCTTAATTTCAACTTAAAGGCGTACAGAAAATTCCAGACGTACCGCGACCTCGACGAGTCAGGACTTATACCAGTTCTATTTCCCAGATGGTTCAATATGACTTTTGGAAACAGCAACGATCCAGTGATTCAAAGGTATATATGGGTAGGATTCAGAATTTTTTAAATAAGCCTGTGCGCGGGGTGCACGGATTTTCCGGAAATTTTGGTATGTTTTAGAAGATGTTAAAAAAGACCGAAAGCCGCGGTTACAGGTGTTAAATCGGTACGGATTGCTCTCAGCATCCGTGTGGACGTTCGATTTCTATCGGTGTCGATTCTGAGGGTAACTTCGACTTTAAAAAGTTTGAAAAAATTCACTAAGGTACATTCCGACAATACAAACAACCTGGAATTTATTCATATTTTTTGGACCCTCCTAAATTTCAAAAAGAGCTATTAAAAGATGAAATGTTTTTTTTGGTTAAACGGTTCAAATTACCAAACCGGAATATTTTTCATATTACTGAGACTAAAAGTCATGTCCCTGAATTTTTCAAGAATTTTTGATATACCGCTAAATCGTAGAACTGAAAACCCCCCTTTTTAAACAAAAATAATTTTTTTAAGACGATACAGAGGTTTTATAATAATATTGAACAATTTTTATCATCGATTTTCTGAGAAACACATTAATATGTCAGATTGGGCAGAAAAGCACAGCAACTCGAGGACATAAATAAGTGCGTGCAATGGCTGGTTACCTACGCCAACGTCAGCTGCCTAATGGCAGCGAACAGAATTTTGTACTCAATAGCATTCCAAGCGGACCAGGTGAAACAGGCAGAGCCCTGTTTCTGGTCGGCCTATGGGGCCTTCTCCATGCAGCAGGGCTCACCCTACACACCGAGCTTCGATCGAATAATCCGCATCACTCAGGAGTCGGGAATCGCCAAAAATTGGTGGCGACAGTATCGAGAAAATATTACCAAGGCTCGTAATAGACATATCAGCGTCAACGCGTCGTTAGGGCTTATCGAGGAGAATAAACTGAAAGATCGGTTAAGGGACAACTCGTACAGGAGCGTCTTTTTTCTGCTTCTCGCGGGCTATCTGCTGTCGCTCGCTGTTTTTTTCAGAACTAACCGTTAAACATTTTTACGTAAAGCTGCGACGCCGATGGTGGAGGCTACGTCGACGAATGAACATTTCAATAAAATAATTTTACTTATTTGTTCCTTTAACGCGTACTTTTTACCAGCACTCTTCTTCATTATCATTTTCTTATTTTTTCTCACCATTCAAATATTTTTCGAGAGATAAAATTAAATTATAACAATAAAAACTAAATAATTGAAAAATAATAAACAATTATAAAATTCGCGATTCTCATGTAAACGAGGTGCATAAGTGGCGTAGTTAGTCCCATACTTACCTTTGGGAGCGTGGCACTCGCTCCTCAATAAGAATCAATAAAAAATAATTGAAAAATGAAATAAAGAGAGAAAGAACTCACTTTCTTTCCTTGTAATATGATATACTATTTTTTTTATCTGAAAATCTTTGCTTTTTTTCATTTCGGAAAGGAACAATTTTCGCGAAATTATCCCGACCAAAAAAGTTAAAAAATAAAAAAAAAAAGGAACAAAAAATTCCTATTTTCGTTTTGCGTAGCGGCAGGCAATTAGTCACTTTCAGAAATTACTATTATTGTATACCTAGTTCAGACTTGCAATTACACCCTAGAATACTTACGCGGGAGAATTCCGCGCGCAACACATTTTCCTAATCAAAGAGCAAATGACGCATTTTATGGCAAATCGATTGAACTATTATCTTTCTTTCATCGTAGCGGTGCACTTTCTCTTTGACTATTTTTTACACTCTTCAGTAAGTCTGTCGGTTGCTATATAGAAGATGAAGTTGATTCGGATTTATTGCTTGTTCTCGCTGATAATTTTTGCCGCGAATTCAAGTTGTCAGCATTTCCTGCCCATAGAGCCACTGATCGGCCAAATTCCGGCTCGACAGGTTTTACTTTTGAACCACGACAGCCACCAAGGAAAGCCACAAAGGAGCCAATTGTCGGAGGAGATGGAAAATTGGATCTATTCGCGTTTCTCGAGTCGGCTGCCTTGTGCCTGGATCAAAATCGACAATGATCTTGTACCAGTATTACTGAAAAAATCGAATAGTCTTTTTCTCTACATTGGAGTAAAACAGGATGTCGACGTAAACTTTGTACAAAAACTCAAGGACCTGACGTTCAATTTCGCCGTACCGTTCCGAGTTTTGTTGATAATGTTTAATCGTAAAAGTGATTACTCTCTGAGATACCAGGATTTATTGGAGCAGTTTTGGCTAGAGCAGTTAGTCGATGTGACGATTATCGGAATCTCGTCGAGAATCTCCGAGCATCGTCACAAAATCTCGATAAAACCTCGCGAGATGGATTACGCCGCGACGATATACCACTACAATCCCTTCACAAGTGTTTATACGAATCGAGCCCTCGACTCCTCGAGCAGATTATTTCCCGCGAAACTCGACGATTATCACGGCTATAGACTGGGCATTCAATTTATTAACGCTTCTCTCGGGATAGCCAGGAGTCGTTAAAAATCGAGGGCTTTCTCGGCATGTTGCTCGAAATGATCCAGAGCAAGTTGAATTTCAGCGTCGAGCCGCATTTCAGATCATCAGACGATTTACGGCGGTTAAACGGCTCGATAAAGGGATTACTGGGTAGGATCGGCTCTAAGCGTAGCGATGTCTTAGCATACCGAAACACCTTAATTCACTCTGAGGTTGATGTTCTGGTAGATCCAATTATAAATAGTAGATATAATTCTATTGTATATTCTATTCTATAATTCTATATATAAATAGTAGATATAATCCAATTATAAATAGTGGATATAATTCTATTTATTAAGTATATAATTGAAATGTGGTCTGGTACCGCTGATAAGAAAACCGGCGCTCCAACTGAGCAACAGCATCCAATGGTCACTGCTTGTGCTTTTCAGCCTTGTAATTATAATCTGGCTGGTGCCTTTTCTGCTACAATTATCGTACTGGCAACCGCTGGTTACAGGCTCGATGATGATGGGTTCGTCGATGTCAGCCAGAGTCGTGACACTTCGGGAGCGGCTACTCTTTGGCTGCGTCCTACTGGTGGCCCTGTTCTACTCGTCGTCGTTTCTGGCTCACCTGACCAATCGAAATCTTGATATGAAGGCCTACATCAGATTCGAGACATACCACGACTTGGACAAGTCGGGCTTAATACTGTTCCTACCTCAACATTGGTCCGACCCAATTTTCAAATACAGCAATGACCCTGTGCTACTCAGGTGTATATAATATTAATATTATGATCAATCAATTTCGTCCAATTAAAACATCCATTTTTCAACGAAAGACCCCCCAGCGAGTCAAAAATCGTGAGGTCCATTGAAATGTTTGGGATAGTCAATGTTATCGTCAAAACCTCGGGACTCAACTTTTCTTTCTCGTTCAATTGATTATAAAACTATTGAGGTCTACAGCTTACAAAAGAAAAAGTTTTGACCTCTATTTTCTGAAATTTTACGAAAAATTTTTTTTGGGTGATGTAATTTCACATATAATGCCCAAAACCATATGGTTTCAGAAAGTTTGATTCACACGATGGGTCCCGTAGTATTGACCGTACCATTTTTGGTTCGTAGGGGGGTCATTCGTTGAAAAATATTGACTCATAAATATATACGCAGATTGGGCGAGAAAACATACCTAAGCTCGGACTTGGAAACGTGTTTAAAATGGCTGCTCATTCACGCCAACGTCAGTCAGCTGCATTACGAAACAAAGCGATATTTTATACTTTCTGGCACTCTACAGAGGCCGTATGAAACAGGCAGAGCCCTGCTTTATTTCGTCCTACGAAGGGTCTTTCCTCATGACGCAGGGTTCCCCTTACACGCCGAGCTTCGATCGAATAATAAGCGTCGCCCGAGAGTCAGGAATCATCCAAGAGTGATGGCATTTGGACTATGATAGGTTTGAAAAGTTAAGCAATAAAATTAACACCTTCAATGACTCGTTTGGGCTTGTCGAGACGAATATACTGAAAGATAGACTAAGGGACCAGTCGCACAGGAACGTCTTTCTTCTGCTTCTCGCGGGCTATCTGCTGTCACTCGTTGTTTTTATCATGGAACTAACCGTTAAACATTTTTACGTAAAGCGGCGACGTCGATGGGGGAAAATTTCAATGAATTAATTTTACTTCTTTTCTCTTTTTAACGCGTAATTTCTTTTATTTATGACTAGAGTTCTGATATTAGGCACTATAAAACCGAGAAAATACGTATGCAAACATGCACGAAAGATGTCCAAAATTTGTAAAAATATGCTTGAATAAATAATTATTTTAAATATTTGTTAATATTAAATCATAGAACCATTATAAAATACATTTTAGTCAGAAAATAAATAAATTTTCCATGACACTCGCGCTTAATTTCCAGGGCCATTTGTATATTATATTGAGAGGTGATAAAGTTGGATTAGAAAAATAAAAAATTAAATGATCGAAAAAAATAAAGGTAATAATAAAATATGTGATTTTTGTGTATATGAGAAGCGTAAAGGACTTGTCTACCATACCTGCCATTCGGAGCGCAACACGCGCTCTTAGATAGTAAATATTTAACAGTCATTGAAAAATTAAATAATAAAATATAGACAAATAAAGAGAGAGAGAGAGAGAGAGAGAGAGAGATGTAAGAAAGCGTTAATTTATGCAAAGTAAAAATTTTTTATTGTTTCAGTTGATTTTGCTAATATACTGGTTTTAAATTCATTTCTTTATCACATTTAATTTCGATGGTGACGTTAGTTCAATTTGGATTCAAATGAATTATCTGTCAATTTGGATACTTCCCAGTTTATTTATAAGCTCGAGCAGCGAGTAAAAAATGCGTGTTACGACTTCAATTTATACGCTCAGTGTTTCCAATTTTTTTTCTTGTAATTTTACCTATTTACCCAATCGATTCGATAGATATACAGTGTATGTTATACACGCGCACATTTCTCGATTCTGCACGCGAGTATTACGACGACTTCAGAGCACTATGTTATTTCAACGCGTGCGTGCGATTATACCAGCTGGAGCAACAACAACAACAACAACAACAACAACAACAACGACGACGACGACAGGCTGTAAGTTGTGGCCGCGCAGTGTTGTCCGCGCGCGGGGCCCCGGGTTGGAAAACAGGACGACGCATACACTCGCCGAGGCTGGCTGCGAGGAGCCGATCGCGAGATGGGTTTCTCCTTCAAGCGAAAGAAGGCCAGTGGCTACAGGGTTAGCGCATTTATCTATATCGATCGAAAATCGACCGATTGACAATTGGAATTGGCGATTGTTCGTTACGTGTGATTACAACTACTTTGCAGCGGATGGGTAGGCTGGCCTGCAAGATGTGCGACTACAACTTCATGGGCAGCGGCTTCTACGTCATCCTCGTCGGCATCATCGGATCGGTTCGTTATGTGCACAAGCTTTTTTTAGCGCTCGACATCGACCCACGCACTCTTACAGGTGATAACGATCTCGGACGTGATCAGATTGATGAACTCGACGTCGGCGAGTCAGTCGCCTGCTCTCTTCAAGCCGAGCGGCGTCGGTAAGTCCGAGCTCTCTAATGGACTATTTATCGTTTGTATATTATACAAGGAAAACCCCCGCAAAATCGGTATCCGTCGTTCGCAGTGCCCATCCAAGTCGAGCGCGATCTCAAGCTCATGACGTCGATCCTCGGCCTCGAGCACTACATGTTCCTCGTCATAGCCATCGTCACGGTACGAGGCCTCGTCGATTATACCCCCCACGCCATTTTTTCTTTCAACGTCGCGCGAACCAAAATCGTTAATCGGTCCTTTTGCCCAATGAAGCACAGGAGTACCCGATGCTGCACGTGCCCTGGCTCCTGATGCAGCTCGTGATAATCGGCGCCGAGTTGTTCGTCTTCTTCGTGCGCGTCTTCATCGAGGGGCTGCACGTGACTCGCGACGAGATCGTCTTCTCCCTCATCACCCTGCACAATTGGCTCCAGGTCTTCTGCCTGTTCCAGTGGCAGACGCAGTCGCGCGTCTTTTGACTCCCCGATCCCCGCGCGGAAAGCTCGATAGGAAGCGCGCGAAATTCGATCGGTGCGACGACGGGAAAAAAAATGCGTATACGAACACGTTGTTGGAGCGCGCATGAGCGAGTACGCGGCAGAGATCGATCGATCGCGCGACGACCGTACTCTCTCGTAATAACGAGTTACATACATTCATCTTTCACTTGGCAATATAATCTACTTTTTGCTGCTTTTCAAGATCGAGGCGAGCGTAAATTAAAACATTTCTCAGAACCTAGACACAGATCGGAAATACGTCAATATACTTGGCACGAGCCGTACGAACAGGCGGCTGCACAGGGTGTAGGCGGAATAGGCGAAATCGAAATAATTGGCGCGACCGAGTCTCGCGTGTGACGTCGTTTCGGTTGGCGCGTGCGCGTCCATATAGCTGCAAACACATTTTGGCGCGGCGCACGTTATACGTACATACACAATACACATTGGCATATATGCACCGCTGCAGTTATAAGCTTGGACGATTTGGACTGCACTACTCTATTCGCGTGCATAAAAGAGCGAGCTCATAAGTCGTTACGTAATATACCAGCGCGAGCGCGTACAAGAGCGTTTTTACCCATATTATACCGTCGAGTTTCGAGAGTGGAGTTGGTAAGGAAAGAGACGACGCAAAATCATCAGCAGCAGCAGCAGCAGCAGCAGCAGAAAAAAAAACACAACGCACGCAGAGCTTTTGCACACAGAGCAGCAGACGAATTATTATAGCACACGCTAGTTTTGCGCCTTTCCCCTCCCCCCTCCCCCTCTTCTTCTGCGTCTCGTTCGCGCGAGTCGCGCTCGTTCGTTCGCTACCGCACGAGCAGCAGCACAGCGAGCAAAGTCTAGCAGACGAGAACAGTTGAACGGTTATTATTAGGCCATTGGAGACAAGAGCCGCGCTCAAAACTCACCACACGGGGCCATCGTACGAGCAGCCGCGAGATCGGTCGCGATTCATAAGTAAGTGCAAAAGACAATAAAAACTCGTCAAAAAGTCATCCCCCCCCCCCCCTTTGGAGGACACTCCCTTCAAAGCAGAGTATACAGGACAGTACAGAGGCAGCAGTTCAAACATGAAAACCATTTGGATAATCGGCGGTCCCGGATGCGGCAAGGGCACCCAGTGCGATCGCATCGTCAAGAAATACGGATTCGTGCATCTCAGCAGCGGCGATCTGCTGCGCGAGGAGGTGGCCAGCGGCAGTCCTCGGGGCGCCGAGCTCCAGGAGTTGATGTCCAAGGGCCTGTTCGTGCCCACTGTAAGTTTTTTACCCGTTAAATACGCACGTAATAATATTGAAAAAAAAACTCGATCGATCGTGGAATATATAAGCCGAGAGCGACGCGATACATGTACATGTCGCTCAGTCATCATCACGCGTCACTTTATTATTTATTCGTCGCGCTGCTTCTCAAAGTGGCTGCTCCTCGTCTCTCTCTCTCTCTCTCTTAATGATCGCAGCGCGGAGTTGTCGTACTCTTATCTGCACGCGTCTCTGATCGGCCAATGTGTATAGTCGGTAGTAGTATAGTAGCTCTCGATTACTTTCTTTTACAATCATATGTACGCGAATCGCGTGTATACGAACTCGAGTCAATAATTCCCGCGTCGATTAAATGTATCGAGCCGCGCGCGTAAAACGTCGATATCGCGGTAGTGGCGCGCCTACAGAGCGTTATCAAGCACAACCAACCGATTGCGCTCACGCTATACGTACCTACTTACTTAGGGCTCTGCAATTACGAGCTTAATAATTAATAATTTGTTTGTTTTTTTTTTTATCGTGGCTTTATATAGGACGTCGTGTTGTCGCTCATCAAAGAGCGCATCGACAAGGCCAAAGCCGAGGACCCGTGCTGCAAGGGCGTGCTCATCGACGGCTATCCGCGCGAGCTCGAGCAGGGCATACAGTTCGAGAAGGACGTAAGTGCACCGATACCATAGCTAAGCTTTTTTCCTTCTTATTAAAAAAAAAAAAATAAATAAATAAATCGTTTTGCTGATACGGCCGTGTATAGGTTTGTCCCGTGGACCTCATCGTTTTTTTCGACGTGAGGAACGAGACGCTGATCAGCCGTTTGTTGGGACGTGCCGCGGCTGCCGCCGTCAAGCGCGCCGACGACAACGAGGAGACCATCAAGAAGCGCATCGAGATTTTCAACGAGAAGAACGGAAAGATCGTCGATCATTATACCAATAAGTGTCTCAGAGTGAGTACCCGAAGATAAAGCGATTTTTCTAACCCATTTCGACTTTTCGCGATTTATTTATTTTTTTTTTTTTCGTTTCCCCAGATTAACGCCGAAGGTGCAGTGGACGACATTTTCGCGCAAGTGGTCGAGGCCGTCGACAAACTGCTCGCCTCGTAAAATCGACGTTCATTCTTGTGTGTTATATAGTGTATAATGTAAAATGGGGACGGATGCCGCCAACTCACCGAAGAAGTACAAAAAGAAAAAAAGCAGAAAAAATCTAATTCAATGTCACACAAATTAAAGCAAAAGCACAATAATAATAATAATAAAACACGCGTCTGTCTGACAGCTCTCGGAGAGTAGAGTGTGCAGTGGATCGCAAAAGTCGAGCCGTAATTCATTGTTATTATTATTATTAACTATCTTCTTGGCCTTTTTCTTACTTCTCAATGTACCTTGACGAATTCGAGCTTTCCGGCTCCGCAGTCAGTAACGCGACGATGCTCGCGGCGACGTTATTGTTTCTTTTGGCTGCGATCGTTGTCGACGGCTGTCCGACCACGGAGTCGAGATACTCGATCCGTTACGACCTGATCAAGCGTGACGTCAAATCGTCCGAATCGATAATCACCAGAAGGTGGCTCGCCGATGTAGACAAGTGTCGAGATTTCGCCGAGAGCAAGCAGGCACTGGCTTTTAATTTTGCTGCGAGACCCGCAGCTGTTGGTCGCTCGTCGGCCAATTGCTTTCCCCTGCGTTGTCCGGAGATCGACGGTGAGCGCCGATTGCTGAACGCGACCGGTTGGGATTACTACAGCGCCTATCCGATCGGTGCCGGGACCAACGAGTCGTTCACAGGTAAGTTAATGAGGAAAAAATTTTAATCTTTCGACTCAAAGTTTATATGCACACGATGAGTCGAATAGGAAACGGAACCGTATCTTGCGTCGAGCGAGTCGGGCTTTTCGCTCTCTTCGCGGAAGAACAAAATATAACCGACGCTCGCGAAACTTGTCGCGTTGCCACACCTCTGGGTGGCTACCTCGCGGACGTTACTAGCGAGCCTCGGACTCGCGGCATCTCCAAGCTCATCGGCGATCTGCTGGTCTACGTCGGACTGACCAACGACGCTCAGCAGCGCAAGTGGAAAAACGAGCTGGATGACTATCTCTGGTGCTTCGATTATCGCGCCTGGGACGTCGGCGAGCCCTCGCACTCGGGGGCTGCGTCGCTCTCTTTCGCCAGAATCCCAAGACCGATCCGGTCTGGAGGGTGGTAGCTTGTTCCAATCGACTCTCATTCGTTTGCGAATTGCCTCGTACGGCTGGAAAGAGGACGTACTCTTATGTGCATTTTCTCAGATCGAAAGACGTTTACGTGAACGAGAGAGACAATAATTACAACATCGAATTTTTCATCAAATAGTGACTTTAATGTAATTTTGCTTTTGCGCGTACTTTTATATATATTTATATATATTTTTTCGTATTTATAATATATAATTCTGAATAAGAACTAGCCGCTTATGTACACATATGTACGAATAACATTCGTTACGAAAGAAGCGAGAAAAATATCTGTACTTTTAAATTCATTTTGAATATATATAATATTATCTCATCCACACGTTTCACATTCAAACATAGGTTCACACGTCAGCAGTCGTACAATCATTATTTACAAATCAATATTTCATATTATGCTTTACATCAATTTACTCGTGGAGAGCCGGTGATATCATTTATACTTATCGCGAACTGCTTAATAATAAATAGTGTCGATTTCTTCCCCATAATTACAACGATTATTAAGTAAAAAACTTTCGACAATGGCTTATTGTATCACACAAAAAATGCAAATTAAAAATAATGCTTTCTTCTCTCTCTCTCTCTCTCTCTCAGTGCATCATCGCTTCGATAATTTCAAACACTTTCCTTATATCCGCAAAATTCCTCTATATTTCTCGTCGCGTTGTGCGCTTTACGCGTTTTACAATATAATATCTCACAGCATACAACGGAAGCATCGACCTGCTTGCAACCTGGACATGATTGATTACAACTAATATCGTTTTATTACACTACTTAGAAAAGCTGCACGTTACTCGAGTTCAATTCATTTTATCTATATCATCCAAATAACTATAGATATAAACCTTTCTTTGCTGCTAAATACTTTACGTTTGTGAAAAATGATATCGAGCCAAGTTTTCTTATAAAAATAATCGAGTAAGTACCGTATTTGACATTGTGCTTCTTTATGCGCATTCTTGATATAATTTTCAATTATATTATTATCAGTCATTATTATCTTCTGCTAAATTGGACAACATTTGCGTTTCAATCTTGTACAATAGTTTACAGTCATAACATCTTTCCGTTAAGCAGTCCTGAGCGACTCTACTATTTTTACAATTGTTTTTGTATGCTTGAACTTTGACAACAAAAAATCAGGCAAACAACAGTACAATTAATTTTTGTATAGAAAAGTACAAAATTGTGCTGTAATACGCGTGTCTTTCAAGACATACTCGTGTATTTATGCACAATCATTAATATTTCTTAGCATATTAAGTAGATTTTTTGATTGTATTCATTTCTATAACTCAAAACAATGCGTTTAAATACCACCTATACCATCTTAACCCATGCAAAGGCAATTTATAGTTATTACCATTGATTTTAAGTATTTTAAAAAAAGTAAGTTTTTTATGATAATTTCAATAGATCAATGATTTTGTAAGTACCTAGTTGCCCTACGAAGTACAATGCTATCAAGTCGTATTATTCAAATCGTGCAACAGTAGAAAACAATAATATTCTTTCTTAATAAAATTCATGTATCGAATTTTGTATAAAAAATGTAAATTAATAAAATGAATCATGTTATTTTATCTTAAAATCTAATCACTGGTTGATGCGATAACAGCAATACTGGATTTAAGAATGGTTAAAAGACTGTTGGCACGAATAGATAAAAATTGTATATACTTTGTTTTCACCTCATATGTAAGTACTTAAAAAAGACGAATCATTTTAAGGTAATAATTTAACAGGTATGACTCATCAATGGGAGGTAAATAATATGATCCTTACTATCAAATTATAATTCCTTAATTCATAATTGAATTGTTATAAACACATTAAATTTTAAGTGGAATGTGATGTTTATGTCGTTGTGATGTCTCAGTCTGTTAAATACTTGTCGGTGCGCTATTACATAATATACCTATGATTTACAAAATCTATTACTTACAAACCAATAAAATCTATTTTACCTACAGCACAATCAATTATAATAATATCAATAAAATGCAGTATTGAAGTCTGTAAGTTGCAAATTAATATTAATCCCTAACTATTTTCTCTAACTGTTTAGTTAAATCACTCACTTGGTCCTGGAGACGTACAACTGTTCTCTCCAAGAATTTTACCTGGAAAATATGAAAGATGTTTGTTAAAATTATTAAACTACTTTATTTATAATCCAGCATCAAAAATCATATTTTCACTGACCTGATCTTTCAATTGCATATATAAATGGAATGGTACATAAGGCTGATTATCAAGTGGTAATGGTGATGATGGTGTTAATAACGATTGTTCAGATGATGAAGTAGTTTCTGATTTGTTTGATTTTCCTTTGTCTTTAAGTTTGCTACCTGCAGTATTTATTTCTAATTTCGGGGAAACATCTGGACTGCCTGCTGATTGTGACCTGGAAAATTATTTGATTGTGTTATAAAACCTATTACATTAATTTATTGAACTGTAAATTTTTAGTATGTGATGTGTGTACCATTCAAAACTTCTTTCTTTTTTTGATTCAATTTTACTATCTGAAAAATCACTATTTCCTTTTTTTCGTTCCATTTGATTTAACTTGAGTTCTTCCACCTGTAATTATTTAAGATGTTATTTTTGAGTGAAATTAACTGATAATTACTAATTACTTACCCATGGTGCTTTTTTCCTAGTTTTGGCCACCTGGGTATCAATTGCATCATTTTTTACATTGTCTTCCAATACTTCTGCATTGCCATTTGTTATATTATCCTCCTACACAGAAATGAAAATAAGTTGATCAAAAATGAATATTTAACACAAAATATTAATAAAATTTACCTTTATAGGAGAAATATTATTTGAAGTATTTTCACTGATTGTAGGATTATTTCTTAAATGCTGTGTAGTTGGTAGTCTTCTTCTTGGTGCCTTGGCTCTGGATGCAGTTAAATGTGATAAAGTACTACCTTCGCTCCTCTCCACTTCATCTAATTCTTCAACCAAATCACTACTCGTGGTGTAAGAACCATTACCATTGTTGGAAGTAGAAGTTCCATTACTGTCTGAACCCACATCCATGAATGCACTGTCATTAGAGAGTTTCTTAACTTGTGTGTCTATACTATTACTACCAACATTCAAAGAGTTAGAAGGTGGAGTGGGTGAATTCAACTTTTTGACAATTCCATCTGAATGTAAATTCTTTGGGTCCAAACTTCTTCTAACATTAGCAGTTTCCTTTTTCCTACCGCCAGATTGATTTACCAATTTGATGGGTGAGATGTCGTTCGCATGCTCTTCAGTAGTTTGATTTTTGATTTTTGATGTCATCACTTGCACAAAGTTATCAGGAAACAGTCCAATTTGACCTCGAAGTTCTCCTTTCCACCAGCCTTTGTCTGGAGCATCCCTGGATAAAAGTGTGATTATATCACCTTCCTTTAGAGTTAATTCGTCCTCGTTTACTGCTTCATATGCAAATAAAGCTTTGCACAGCTCTTTTTTATTGTCTTTTATTCTCTCTTTCTTTTCTGGATATGGTGGAGCAACAAAATTTGAAGGAAAGACTCCTATTTTTCCTTTGATACGACCTCTCCACCATCCTTCTTCAACTTCGCCCAAGTACTCTATGTGTTCATCGCGAATGAGCTTCAGTTCATCATCGTTGCAGGGATCATAACTGAACAAAACTCTGCAGAGCTTTCTACCACTGCCATTGCGCAAGGCAACTTCTTCCATTTCTGTTTTGTCTTCACTGTTTCTTGGTCCAGTTCCTTTAATGAGCTGCAGGAAAAAATTGAACGATAAATAAAAGGAATTAAAATTTTTGTGTCAAAAAGATGAAAGAAATGAAGCTACCAACCGTGACAAAGTTGTCGGGAAACATGCCTCGCTTATCCTTCAAAGTGCCTTCCCACCAGCCGCCGTGTAGCAGAGTGACATCCTTGATAACGTCGCCCTTCTTAATGGTGAGTTCGTCGGGTTGTCGGGCATCGTAGTTGAACTCGACTAGAGCCTCCATATTATTATTATCGAGTGTGTGCCAAAGCCGGAGTCGTGTTTAGCGATTGCCTGCTCGCGTATAAGTACTCCAGCCGCTGCAAAGAGAAGAAACGAGAAAAGAGCGGAGTCGATGAGTAAGTGACAGGCAATACACACTCGGCGAGATATAGGCTTTGATGCCTCTCGTATTATTATGTGCCGCGTTTTAAAGTAGGAGGAGAGAACGCGGAGCACAGGTAAGCGCACACGAGTGAGAGCCTATGAGGAGAGCTGCGCTCACCCGCGACTCTGGAAGTATGATTCACAGTGCAAATATAACCCCATTTTTGACACGGGGCACACAGGCTGACTAAAGGTATATAATGAATATATACAACAGCAGCAGCGGCGTATACGCGAAAACGCGACACGATGAAGTATGAAGTGTTGTGTGTATATAGATACCGACTTCTCGGTAGCCAATGAAACACGGGTGTCCCGCAATATACCATGCCTATTTTTGGGTACTTACTAATGTTACAACTCACCTCTATGAGCAACGCACGGACGTACTGGAGAGAGCTCCGAAAAATTAATAACTTGTATATCGGCTGATGCTACTGCTGGAGGTCCTTGAGTACGCGTGTGATAAATAATGATTCACTGCGGCTGACGAACGAGTTGTTTTACACTTGGCGCATTATTTTATCAGCGGCAGCAGATAGGAGTTTTATAATATCTGTACTCAACCATAAGCTTGCATCCCCGCGCGCATACAACAAATAATACGTATAATATTATTATGGAGAGATCGAGGCCAAAACTGTCCCTCTTCCGAGCAATCCGCTCTCTCTCTCTTTCTCTCTCGCGCGCGTGTACCGAATATCAACCAGCAAACGTTGCTATATCCTATACACGACGATAATAAATGTTTCTTCTTCTTATTGAAAAGGCGTTTCCCCGGCGCTTTGAACTTGACAGCTCGCCAGAGAGGTAAACAGCTCGTCGCTGCGACGTGTTGGCAGTGCCCGTACGATTGATCCGACTCTGTCACAATGGTTTTCGGAGCAGGTATATAAACAATGGAAAAACGTTGCCGCAGCAGCCGCGCGCGAGATAGTAAATTCGGTATAGCACCTTCTGCGTTGTGTTGTGCGTTATACGCGAACTCCGCGAAGCGACTCGAGGACTGCGTATATATATATATGTATGTATATAGGCAAGGGTTCACGCACTGCGCTATATTACGCGAGAGCGCCTATCTATAACACAACTGCCCTCCTCGCAGAGCGCACTATATGGTATAAGAAAAGACTCCGCAGAGATGTATATCTGCACGCGCACTAACACACTGCAGCAGTGCGGAGCCTGTAATAACGTTGCTGCTGCTGCTGCTGCGGCGCCATGTTTGATATATGCACACTATCACGATCCTGTATGTGTGCACCCCACCTTTGCGTAAACTGCAGCCGCGTCGCGAACGAGTTGCACATATATACACACACTGAAAACAGCACCGTCGTCGTCACCGTGCGCCGCGCGTCCTATAAATGCAGCGCCACTGGTTTGATATGTACGTTCGTTTCTGCGGCGGATACGGCGACGTACTAAAAATTTGAAACTCCGAATCGTGCTGCGACGCGAGATAACGCACAACACACGGTTGCGCTGCCCGAAATGGATATTTTAGGCATCGTGTTTATCCTTTTTTGGGCATCGAGTTTGACTACGTTTATATTTTGAAATAAAAGTGAGAAAGCAGCAGCTCCGTCTATACAGTTTTATCAGTTCCGATGGTACTAGAACTTTCCCTGTGATGATTATTTTGGAGCTCTCAAAAAAAGGCGTTCTATTTACGTTGAGAGCGTTAGCGGTCCACTTAATTCTAACACGAGGAAGAACAGATGCTAAATTTTCCCAAACAGAATTTCCATTTCGGAAATCCTCTCTTCATGCTGGGTACACGGTGTCCCGCGTTAAGTAATATTATAACTGCAGTAAGATATCGCGCCACTATGACTAACGTTTGAAAACGTACACACACACACACGGGCACAGGAATTCTGACAGCACTCGGAAAATATTGACATTTCGAAGTCATCACTCCCGACCACGTGGTGGTTTTCTAGCCGATCGAGTATCAGTGAAGCATGACAGTCGAGAAGGTATGCGACTGAGAGCGACTTTGTTGTACATCGAGCTGTCAGCGGGTTGCACCGCATCAGGAGAGGATAGACAAATATTTTTTTCGACCGAAAAACAATTGGGCAACTTTTGTACATAGGCGTGCGTGCGGCCGGATGTCCATTTCCATTTAGTCGCCAGAGTTTTAGCAAGAAACGATATATAAGTGATAATTGATGAGCGATTGTGAAATTTTTGCGATCGACTATGATTTTTGCATGGATATGCGTAATCAATCTAAAAGTTGCCTTTTTTAGGCACTAGTGTCATAAAGTACGACTTCGCAACTTGAGCTTCAGCGCCTCTACACGTTTTCAATCTTACGATTTCAACGATGCCTTGAAAAGAGAACGGGTAAAACGTTGAACTTTTTGCATGCAGCCATGCACCATGCGCGAATCTCAAGTTCAATGAACTCGGCGGATTGCGCACTGCCCCTGCGCACTGAAACTGATTTTGCGAAAAACACATAACCCTTAACCCAAGATTCGCATGAAGACATTAATTTTAATTATTTCAAAAAAATCTTGCGTTTTTGTTCAAATCTGTGAGGTGTGCAATTTTCTTTGAAAAATTTGCAATATTTCTGTCAAAACAGATAATCGAATAAGTTATTAATTAATTTTATACAGCCCGTTTAATCTTCGCCCACCCTCTAATCTTTAATCAGCGTTTCTCGCTCTATCAAGGGTGTGCCGAGATCATCTCGATGCTTTTCGAAATGTGCAATCGAAACTCTATCCGACCGTACGTCATTTCCATCGTAAAAACATAAAAACATCGTTCTCAACTTCTGGCCGTGAGGTTGACCATGTGCGGCGACTCTTTCCGGCGCACCTGCAGCTCTCATCGGATCAGGAGAGCAGGCAATTCGAGGAGGTGCGCATATTTCGAAGCTGTAATACGCGCATATACGTTCGGCGTGCGAGGCGTGTGTTTTTGCGGTGTCTTCTGCAATGTAACGTTGCAGCAGCAACAGCAGCATGACTAAGTTGTGTACAAGATTTATTTATTTTCGAAAGCGAATCGAGATAAATTGCGAAACGATTCGAAGGTCTTATAGTTTAGCATTGAATTTCGCTGAAATAAAAATCATTCATTCTCATTGTGTAAAAAAAAACAAGTTGATTCATTATCTCGTAGCTCGCGTAATTTACTAATAAACATATTTGCATACGAGTATACAAAACACTCGAGTTGCACAATCATATCTCAGTCGTACAATATTATATGAAAATAATTTGCATATTGATATTTGCATGTTTATTACTTTTTCAATCTTGCGAGAGAATTACATTTTGCAACGAACTTTTCAGCTTTGTAAATATTTGATTGAAGCGTGTCGCTTCATCTCGTAACGTTTTATTGCACTGCAGCTAAAAAAATATTACGTAACAAGGGCGAGATGCAATTTTTAGGTTAACCAGATTTAATATTTAAATTAATTGACGTTGATACCTCGCCGGTATAAACATTCAAAACTTGCAAAGAAATGCCCGATAGACAATGGCTCGACTTCACATATATCCTTGCCGTATAAATTCCCCATTGCTCCTCGTATATGGGGAAGAAAGAAGTCTCCTGTCGACGCGCAACCCGCCCAGCCATCGCCATGGCTTGTTTATCTATTCGCTTGTGTACCACCTCTCGCGCTCTGGTCTCCTGATACTCGATCGGCAATTAGCCACGTGGTCGGCACTGCGTGCTGTCATCGTGCCGTGTGGCACAGCAGATGTTGGCCACGGCGTGACTTTCTTGTGCCTACTTCGAACTTTTTTGAAAATTAAGCCGCATTGTTAATTATTTTTGCTGATGTTATTAGCGAGATTTGTTGCTCATTCTAGACATTGTTTTAGAAAATTAATTTAATATTTCACTAAACAGATGTAGCCACGAATCTATGCCAACGAATTTCAAGCTCACTGCGAGGCCTATTTATTTGAAAGATAAACTTCAAATATAATCAGTGTGGTCCAAGTAGTCGTTGTTGGCCCTCGTTGAGCTGCCGCTCGATAATAATAATACACTTGTTATCGGACACCGCCGCGCGGACTCGTTAAGACAACTAGGGTCAGTAAATAACATCATGTACGCGTACGTACTCGCGGCGTCGCGGCGCGTCAACTCGAGGATCTGCGTAACGACGACCAACGACGTCGACTCGAGAAATAACGAAGACCAAAGAGTAAACGACAAAATGGCTGGGACGAGAATAATGAGTAAGAGTACCAGCGCCGAGGAAGAGAAAGACTTCAATCGCACCGGACTCAGAGTGGATTATGATAAAGTAAGCAACAAGCACATCGCGATGTTTACACGACTTCCTGTGAATCGTTGACCCAAGCTCGTGTTTTTTTTGAAAGTGGAGCTTTTGTTTGATTTGAATTCCAAAGTTATGTTCTCCACGTTGATTAATTTTAATTGAAATCTAACGCTCCAATTAATCAGTATAATTTATCGCTATCTTGTAACAAATATATTTATATTTCCTCCTACCCCGACACGTCGCGTTGAAACTTTTTGTCGCGCTGTACTTACGAGCATCGTTCAAGGCATAGTATGAAGAACAAGTCTTATTTCATTTATAATAAATTTTAACTTCGAATACGATAATCTATTGCAAATGCGGCCGCATAATTCTAATGCAATCAATCGTTCATTAAAATATTAATTAATTATTAGATCGAACAAGGTGCGTTGAAAAAGAAAATTTTTCTTCAAAAAGACGTTTTTTTATTATATTTCTATTTATTACACTTCTATTTTTTATAAATTTCTTTTTTCACAAAAAAAACTTGCTTTTTTTCAAACATTATTTTGATAACGCACGAGTGGAAAATCCTCATCTACTGCACAAAGTAGTAGTCACTTTAATAGTAACATTGTTTCTTGCATTATAATAGCTGCTGACTCAGTCAAAAACAACGTTAACCCCAACAATGTACAATAATAATATCTCTTTATAAGGTCAACAAATGCACATTAATAAATGGGCCACAGGCTTGCAATTATGAGACCAGCGAGATTTTTAGAGTATACAAAGAGTGTACAAAGTAATAAATAACATTTTTTTTCAGCACGTAGTTTGTTGATCGTATCAACAATAATGTACAGAAAGAAGATGATATATACAAATGAGAATTAAAAATGTACTACAGTGCTATCCCTGTAATACATAATTAAGCCTGAAAAGCATCTTTAACTTCTTCTTCAACTTCTTCGTCTTCATCTTCTTCCCCTTCGCTTTCAAAGGTATTGTCAGGGATGTCGTAGAGACGGATCATTGGCTTGTTGGGATCCTTCATGATCAAGTACTTGCCATCCTTCTGTTGCATCACGATGTCGATGATGCATCTGACAATACCCCAAGCGTTGTCCATGTTGAGGTTTATCTGATTGGCGAACTCGTTGGGCTTGTACTGCTGAGTCTCGAGGATTACGTGCTTGCTCGAGTCACGTACACTGGCTCTGGACACGTATCCGAACTTGAGCTGATCGGAGCCAGCTAGCAGAGCTTGAACCGTCCATTTGGCCAGTTTGCAGGCGTTGTTGCGCAGCTCGTTGGCGAGGACTGCACCTCGTTGGGTGTCGAGCTTGCGACGCCACTCGACGCCGTTGGCCAACTTCGAGTCCCACTCGTTGAGGGCCTTGATCGTCAAGAACTGTGTCTCGTTGTTGGGGCCTTGAGTCGCAGCATCGTGTTCGCAACGGCAAATCAACGTGATGTCGTTGCCCAGGTCCCATTTTCGGTATCTGTAAGCAACAGAGGCGACTTCGCCTTCCTCCTCCTCCGACACGAACGGATTGGGCTCGTCGAATTTGTGCTTCATGTCGGATTTCAAGACTTGTTGCGAGAAATTGTGATTGATGAAGGTGGCTTCGAGGGCCAGATTTCTTGGCGAGTTGAGCGAGTTTCCATCGTCCTGCGGTGGCTCTACGCTCGTCTCGTTGACAGTGAGCAAGTCGAACTCAGTGTTGTCGCGCTTGTCGAAGAACAGCTTGTTGCCAATCTTCTCGATGACTATGTCCCACGAGTAGTTACTGCGTGTGCTGCACATGATAGTGGCCAAAATAGCATCAGTGGCATACACGTTGCCTTCGGTTTTTGACAACTTGCGGATGACAGGGTCGTCGGTGGTAGTGACGGTATGGAAGATACGATCGATTCTCTGCAGAGGTTTCGCGTTCTTGACATTAACTCTGTCATAGGTCTTGTCGTAGTACTCCAGGGCACCACAGCAGACAACATCTTGTGGATCTTTGACACCAGGAAGTGTCAATTTGGACAGCCTTGGGAAGTCCATTTCTTCGATGGTAACCCATTCAGCTTTGACAGTGACTGAAGCATCACGAGTCTTGCCACGCATACCTTGCTGGCGTCCCCAACGTTTAGTCTGTCCTTTACGTTCTCTTTCTTTAAGCCTGAGTTTATTTAAAGACTGCATTTGACCACCAATATTACCACCACGTCCGCCTCGACCACCACGCATACCACGTTGTTGCCTGAACTTTCCACGTTGATATGGTGGTTTCTGTACACGAGTATTATCAACAAGATGGAAGGAAGACTCATCCTCTTCATGGTAATACGCATATTGACTACCAGAGCCAAATTGAGAGGCATATTTGTCTTAAAAGTAAAATATTATTAAATTAAAATTGGTTTTAATCAATTAAGATGATAAGAAATTTTAATGAATGCATAAAAAAGTGTCATGACGAACTTTCAAAATATTGAAAGTAGCAAGCGCAGTATATAGTAAATAAAAGTTGTATGTAAACAAACTTACTTTGATACTTCTTGTCGTGGGTAGCTTGAATTGACCAGTCGGCAATCTAGCAATTAAAATATGATCATAAGTTTGCATGTCAATTTATAATATTTCCATAATTATGCTCAACGAGACCAACCTTGCCAATGCGGTCACTCTTGCAGAATGGCTGGTATGGGATATCTTTGAACTGATCCGGCAGTTCGCATGGACCCCAGCCATCGGGGTTGTATGGTACAATCGGGGCAACAAAGTGAGCCTTCATCTCGCAGGAGTCGTTCAACAATTTACTGTCGTTTTGGAGGTCGGCCGAGTCCTCGGCGTGTACGTCCATATTGATAGGTTAACCTAATCGACGAACAAAAGAATTTTATCAATAAAACCGTGACGTCACTCACTCGTCGAACATCTTTCAAGTACTCATAACTAAAATATTGTTATTTTGGTTATTAACATGAGCTCACTGTAAAATTATTTACCTAATTATTGAGCACAAAAAAGTATTAAAAATTTAGGTTACACTTCTGGCTCGTGGGTCTCGCGGCTCGCCGGAAGGTTCGACGGCTCGACACGTTGCAGCACGAAGAAAGTCCGTCTGCGCGAGACTGCTGCCACGCAGAGACACCAACCGTAAAAAGAGACAGCGGGATATTCAAATTACAATTTTTTGTGCACTTGTTTGCTCGCAAAATACATTTACTATTGTTGATTGACTTTGACAGGCTTGCTACACTAGCCAACGAGCCCAAAAAATCCCAGCTGGCTTGGTCAACGTCGTCGGTCACAATTGCAAGAGCCTCGATTTGTCGTTCAACGAGCTCAGCTCACTCGGTGCGCTACGAGATTTCGTCGACCTGGAGCAGCTCGTGCTCGACAACAATTGCCTGAGAAATCTACGCAGTCTGCCGTCCTTGCCAAACGTCACGACGCTCAGCCTCAACAACAATAAAGTATAAAATAAATCAATTGCAATCCAAGCTACGCAAAGCATAATTTGTCATATTTTTTTTTTTTTTAAGATAGTCGACGTCGAATCCGCTCTCGAGCACATCGTCCGTTGCTGTCCGAAGCTCGGTTACCTCAGCCTCCTGGGCAATCCTGGATATCCAGCGGCTCTCACGTCGGCCGCCTGGGACGAAGCGGATTACGAGCGATTTCGCCTCTACGTGATTCACACGCTGCCAGCCTGTCTGCGCTTTCTCGACTCGAGAGCCGTGACGCCGGAGGAGCGGCTTCGAGCCCGCGAACGAGGCCATCTGTCGAGGACGGTGAGACCGAGCGCCAACAGGACGTTCTCCTGTCGAAGCAAAGCCGAGGAGTTCGACGAGATTTACTTTCGAGTGCATTATACGCCGTTGCCTAGTCAAACGAGAGATGCTGGCGATCTCAGAAGTAAGCACTATTGTTTTGTTGTTGCGGGTGTTGTACTCATTCGACGCTTTATTGCAGGTACCTTTGGCAAGTGTCACTACCGTTACTCGGGTAAACACTCGGAGGGCAATCGTTACATTCTCAACAGCGACTTGTGAATAAATAATAATAAAGCAGCGTATGAAGGTAGAAAAGTTTTTATTTTCTTTTATATCATGGAATAATTACGTATAATATTTAGAAATATATTTGTATATATTTATCTCTTCTTTTTTTCTTTTCTCATTATTTTTAGTTTTTTGACTCGTACTTTTTTTTGCAGGGAAAGAACGAGAACGATACAATTGCACTTTGATTCGATCTTTCATCGTGTGGTACCGAGAAATACCTGCGCTCGGTACCCTTTTTATTACATTTTTATTTCAAATAAATCTTCATCCCAATTCACACTTGGTACATTATCATTATTACTTCATACAAATATAATTATAATCTATATTGCACATACGCGCGCTCGATCGCCGCGTACGAGAGAAACATGCATGCCGCGCATTCACATTCATTTAATTACATAATCACGACGTTTATTCATTTAAGACTAATACCAATAATAATAAATCGAATTTGTTACATGATCCTTAGCTAATCTGACAAATACTCAGTGGACGAAAATGCTTCTTTTCTATAAACCCTGTTATTATAAATTTTTACAAACTGATATGTCATTTTTCACATCTGAAATCCATAAGTACATCAGCCTTTGGAATAGCCACAAAAAAATACTTTTGCACTTCGACACTTCCTCATTTTTCATTTATTTATTTACATTGATTTACGGACGCACACATAATTATTTACCTAATTAAGCGCGAAATTGGCGATACTCAAATCCCGCATTATAATATCTGAAACGCGCGCGCTATTCTCAAACGTTGGCTTGCGTTTAAGTCTTGTTATAAAAAGAACCAGTTTTCGGATTGAAGCCTATTATTTTACGTGCATTTTAAATAACGACACAACACATAAGTACATACTGGAAGCACGTCTTCGTACCGCTGATCATCTATTACAAATATATCTTTTGGCCACAGAGAATAAGTATAAAAACGAAGTGGATGATTTTTTTACCAAAAAACATAAATTACAAACATTCATCTTTGATCGTTCGAGGAGCTACACCTATATACGATACGCTCCATTTAAGCAGGCTAAAGATTGAATAGAGTTTATATGAAAATAAACAATTAATTCTGTAACGAGCACAGGCAGAGAGAGAAAGAGAGACATCTATCATTATGAAAAACATCACATTAATATGTATAAAAGAGCCATTGCATCTCACGTAATGGACAATATATACTCGATGCACAATCTGGCTGGTATTTCAAGACAAAAATTTTCTTTAAGACAACACGTTTTCTTTGATATTACTAAGGCACATTATTACTTGTCAAGTTGCATATAGTACTATAGCTTTGGAAAAATGATGAGGCAGATTCTATGAAGCGCCAGTCTTATGATTGTGCAAATTCGGCCTCAGAGTGACGGCTCCTTCCACCCAGAAGTTCGGGCGCTCTAGCATGCTCTGCCACAGAGACAGTTCGCGTCCCGTCGCATCCATCCAGTCGACAACTTTACCGTAATGTTTACCTTGAAAAAAATATCATTTACACTTTTTTGTCCAAAAAAATTGATTAATATTACATTGATAAAGTAGACGTACTTGTGCCAAGATTGAAACGTACTCCTCCGAGGAATTCGTTACTTCCTATTCTGTCGTGATCCCAGACAGTAAGTTCGAGGCCACGATCGGCCAGTTCTTGCAGGCTTATGTCCTTGTAGACGAACGTATGATTCCAGACAGGCGAGCCAGCCGATCGCCTGACTACACCGGTTTTTTGTTTGCCGGATCGACCCTTATCCGGTAGCAAATAGCTGAGGAGAAAAAACGGCGTTCAAAGTAATCTTATAAAAGGAATTGTGAAGTGTAAACAAGCTAATATACCTTTTACAAAATGGATCACAGGTACCACCGTGTTTGGTACGGGTCTGTAAGTTTCTTGCCTCTTTGACAAGCACGTGCAGCGAGCCTTTGCTCCAGGTTTTTTTGAATTTGCTCAAAAGTTCGTTGGAGTCGCGGTCTCTGTCTAAGCTGGACGGATCCGGTGGTACGAATTTCAGGCCCACTATGACTTCACCCTTGTAGACGACCGGATCGTCGAATGGCTCGGTCTGAAAAGTTTAACACACTTATTTAAGTAAAAATCGATTTCGAGAACCAAGCAAAGCGAAGTGTGCTGTGATGCTTACCCTCTCTTGCAGCGGATACCATTGAGGTCGAGGATCGTCGAAGATTTTGTTCTCGAGCGGCATGCGCACCTCGCCGAGGAAGTCGTTGCGCCCGAACATGTCCGAGTGCCAAACAGTCAACCACAGCGTTCTCGACTCGAGACCATTGAGGCTAGTGGTAAACTGTAGACGAGACAAAATAAGATGCGTTAGAATCTGCGTGCGTTGAGCGTAATAGTCGCGAGTATGACACCTTACCTTCAGCGTTTCGTCGAATACCGGATTGAGGGTGTGCTTTTTGACTTTGGTTTTGCGTTTGCCGCTCTTCGATTTGTCGGGCAGCAGATAAACTTTGACGTATCTGCAGATGCAAAATAAAAATAGTTAATCAATCAATCAAACGGGAATAAGCAAAGAAAGAAAGAAGTGGCACTAACGGATCGGATCTGTTGCGCTTGACGTCGACGGGCGCCAGGTCCCGGCACTGCGTGACGTGCACCTCGAGATTGAGCTGCTTGTAGTCGTACTGGAGCGAGAACTCGACCTCGCCGCGCACGGCAACGGATCCGCACCAGCGTCCCTCGCCGGCGCCGCTGTAGACCGAGGCCATCGAGTCCGAGCGGGCCTGCAAATTTTTTCCGCCTGCGTTACGATCCCTCCATCCCTCGTTAACGTTCGGAGAACTCGAACCGAGAAAACTTACGCCTAAGCTCGACAGGGAGGCTCGGGTGGTGTTGAAGCTGCGCTCGACCTCGTCCAGCTCCTGGCTGCTGTTCATCATTGCGCTGCTGCTGTTGTTGTGCAGTTTCTGCTGATAGGGCGACTGGTGGTGGTGGCTGCGCCGCGAGCCCGAGCCGATTATGGGCGTGCTGCAGGCTTCCGACAGACTGCTAGCCTCGTCTGCAGATGATGATGGAAAAAAAGATGTTTAATACAATTCGAAGCGATGAGGTAAAGAAAAGCAAGGAAGAGAAGCTGAGACGTCTCGAGAGTAAAAGCGCGAGTGCGGAACTGCATCAACGACAACGGCGACGACGACAATCGAGCGAAAAGGAAAGTTTTTTTATTATTATTTTTAAATGCAGCCTATCATCGTGTTGGCCAGTGTTCTCGGCGACAGCTGATTACATACACGCGTGAGTCAAATGCCCCCGTACATTACAGTAATGATTCATTCCCGCTTTTTCTTATACGTGCAGCAGTGTATCTTCTCTGCAACAGCTGCTGCTCCAGGCCAACTAAACGTTGTTTATGGAATAATGGTAAAAGTGCGCACGTATGCGGAATAAACATTTACGCGGTCGTAGCGTCTATGATTATCATAAATTTTATCGCTAATCGCCCTCGCTGCTTCCTTTCATGCTCACATTACAAACAACGACGACGACGCATCACGGAGATTACGCTTTCTCGCTTTGCAGTACACACGAGCGAACTCTCTCATTTTCATATCACGTGTATATGTACGACGACAACGACGCGAGCTTATAGTTCGTTGAATCGTGTCGCGATAATTTGTGCGTGCTCGCCGGGGCAATATTAGCCGTCGTCGCGTGCGAGTATATCTACTGCAATTATTATGTATCGGAAGAAGTGAAACGAGACGACGGCGACTGCTATCTCTTGTTCGTACGAGTCCTTAATACATCCTAGTGCAAGAAAATGTGTGTCAAGGTTTACTTATGTACGTGTTTGTAATTTGTGCACAATTACCAGACGCACATTGCTGTAGCTAAGTCATGCGCGAAGCCAATATAATATAGAAAAATGTGCGTAACGATCGGCGGTAGTTGCTGCGTGTCGACATTACGAGCCTTTGTTTAAATTATTGAATCTCCGAAATCAATATCTCAACACTAGTAGATTTATGCCAGGGTATCATGGAGAAAGAAAGTGATGTACGAACGAGTAAATGTTCTATAAAAATATCATTTATAATTTCAAGTTTTCATTGAGTATTACATTAACAAGATTTCGTAAAACAATCAGTCTCTCAATTAGATTGTCGTAGCCGCTTGACACAAACACAAAATATCCTCGTTGCTCAGATACTTGATTATTTTCTCCAAACATTTCTCGGTCAAATTGTCCCGAGTCAACGGCTTCAAGTACCTCAATCCAACGTCCGTAAAATACTTTCTAGTCAAGCTCTTCATTATGTGTCCTCCGATCACCGTAAATGTCTCGTGAATTTTGAATCTAAAATCGTCGGAAATCATAGCCGACCAGTATTCCGAATCTTTCAGCAGCTCGTACGCCTTTTCCGGACTAGATATCCAGACGTCGTAAACGGAGACACCATCTTTGAGCTCGATCGTTTTCATATCTTCGATTTCTCGCTCGATGCTGTCCTTCATGGCTTCCAGCTCGAATGGATAGGTGAGTTTGGATTTTAGAAATAACTGCCACTGCACGAGACAATCTTTCATTTTCACTGTTGTCCACATTTTGCCTATCGTGGCGCTCAGAAGATATTGACTAACGAGCTCGTAACATTGGCCCAACAAACAATCGTGATTTTCATCTGCCTTGAGTGCCTCCTTTATTCGATCAAAATATTTATTGACTTGCGTCAAAGATCCAGTAACTATCGTGGATACAGAAACTCTTGGATGACTCGATTTGTCGGGGTCGTATAGATGCTTCAACACTGGATAATCGTCCAACTCCTTCATCTCGAATCCTTTGCTCTTTAAAAATTCGAGTATACGCAAAAATTGAAATGTCGCATCCGCCAAGACGAGGGAATCTGTGTCTTTTGCCAGTTCCCTGGAAAAACGAATGCTTCGCCCATCGGCCCCTCCATCCCAAAGTATTTTCACCATCTCTAAATTGTAATGAAACACAGCCAAGTGTAGCGGGGAATCGCCGTCGTCGTCTCGAGTATTGACGTCGGCTCCGTACTTTAAAAGTGTCTCGGCTATGGTGATACCTCGTTGAGTTCGATTTTCGTGCGTAGTCATGTCGCCGAACCAATTACCATAATTACCGCAAAAGTTGGCGCGAATCAACAATTGTAATATCGTTTGCCCTTTGGCAAAGACTTCGTTGGCGTTGGCGCCGTTTCTAAGCAAAATTTCCAATCTGTGCCGTTCCTCGCTCATTTTTTCCACGGCGATATCCGTATCGCATTCGTGGTGGTAAAAACTGGAACAAAATTTGAGCATCAGACACAACGGATTGCGTCCTCGATCGTCCTTAGCATTCACGTCACACTTGTACTTTATAAGTAATTCGAAAATTCCCGAATCGCGATGGTTGCGATCCTTCAGCGGAAAGCCGGGCTCGTCCAAGACGATGTGCAGAGGCGTTTTTCCCGCGACTCTTACGTCGGGATCGGCGCCGTTTTTCAATAGTAATTCCACCACTTCCGCTTGATTGTATTCAATGGCCAGAGTCAAGAGAGATCGCTCGCACTCGTCTTTTACGAATACAAGATCGAGATCGACTGCACCCAGATCGATGAATTTCTGTACTAGCTGAACATTGCCGGACATGCAGGCTGAGTGTAGATGTGTGCATTCTTCGTCGTCGTTGAGTTCCGCGTCTCTCAAGCATTGGAATAGAAAATTAACTGCTTTGAAAAATTGACGTTTAGCCAATGCACGAATGATCTTTCTACTGAATTCATCGTGTGGCATAGTTTGATCGTGTTTTACGAGTCGCTCGCAATGGTAATTAGCAAAATGCTCGACGATTTTGGACGGATATTTTCCATAAAATTCTTCATTCTCTATTAATTCGTGTAAAAAACTTGTACTCCAGTGTTCTATGCCCTCGGGGTCGGCACCGTTCTCCAAAAGTAATTTCACCACCTTCTCTCGCTCGAATCCAATGGCCAAGGTCAAAGGTGATTCAATGCGTTCGTCGTAAGGACACGATCGATTGAGATCCACGCCTAGATCTACGAATTTCTGCACTATCTCTGCGTGACCGGAAATGCAGGCCGCGTGTAAATACGTGAAACCCTCTTTGTCGCTGAGATTTTCCTCTATCGTGCCGTATTGGAAAAGATAATCGAGGGCCATGAATTGGCGTTGTTTCGCCGCGATGTGGATCGCCGTTTGGCTCGTCGAATCGTCGAGTACCCGCAACTCCGTGTCGAGTTTCATCACCTGTTCGATGACATAAGGCTTACGTTCTAGCAGGGCTGTTTTTAAAGCCCAGTCGATGTCCTCGTTGCTGCCGGCGAAATTGTCAACGATGTACGTGAACGCATCTTCCCAATAACCATAGATGGAGAGGAAATTATCCGCGAAACGCTTGCGTTTTTGTACTCTATCCTCATCTACGCCTAATCCTTTTTCACACGCCATTATGAAAGAAAATGACTTTGTTTCGATCAGCTGTCAACGTATAACCTTCGATGACATATGATCGTGTGTTTACTAAAGTGTCTTTCACCAAACGTCAGTTACTCACCAAACTCTTATCACATGTTCGATTCGAAGGGACGACTAACACCACGATTTACAATTTACAACTTCACACACGCACGCTTCAATTCTCATGAATATACTTGAGAAATTATATATTTTTTTTCTTAGCGAGTGGTGAGTCAATCGTATACGCACAGTAAAACTATACTCGGTCGCCATCTCCCGGTTTGAGTACCGATAAAAAAAGAGCAAAAAGTAAGAACTGCTGGACTGGACAATGACTGCCACGGGCGCATGCGCAGTCTCTCAGTCGACTCCACTAATTTCAAACTCAAAGTATGAATTTACAGATATACCAAAGCATTTAGCATAATATAAACTCGAGAATGGTCATTTCATTATATTTCAGTTGTAATAACAGTAGCTCGGAAATATATTTCTTACTCGGTACTATTTATCTGTATCATGTTCTTTTATTCCTATTTTTTATTAATATTTAATATGGCTGTTCATTCTTAACTATCTTATATTACATTAAACGCTCCGAAAACTCCAGAAATCACTTGAATTTTTCGATCGCACGCGGACAGCACCCAAAGGTGTAGCATTGAATGAGTGACCGACCGACTTTTTTCGACGAAATTTGGCACGTGCACGAGCGTCGACGTTCGCGCGCACATTTGCTCAGGCAAGCGCAAAATAATATATGTCTCTCCTCGAATATACGTACGTATACACGCGGGCGAAAGGATGCGGCGGTGACGATCTGCGCGAAATGTAATTATGCAGCCGGAATAAATGTTAATTTATATTGACGCAGGCTTCTTCTGGAACTCTCGGGCCAAGGCCACGATATACGAGATAAGTGAGTCATTTCTTTTCCGTACCGTATGAGTAAAACTCAAAAACTTTGTTTAAACTTCCTCTCTCTTTCTCCATCTCAGAAAAATATTATTTTCGTGGTAAAATATTGCGTTGGAAAAGCTCGTAAGTAACTAATCGCATATATATATAAGAACCGCACGATATTCAAGCCGTTAATTCGCACACACAAATAAAAGTTATAAACCGCGAGAGATTTACCACTATGTCGAGGTGCGATATAAATGTGGAATTCGCTTCTCTCGTGCGTGCCGCGAGATGTGTCTAATGGCGAGCGTAAAGGCGTGCCCCCGTCGTCGTATAGAAAGTCTCGCTCGCGGAACGAAACAACTCCCATATAGATATAGCATGGCTCCTTTCTATTATGTGTACCATACTAGGCAAGGATGTAACCGCGCGCGCGTCTCTGCGCGAGGAGGCATTTTTTTACACACATAATAAGTGTATATCCGACTGCTGTCTTCATGTATATATGTTTCGCTCTGACTTGCTCGTGCGCCGCTTCGTGTGCCAAGTTATTGCGAGTATTACTTACTATACGTGAGCTCGTTCATCGCGACGAAACGAAACGAAACGAAAAAAGAGAAAAAATAATAATGATAAAAAGAGCCGAGTCAGGATTTTGAGTCGCGGCGATATACACGTAGACATACACAATTGTTTTAGCGTTTTTCTATACACGAATCCAATACACACGCGAGCCAGAGAGAGAGAGAGAGAGAGAGCTACTATTATAGTTACGTGGATGCATCGTTGCGACATGTTCGCGCGCGCGCTAACGGGCCACACATACACACACATTATATACGTGAGCTGTTTCGAAGCTCGCCTCGCGTACATAAAGCTGAGCAGAGAGACCAGCGGAAATCGCCTTCTCCAATTTCCACCGCATACTTTTCTCTCTCTCTCTCTCTCTCTCTCCCCCTGTGTCTTTGCTCTGCAGCAGTCGTTTGCACTGTAATAATAGGCTCACCGGCGCTGCAATGCAATATACATATAGATAGATACCGCTATCGAACCGAGAGAGAGAGAGAGAGAGAGAGGTAAATCTATGCTACTGCAACATCGCAGTGTCGCAGCATCTCACGGACGCGAAATAATAATATAAAATCTACGTCGTCGTCGCATCAGCGAAACGCGCGTCTGCATTTTAGGGAGCCAAAAAAAGATGCAGGCCAGGCAAGCAGCAGCGGGGGTGGTAGTATCGTAGTTGGCCGCGAGCCAAGTCCCCCGCTAGAGCGAGAAGAGCTGGAGCTGCTGGATTCACCTGGTTTTTTTTACTTCTTCTTTTTCTTTTTACCTTGGAAAGGCGTCAAAGGGATCGATACACACAACGATTATGCGGAATGTGTGTTTCGCGTATATGCTCATCGCGGACGCACCCTTTTTCCTTAATTCGCAACATGCGATGTAGCCCTCGCTAAATAATGACTCATTGGTCAGCGGCATGATTAAGGCCAGGCCTTTATTTTTTCGCCAGCCAATTTCCTCCTAAGTAAGCTCAAGCTAATACTACTACACAATATAAATTCCACGCGCGGGTTCAGCGATCGATCGACACATAGTTTGTGTAATTTTTCTTCTTTTTTTTTTCAATTCACGTGGCTGCTCGGGCGCGCGAGCACGCGAGCGCAATTGACCGAGATAGAGCTTGATTGAGCCTGATTCGCGAGTCGTATACTAGAGCTGGCACCACGAATGTGTCGCAATTAGCGCAGCAGCAGCAGCTCCTACACAGCATACATTGATATGTAACATGCATCGACTCGAATTAATACATCTATGCGCGTGTATCGATATAATATCGCGTCGAGCTCATAGATCTGCTCTTTCTCTTTCTCTCTCCGCGCGCTCAACTAGCTGTATGCGCACGCTAAGCACGAGAGTTGTTTTATCCTGCGTACAAGTATGTGCACACACACACACACACTGCACACATGTGTAACGTGCATCGAGCGAGACGCGCTTCCACTGCTATGCAGCTGCGTCTACGCGTGTGTCTGTTGGTGTGTGTGTGTATGTGTGTATGCACTCGCGCGAGTGAGTAGTCCGCTTTACTCACTTTCTATGCCCTCCTTAGTATATATATATATATACTCCCGCGTTCTGCAGGCTCGACGTGCGGTGTGTTGTGCACTACAGCAAAAACGGAGCGCGAGATCTCTATACACGATCGAACGCGCGCACTGCTGCGCTTGGTAGAAGAAATTGCACACACGCAGCAACAACACACATATATATACGAGAGAATACGGAAGCGCCGTAATATATAGAGTATATATGGTATATACGCAAGCTCGCGAGCCCGAGCGATGTTTTTCCGCACACTGACCTGAAATCGATGCGTTGGCCGAGATATTGGCGCTCGAGGAGGCGTTTCCCGCCGGCGAATGGAGACCCTGTTGATGCTGCTGTTGTTGATGCTGTCTGCGCGACCTCGCCGTCGGGCCCTGGACCTGCAGTCCCGGAGCGCTGAAGGCGCGTTTCGGGCCCAAGCCCGCGGACGGACTCGTGCGACTGAAGCCGGGTGGTCGGTAGCGCGCCGATTTCACGGTGTTGTGCTGCTGGAGGAAGTGATAGTTGCCGGAGCCAGCGACCGTTGGACTGCTCTTGTTCGGCGAGGCCGACGACGAGATGCCCTGGCGCGGCAGCGAGTTGGTGGTGCCGTTGCCGGGACTCGGGACCGAGGCCGCGGCCGCTTGCACGTCCCTCGGCAAGGTCATCGCTCGAGAATCGCCACTCTGGTGTTGATGGTAATTGAGCTCGTGATCGTCGTCGGTGTCGTCGTCACCTGTACGAGGAGGAGCATTCGCCGCTGTAGTACCAGTGTCACCACCACCTCCACTATCCTCGATCGTCGAGCTCGTCGTCGTCGACTTACCGGACTCGACGCGGTTGTCGGGCACCGATGATCGTCTCCGCTTGCTCCAGATCTTCTCCTCGATCGAGCCACCCGGAGTCGTGGAATTCGCCTGAGTGACGCTGCCACCGCCGATCGAACCACAGCTGCGCACGCGATCCAGCTGCTCGCGCGAGCAGCTCTTGGGGTTGAAGAGCAGATCGCCGGCGCTGCGTCGCTTGGCGGCCATGGCCAGTGCGGCGGACTGCGAGCAGTTGGACATGTCGCCGCCCGACGAACCGGCCAAGAGGCTTAGCTTCGTGCGCGAGTCGGCAGCCATAAGGGCCGACTCGAAGCTACCTCTCCACGAGAAACGCTCGTAGTCGCTGGCCTCGCGCTCTTCCGCCTCGGCTGGTGGCATGCTGGCGGCACCACCGGAGTAGACGCTGCCACCGTTGTTCGCGTGGCCGTTGATGAGTATGAGGGGATCGTGCGATTTGGATCGAGGTAGATGCTGCAACGGGATAAAAAATTCGATATTAAATGTTTGAATTTGGTACCGGATGAATTTATAAAACTAAGAGACTTACACTAGGTGCACAAGCCGAATCGGAAGTCGAGTCGTCGTCCTCGGTGGTCGATGCCGACGACGACGCGACTCTATTGTGAAGATTGGCAGCGTGATGAGATCTCCTGTGCGACGACCCATGGCTGCTCGGGACATTGCTCTCGGTGACCTGGTGCATCAGGGCGACCAGACGGCTACCGATGTGATGCATCACCTTGGCTATGAGAGGCGGACTCGAGCTCGGTACCGAGCCGCTGTCCGAGGACTTGTTGGCCACGCAGCTGTTCTCGTTGTTGCTCATCTTCGTGAAGCTCGCCACCAGCTTCTGATACACGAAGGCCGTGTCGCGACCCATGCCCGCTGCTGCTCCTTGCTGCTGTTGTTGTTGCAGCAGCTGTGTGGGTTGATCGGTCGGCGCTGCAGCGGCGTTGGGCATGTGGCCGCCAACGACGCGTCGATGATCGTCCGTGCCGTCGAACTTGTTGATGATCTGTTGACAGCTCTGGGATATCTGTTCGCGCAGCGCCGAGCGTCTGCCACCCACTGCGGCACCCTCCAAGTCCGAACTCGTGTAGTCCGAGCTGTCGTACGAATCCGACCAGGTGTCCTCGCTGCTCAGATACTCGACTATCTCGCGCACCTGCTCGTCGCGTATACCCGGCACAGTCTTCATCAGGCGCGTGAGCTCGTTCTCGAAGTAGACGAGCTGCGGCGGTTTCGCGCGCTGCTGCTGTTCGCTTCCTCGTCCCGAGTGACGATTGTTCAGATGATGTCGATTCGCCGACGAGAGTCGAGGACTGGGGCTAGGCGCGGGTGAGGCTGCACTTGATGTTGTACTACCACCTGGCTCATTCTTGTTATTGGCTAAACTATTTCCATTGGCAGAGTTGGCCACCATGCTCTTGAAAAATTGCCGCATCTTGGACATCATGAGGTTGGTCTCCTCGTCGCTCGACCAGTTGTTGAAGCTGTCCTTGCGCGTCAGTCCGCTAAGCGGTGCGGACGACGCGGTGGGCTGCTGCTGTTGCTGCTGCTGTTGGTCTATGTTTATCAATCGCTCTCGCAGACGAGCACTACCAATGAGACGCTCGTGGAAATTATTTCTCTGATCTCTGGGGCTTCGGCCGTTGTTGGTAGATTCTTGATCGCGTGCCTCCTCAGTAGAAGATTTCGATGCAGCCTCTGGTAGTGCTGCGGCTCCCGAAGCAGTAGAAACAGAAGCAGCAGCTGCAGCGGTGGCATTACGTTGCTGGGGCGTGCTGTGCAGAAGATCGTCGCAGCTTCCCACGAAGCCGGAGTCGCGCGACTGCTGTCGAGCTCTGGTATCGATGGAAGCGTCCTCCTCGGGCTGCGGCGAGCCTGACTGCAGTACGTTCTCCGCTCGCGGTGTCTTGGCCCCGTCTTCCTCGGACGCGTTGTCGGCGAGCTCGTCGGGCTCGGCCAGGATGACTATGGGCGGCGACGAGGTGGTGCTGCTGACGCGAGGCGGCTCCGGCGTGCGATTCTCGACGATTCGCGGCGACTGAGCTCCGCCGTGGCTGCGCTGCGGTGGCTTCTTCTTCTGCTTGACGAGCGAGTTGTTCGCGGAGATCTCCTCGGCACCGTCGGTCTCGGTGCTCGAGCCCTCCGAGGGCGAATCGGGACCGTCGGTGCCTGTGGCCAGACCCTCCTGCAACGAGCCCTGATGCGAGCCACCGCTCTGATGCGCCAGAGCAAGCAAGTTGTCTAAAGACGAACTGTGCGAGCGACCGGTGCCACGAGCTCGAACGAGCTTCTTCCTCCTCTGTGCCTCCGGGCTCGGCCTGCCTTCGCTATCGCTTCCCACAGAGCCATCGGAATCCCGCCTATCCTGACCCGATCCAACACGATCCGACAGATAGTAATCTTTATCCTTGTCGAGGCTCGCCGATTTCGTCTGGCCTCCCACCATATCCTCGCGCGTCAGCGAATCCAAGCCCTCGGACATGATGGACGACGCGTCCGACAAACTATCTAGCTCAGGCGCGGATCTCGAGGCCAGCGCGTGCCGCCTCCAGCTGGCTGTGTTGTGCTCGGGCTCGCTCTCCTCGCACGACTCCTCGACGATGGTGTGCAGCGTAAAGTCGATGGCCTGACGATGATAGCCACGCAGCTCCTCCTCGCGATCGCCGAGATTGTTGGCGGCCTCGTCCTCGCTGCTCTCCTGATCGGTGGCGGTGGAGGCGCTCTGAGCGTCGTCCTCGTCGTGGGAGATCTCCTCGACCCACGAGTCATCGTCGGCGAGTCCCTCTTCGAGAATGAGCGGACCGGGTTTTTCGCGCCCGTCGTTGAATCGGTCGGAGTCGCTGTCGGCAGCCGCATAGTCGTCGTTCTCGCGCTGTCTAAAGGCACTACCGTCGTCGTCGTCTCGGCTGTCGGCTCGAATGCAGTACAGTCCGCTATTGATGTCGGGCTCGTACGGAGGCAGCAATCGTCTGCACGGCAGAGGTTTCTTCCCAACGTTTCGCCTGCAAAAAATTAAAAAGGAATTATGGATTTTCGTGCGAGTCTTTACACACGTGTGCCTGACGAAATATTGACGAAAAAGTTTACGATCATCTAACGCAGCATTAAAGCAACAAGTAAAGCAGCAACGACTATACACTACACCATTAGCGTACATGAACCGTAATTTGAATCTCAAACGAGCTTACGTTGGTATACGCTGGTGTTCCGTAATCACGCGAGAAGTGTCATAACACACGGCGCGATATTATAGACGCGCGCGTGCACACGTTGCGATACTCGGAATCGTAAAGATGCTTTTAATATTTCGCGCAAAACCAGTCTATATGAAAGAAAAAAATTGTCTATGCAAACACATTGTGCACTGAAATAAAAAAAGAAAAAGAAGCAAACGTTTGCTCTCGTGCGGCGGCAACGGCATCGATCTAGATTTCCGCCGCGCGCGCCGACGTCTAATGACACAGAAGACAGCGCGGCACGCGTGCTCGTGTTCCGCGATCGCGAAGAATATCGCTCTAAATTGCTGAGCTATTGCTGTGCTGCGTTCGCTGCTCGCTTCGCACAAAAATTACTTTCTACGCAGCGCGCGAAACCGGGGAAATCTGCTTGCTGCTGCTGCTTGAGGCGCGCGCACTACACTACACCAACACGTCGTGCACTTGTTGCAGCGGCAGCGAAGTAAAGAACAAGACGAAGAAGAACTAAATAAACGCGAACTTTCTATTGCTTGCTCCAAGTGTGTGTGCGTTTACCTGACTGCGGCTTCGGGACCCGAGCTTGAGTTATTGGCTTGACGATAGAACGGAGCCGGAGAGTCCTGATGGACGAGAGTCGTCGTGTCGCTGGTCACGACATTGACCATGGACTGGTACGGTTTCTGATTGATCATCACCAGACTCTTGTATTTGTTGTTGTACTGGTCGTCGGCTGCATTAATTGTTGGTATCCAATCTCGATTCTGAGCAGCAGCAGCAGAAACTAGACTCGACCGGCCGGTCGGGAAGGGGGAGTTGGTCATTCCGTTAACGGCATCCTGCGTGAGCTGCTCGCCACGCTCGAGTGGCTCTTGGCTATTGCTGCCTGCTGCTGCTGCTGCCGTTGTACATACACTTCCACTAGGCACTTGTGGTGGATAGATACCCGCTACACTATTGCTGCCACTACTGCTTGAACCAGCAGCCACTACGTCGTCGAGCGCTACACCCGTTATCACGATGTACTCCTTGTCGTCGTCGTCGTCGACGTACACAGCCGTCTCCTCGTAGCTGACCTCGTCGTCGACTTCGATGAGCGGCGACGGAGGAATTTCGAGCATCGTAGCCTGGGGCGCGGTGGCGGTGGCAGCAGCAGCAGAAGCAGCGACGCCTTGCACCGCTGTTTCTGCTCCACGAAGCTCCACGCTGACTTGCTCCTCTTCCAGCTCGGCGCTGATGTTGTTTACGTTGCTGCTGCCGCCGCTGTCATCGTTGTTTTCGTTCTGCTCCTCATCCTCGTTATTCTCGTCGTCGTTGCGCGCGTCGATCTGCAGCACCGGGCTCGGTAGAAAGTGCGTCGTCGGCAGCCCCTTGATGTCGAGGCTCGCGGGTATCTGCCATTTTTTGCGCGACTTGGCCATCGAATTGTTGTCCAGCTGTTCGACGGCTGTTGTTGTGGCGGCGGGGGCAACGACGGGGGCGCGAGGCACAGCCGTGGCATACTCGCGTGGCTCTCGGGCGCTACTATCGCCGTAAGCGCCGCTGCTCGCTGCTGCTGTGCTGCTCTCTCCGTAGCCTGCCAGGCTCCCCTCCATTGGCGACTGCTGCTGCTGCTGCCGTTGCTCTCTCACCTCTCTCGCACTCGTCGTTCCTCCTTGCACCTGCGGCGGACAAGAAGTACTTTGCCCCTCCACAGGCGAGGAGGTGGCAAGCGCGGAGCCCAGGCCGTCGACGACTCGCATGTGAAATTCCGATTCGTGCAGCAGATCGCACTCGTCGATCTCGATGCTGTCGTTCAGTTGATTATCCTGCTGGTTCTGTGGCTGATGCTGATGCCGCTGCAGGCTCACCTCGAGCGAGTCGGGCATCACCGCCGAGTCGTTGGACGAGTCGTCGTAGTCCTTGTCGAACGAGTCCTTCTCCAATGCGGCGATCAGGGATTGTTGTTGTTGTTGTTGCGCGACAAATTGTTGCATCCGATACGACGGTTTCGACGACGGTGAATCATTAGCGGCGGACTCAACAGATCGATCGTTATTATTCGAAGGTCTGGGGGTGCTTTCTGCTGCTGTCGGTGGCAGCTCGTCCGGATCGATCGATCGAACGGATTTGAGCAGCACCGATTCGGCCGAGTCGTCTTTGTTGCTTGCCAAATAGATCTCATCGTAGCTGGCAATCTCTTGATGGCTGTCGGCGTGTTGTTGCGGCCGATCGACCACGGGCTGCTGCTTCTTCTTCTTTTTATTCTGCTTCTGATCCTCGACGTCGTCATCCTCCTCCTCTTCCTCTTTTTTATTAAGCTCATCCAGCTGAGCATCGGCGTCTATATGTCTTATCCTTCTCAACACCACCGAGTCATCCGCTCCCGACTCTTTTTCCGCCAGCTCATTTGGCTCTACCCGCTCCAACACGATGTTGTGTCCCGAATCGCTGTCGTCGTTGTCCTCGATGTCGTTGTCGCTAGTCAGCGAGTCATCGTCGCCACCCGGATTGACGACGAGCACGCGCGAGAAGCGAGAATGATGATGATGATGATGCGTCGTGCAGGAGTTATCCTCGTCCTCGAGATCGCTGCTGTCCGCCGAGGATCGGCCGGACGAGCAACTGCTGCGAGAGTCCTGCTCTTGCGATGAATCACGACGATTGAACATCCTCTGCTCTTGGCCGCTGTCTTCGGTAGCGGGCTCGGGCGTCGTCTCGTTGGTCGTTTCGATCTCGTCCTCGTCACGCGATTCGATATCGTTGTTGCCTACTACCACTCCTCCTGCTATTTCCAGCTTTTCATTCTGTGGCAATAAAAAAGATTAACGGTTAGTATTATTATATAGTTTATCTACTACAATTCAGCGAATAAAATTTTACACGCTCGCCTCACCTGATGCTGATGATGATGTTGCTGCTGCTGCTGCTGTCTCGTCGCTTCCAGAGCCTGAGAAGACACGATCTGATCGGACTTGACGGCATTGAAGATGGGCGTCTGATGGGGCGGAAACATGAGATTGGGCGCCGAGTCGAAGCGCGGATTCCACGAGAACCAGGAGCCCGCCGACTGCTCGCACGGTCGCAAGCTCAGACTGAGCGAGCGCTCGAGCCTGGCCGCCTCCCTCGGACTGATGATGGGGTTGGCATTGTCGATGATGCCGCCGCCGCTGGACTGCCAGAGCGAGGCGGGCACGGGATAAGGCACGGGTACTGGCACTGGTATTGGCACTGGAACGGGTAGGACCTTGGCGCTGGCCGAGGCACCGCAGGCCTGGCAGCAGCCACCCGGTCGGCCGGGACAGCAGCTGGTCCAGTCAGCTTTCGAAGCTGCTGCTGCTGCTGTACCGCTGGCTGTCGCTGCGGTGGCGGCACTGGCAGCCGGGGGTGGAGGTAGGGGCGGCAGCTTGAGCGAGTTGCTCTCGAAGTAGTCCCAGTCGCAGTCGTCGAGGCCGCTGCTGCTCGCCGTCGTCGTCGGATTATTGTTCTGACTACTACTGGCGGTGGCTGTAGCTAGTGTAGCCGCTGTGAGGTACAAGGAAGAGCTGCCGGAGCAGCTGCTGTCGGCATCATCTTCCTCGCGGCCGGACGACGAGTCCGAGCTGATGAAGACGAGTCGACGGTAGTCGGCCGCGGCGGCCTCTTCCTCGCTCAACGTTTGGCCCTGCTGCTGCTGCTGTTGTTTGTTGTTGCAGCGATTGTTGTTGAGCTTGACGATTGGATCCTTGAGCAGCAGCCGCTGCAGCGACTGTGGCGCAAGCTCGATTGGCCGACGATGCCAGATGAAGATTCGGTCTGCCGCGTCGTCGGGCTCCTGCGAAACGAAAGGGATTCCAAGATTAGATACAAGTTTTAGATCTTATCGATAAATAAATTGGATCAATCTCAAGAGCTAGGCTCTTATCTTTCGATCGTCCAAGACCCAATGCAGTTTGAGGTCATTGTTATATATACGATTACGCGCTCGATAGCTTTCAGCAATAAAAATACAAACAGCGATTATGAACTTATGTCATAAAAAAAAAGGAAAAGAAACATTGGGAAAAGCTGCTTTATAAATATAATACCATTACACGCGTTTTATCGGTTTATATATAAAAAGAAGTTAACGGACGCGATAATTGCGAATAGACTTTTATTGTCTGGAAATAACGCGTCTATTATAGCTTAGATACTCGAGTGTACGTGTGTGTGTGTGTGTGTGTGTGTATCGGCAGTTTCGCGTGTTCAGCCAACGATGCAGAATCGTTGGGGGAAAGTCCATCGAGTCGGCGCGGCGATCGCGTCCTCCAATTATATAGACGCGCGCGTCATAGATCGAGGGTTCGCATAATTTACGCAAAGAAAAATCCAATCGTTTCGAAGGCAGAGTATAAGGTATAAACGGTAAGTATATACAGAGGGGGTGTCTGGCATGAGGAGGTACGAAAATTATCGTCGTCGTCGTCGTCGTTATCGGGCGTACAAAGCTTTTCCGAATTTCACTGCGCGCGTGGTTAAATACACATATATATGCACTTTCTCCTGCGCGCTAATGTCAAAGCCACCGACCCAGCAAAGTGTGTATGTAAAAGAAGTCGAAACTCTGTCATTGCCGGAGTAAATTGAGCGATGCGCTACCACCATCATCACCACCACTATAGGCCTGTACTTATATACTATACCAAGGATGTTTCAAACGTTTCTGCAAGCGCGGAGCCTAGCGGCGCATCTAACGCCCTCCGTATAGCGTGCGTGCGTGCGTATACATACATTACGACGAGAGCGAGAGAGAAAAGTAGCGAAAGATAAGCGCACGCGATAAGATAGATAGATTATGGGCAAACAAACGGAGCGTTTCGACGAGTGCGTAGTATGCGAGAGTATATTATAAGCGCAGTGCGCTTGGGAACCCGCGGAACTGTATATCCTATATCTCGTCGCAGATCGTTGTATACGTCGTCGTGATAATTGTCAAATATCAAAGAGCTGCTCCGCGCTCCTGGTATATTATAAGCTGTCTAGCTGGTATATATCAACGATTCGTACCTGTGCCTCTCTATATGCGCAGCTCGTTATGCTTGGGTTAATTTTTTCAACCTTGGATTTTTGCCACGCACCGCGAAGATATGTATTGTATTGTGTGCCGTATACCAACTGATTCACTGACTGCAGTTGCGATATGACACACTGCGTACGAGCTGCACACGTTGAAACACACCTGGTTCCTGTGCTGTGCTGCTGCTGCTACTGCTTTATGACTGCTTTACGAACGATTATATATATCCGGACTATACCATAAACTGGCTATAGTTTTGAAAAAGTGCACGGTACGATTCACAATTTCTTTCTTTTAAGCACACACACACTCTCACGAGTACACCAAGGACATACACGCACGGTCAAGTAAACATCGCGAACCACGTCGAAAGTCGAACACCACTGCCGATCGCAGTTTTAATACTCTACAATACAGTCACAGGTAAGGTACAACGACGAACTAACTAACTAAACTGACTATACCAATATTAAGTACGGAGTCGTGCCTGGCGTCGTAGTGCGGCGCGTCGCAGCGGAGCGGTGGCCGGCGAATGACGGCACGATATCTGCAAGATATACAACAAACGCGACTCGCGACTACATGTTATATTTACACTACGATACGTACGCTACGTAGAAATATACGTACACATATACGCGAGTGTATACTTTGGAGTCGAGAGGTTTTGTTTGCAAGTGTGTGTGTGTCACTATACTATATACTCCCGCGATAGCCCGCGAATCGTGTGTACTATATAGTTTTAATAATGTACAGTCTCGCGCGACGTACTCGCGCACATGTGTAGTGCTCTCTGCTCTATATCTGTATATACGCAGTGAACGAGCGACGAGTCAACTGATGTGCACACGATATAGCAGCGCAGCACATGTGTGCGGTCTCGCGGTGCCCACCACACCACACTGCTGCTGTTGCTGCTGCTGCTGCTGCACACCAGTACACAGAGAGAACCAAGAGAGGCAGCCAGCTCGCACACTGACACACAATAGGTATATAAGGTACCCGAGGTTAGTGTGAGTGAACTGTATATAATACGGCACGACGGAAAGGTGGAAAGGTATATTATATATATATATAACAACGGGCAGAGAGAGAACAGAAGAGAGGAAAGTACATTATAATGGAATTGGCGATCTGCTGCACGCCTGTGTGCCTTCGGCTCGTTCGTTCGTTCGTTGGCGGGGCAGTGGTGTATCGTTAGCTTGGGGGAGCCCTATAGTAGTATATAGTAAAAGCAGCCGTTGGCGGCCGAGCGTGAAGCCCAAAGTCTACTTTATAATGTCCATTCGCAAATATATATACACGACTCGAACTATAGGTAAAAGAACTCGGTAAATATTTCAAAGTATTCGACTCGCGCGGCTAAAAATCGAATATGTTAATACTATGCCGGGCGAGCTTTACCGTGGCTAAATCCTCCGCGACGAGCTTGCGACAGATATCAATCATCCCGCTATATCACCCATTGTGTATTATACGAACAAACATATACTCGAAGGAGAGAAAGCAGCTCTCGTGCGAATATATATATAATATAAGTATAATAAAGGTGAATCGTCGAGGAAGAAGCGAGAGTATATATATAAATGTGGCTTGCGCACGATCGCCGTATAAAAGGCGACGGATCGGCGAGACGGCATCGACGGCGGTGGGCGGACATCGCCGAGCCCACAATGTTGCGTTGAATATAGTATATACCACGAGCTGTACTGCGCAAAGGAAGTTTCTCTCTCCTACTCTCTTTATATATCTTTCGCTGTTTCGTACTTTATAATATGCGGATGTGCGCCTATTATAGACGCGGTGTATTATACTATACATCGAGTGCGGCGGTGGTGGAAGCAGCAGCAGCAGCAGCAGCAGGTGAGAGACGCATAATAGTTCGTGAGCAACGATAATCATGATGCCCATGCGGCGCCAACATACTGTCTATAATACAACGCAATCGTTGTTATAAAGTTATGGCCACAACAACAAACAAACGAAGGACGCAGCCCGGCGCACACGTGCGCGAGTCCTGTTGCTCTCTTGCTATCCACGATATTCGACTACTACCCCCCTCGGGCTCGCGGCTTTCACCTTATTCGACGCGCGCACCGATCAGCCTGATATACATAAAACAGCGATAAGAACGCCGGAATCCATGCGCCGAGCAAATCGGAGCAACTTACAACCACCCCCTGCCTGACTTTCGCTCTGTATATCCGCGGTGCCGATTTTTACCGATCTCTAAGCGCGATCCACGCGACGAGAATGAAAAAAGGCGCATGAATTTAAATCATTGCGATATCCTGTCAGTTGCCGGCACACAGTGGACGTCGTCGTCGTGAGTGGCCACTTCGCGCGTTCTGCTCCTTTGCTTTAAAATGCGATCGAGACTCGTGACGTCATTTCGCGCACATATACCCTCGCACACACACACACGGAGCAGATACACTTTTGTATCCCCGTACGTGTACGAGCAGATATACCAGCAACCGCCACCGCGTGCGCGCGGGCGAAAGTGAGCGGAGGCGTGAATGTATCCTACATGTAGCATATATTATATGCACACACACAAACTCGCATGCATAAGAGCCGGAGGCACATACACACACTGCATCTCTCCTCGCGCGCCCGATATAGCCCGATGGCCGATTATAAATCGATATAAACGCGCTTATACCTGTCTATATACCTATGTTTGTATTATATACGCGTAGTCACATTAATATTATAATGTGTGTCTGTCTGTGTGTCTGTGAGTTTACTGTGCAACACAACTTCGAGAGATCGGCACGTAATACGTAATAGATGTGGTTTTGAATCGGAGAAAAAAATTCAGCCAAGTTTCGTTACCTCTATGCACGATTGGTATATTTCGTGTTGTTGCACTTTTTCTCTCTCTCTCTCTCTCTCAATAGCCGCGAAACCAGGCCAGAAAGACGACGATGCAGGAGGCCGAGTAGAGCAGCAGAAAGTACAGGGCTATGAGGCCGGTGAGAAACAATTGGAGTACGCGACGCCACTCGACCCCGAAAACCGTCAAGCCCAGTTCCGGATCCATGATGTTCGCGCGACAAAGCAATGCGTTAACGATGTACACACAAAAAATAAAAATATCGTCGTTATCGCGACTCGTCGTACGTCTACTGTGCACTCTCTGTGCCGTGAGTCGCGCGCGCGAATCGGACCGCGAGAGTCGAGAGCGTTGCGTCTGTCTTTTTTTCCCGAAGAGCTTCGAAAATCGATAATCGCTGCACCGCCGGCGGCGAAGCGAGCTTAACGTAACGCACAACCCCCGTGCACATACATTGCCAGACAGTTCGCACTTGCATACAAACGGGTCAAGCCGATCGCGTCGTATCGTCTCGCGCACTCGATACTCTGTACTATATAAGTGCTCACCTTGTGCGTCGAGCTGGCGGCGTCTCCTGAGCATGACCCTGCCCTGCGGGGCACCAAGTCCGGACGCTAGGCCGGCCCTCGAGTGCTCCTCGAACTCGTCCTCGCCGGCACTGGTCGTGCTGTCGACGCGTTGCTGCTGCTGCTGCTGATGCTGTTGCTGATGCTGCTGCTGAGACAACGTAGACGTCGTCGTCCACGGCGTCTTCCCGGCTGCTGCATTGACGGCATCCGTCGATCCAGGAACGCCGCTGGTTTGCGCCGCGGAATTGGCTTCGAAGAACTTGCACCGTCGGGCGATGTCCACGTAGCTCGGCAGGCTCGGCTCCAATCTGTGTATATAGACGCACACACGTATGATAATAATATTCAATTCGACTCGCTCTCTGGACGGAGCTCTGCGCGCGTGGGATCTCGCGCTACCGCTGATGCATGTGTGGGTGGGTGGGAGTCGAGTCGAGACAGAGAGAGAGAGAGAGAAAAGTGGACTCGCATCGCCTTATATTTATTATTATTTTTGTTATTATTATTATTATTATTATTATTATTATTATTATTATAATATACCTGACACCCTCGCTGCCCGAGCTCTCGTACTTGGCGACGTTGCTGCTGTTCGCGGAGGACTGTCTGCGGGTCCGGCTGATGGTGTCGCGCACCCGCTGCGACGTGCCCGAGTGCGAGGACGGCGCCCAGGTCGTGGGCTCGCTCTCGCTCTCGCGCGGACTGTACTTGGAGGAGCGGGTGCTCAGCGGACTGGCCTCGGGCGACAGGTACTGCTTCGAGCGCCAACAAAGAAGGCAAAATTTCGCAAGTCACGAATTTATAATCAATGAGACCTCGATATAAGAGAGTACTCACGCTCGAACATCGACGGTTCTGTTGCGCATCGTCCGGCACGTCGTCGGACGACGCGAGCTCGCCTCGTGACAGCTTCCTTAGAACGGGGATCGGTTGTTGCTGTTTTTCCTCCTCCTGTTGCTGTTGCTGCTGCTGCTGCTGCTCACCGCTGCTCGGCATCTCTTCGGCTCGATGATCCTCTCGACGTTTGGCCGCGAGGCCGTTGCTGCGAGGCTTGGGTATCCCACTAGGCGTCGAGTCTCTACTCGACAGAGAACCACCACCACCACCACCGATGACACCACTGAGGTTGAGCGAACCGTTGGAGCCGAGTAGGAGGTCGCCGCGCGAGCCGGCGCGACGCAATGGCACTGGTATGGCTGACTTGTGCAGCAGTAGGCTGTTGCTGCTCGCCGAGGTCTGTTTGCGCTCGAGCTTAGGCGATGACGCCGTGGCAGCCACATGAGACGCTGCTCGATGAAGTCTGCGGCTCTGCTGCAGTTGGCCAGCACCGCCGACTTGGCCGCTGCCGCGTCGAGCCCATCCGCAGGCGTTGCTGGGCAGGCTCCGGTAGGGCCGAAACTCGCTGCTCGATCGGCGAGGCTGCCGAGGCAGCGGCCTCGCCGAGTGTATCGTCCAGGCCCTGCGGAGCTTGCCGCGAAGTCGTCTGAGTAGGTCGGCCGCCGCTTGGATGTCGGCTCTGCGTCTCTGCTGCTGCTGCTGCTGCTTCACACTGCAATAAAACGATCGCAAACGAAAACGATTTAATAACAAGATTTCAAAAAAAATATTCTGCGATTTTGACAAGTTACGCAAGTGCAGCAAGCGTATATAAAACCGCGAGAGCCCTGCTGCAATTTATAAAATGTAGGATATACCTATTGCCAGTCACCACCGATCCCGAGAGACTACTGCCGCGCGAGATCAGAGCCGAGGACTCGCAAGCGCGCGCTCGAGACTTGGATGGCGATCGAATCGAAGGAGAAAGGATATAGCACAATACCAAGGATTATGCATGTGTACTCCATGCATGTACGTTACAGTGTATACGTGTGCTCCGCGGAGGTTTGGCCGCTGTCGGTCGCGCCACCGTCGCTTTCGCGCGCGAGATTTCGGACGTGCAATGCAGCCGCCGATTCGATACACTGCACTAAAGGTTGGTATAATGTACAGCACGTATCTCTGTGGCTCTATGCAGCTGCCCATTAAATCTGGGGCTTATATACACGTATTGTATATAATACCTATATGTAGTAGGGTATAGGTGCAGTACATATCGTCGCAAAAGTGCAATGCAACAACGTATAGTACACACACATACACGGATAAGTGGGTCAGAGCGCACGATAGTATATATATATATATAGAGAGCGAGATGCTTTGTGGCTTTTGTTCTCTCTCTCTCTCTTTCTAAGCCAAGCGCGCGATACATAAATTTGTTGGTAAAGCGATTTTATAATCTTATATGCGCGCACTCGCTCGCTGCCCTGCTCCAAAGATTGCATGCAGCATCCAAAACAACATATATAATTCGCACTTTTTGCTGACTCCGCGGATTTAAAACAGGACTTTTAAACGAGCATCGAAACAACACATTTAAACTCACTTCTGCGGAGAGCACACGGGGGCGCGCGCGCGTCTGGTAAACAATCGATGTTTATCGCCTCGGAACAGCTGCACCATATAGCGAGGTGCATCATCGTCATCGGAATCTCTCTCACGCGCGAGTATATTACAGAGATCGTAGAGTCCGATAAGCAAGCGCATTAAAATGCCACATATTTTATACACTTATGTATATAAATAAAATAACATTTGCTACGAACAGGCTGCGCAGAGCGACGTTTTCAGTTCATTCGTCACTAGAGATCGTGAGTAGCTTTTCCCTTGCAATACTCGTCACTTTTTTTTTCCATTCAATACACAGATACAGAAATCGAAACAGCGACAGTCGTGTATTTGTACGTGCTACTGTATGGCATGATACGCACACGTGAAGCGAGCGTTCGATTCACATATCGGATAAATAGATCGTATAATGTAAGTCGTCGGTGAGCGAGAGTCGCCGGTGACTACGCGTGACGTGTGCCAACACGGAGCACGTATATATACATAGGCCTCGCCTTAATTAAGCTACTACTTCTTGATAAGCCGATATATAGAAGTCGAGTGAAATTTTTTGGATTAAAGATTAGAAGAGAGCCAGAAAGAGAGAGAGAGAGAGATCAGCTGAGGGACATGGCCGCGTTACATTTTTAATGAACTTCCGGATGACCGCAGCGTAGCGTACAGCATAATAAAAGCGAACGTATAAAACTATACATAATGTACGAAGCGTAATGCTAATTTTTCGGTAAATCGCACGTGCGTTATGCCATATATACCGGCCTGCCAATATCGCCTCGGCTATCGAGCTTTTTATATAATACACACTGCTACATACACATCCTGCTCTCTGAAAATCTCGCGCGCGAACAGGATAAGACGGACTCCGCGACTTCTGTCTGTCTCTCTATCTCTCTTCCCCCTCTCCCGATTTTTATATTCACTGTCTGCAACCGCGAGTCCTCTCGTATACACACACACGGAGTACACATTAGTATAATGATATGTATGCGCGGCTATACATATAGGTACTGCTGTGCATAAAGAGATCGATGCATCGACGATAAAAGGGCAGTGTCGTGGCCGTCGTCGTCGTCGTCGTCTTTACTTATGCTTGGCGACACTGTGCCGAGTCGCTGCAACCGGACACGAGAAGACAACGCACACTCGCAGCACAGAACACACACCAATGTGCATTATATGGTAGTATATAACTATCTATAGTTATGTGCATGCACACATACTACGCTACACACCATGTCGTGCTGCAGTTGAGCATCAGCAGCAGCAGCAACAGGTGCCCATGCTATTATATATGAAATCGGTGTGTGTATGTCTGTGTGTATCTATACGTGACCCCCCGACTCCCGAGAGAGATTTTAAAACACGGGCACAATTAAAAGGGCTGCTGCGCTAAGCAGAGAGAAAGATAAATATTATGATCTCAAATGTCTGCAAACTTACCCGGTGCCCAAGTCGGGATCGGAGTTGTTTTGTTGCATTGTTGTTGTCTGTGCTCAGCGGCACAGAACGCGCTAGCTCCGTTTTGTTATTGTCGTTTTCTCTCGCGTATAAACTGGCGGGCTGCTGCTGCTGCTGCTCGGCTTCTTGGCCGTGTACCTGTCCACGGACATCCCGCACCCGAAGAGAAGATACCTCAAATTTAAAGTCGATGTACTTGGCGTTGGTACATCAGCAGCACAAAACACAGGCACCAACTGTCGCGAAATAATAAAATAATCACTGTTGCACGCACGCATGCACGACACGGCACACAGTCACACAGATTGAAAAAACTCTTGATGGCACACACGCACGTATATCGAAAGGAACTTTGTGCAACGGCCACTTGTTGCTCACCGCCTGCTGCTGCTGCTGAATATCGCGTTTTGACGAGGCCTCCTCGCACACTGCACACTGCACACCTGTGTGAGCGAATTTTAACGTGCGTCGAGCTAGCCGTCGTCGTCGTCGTCGTCGCGACTCGCGATGCGGCTGTTGTGTGTACGGCGGGGGGCTCTGATCGCTGCTGCTCGCGCGCGCGAGACCTGCGATATTTTAGTATTATGGTATATAGACAAGCAAGCTCCGAGTTGAGAGCAGCTCGATTCCTCCTCAAGACTCTGCTGCCTGCTGGATCGAGACACACAGAGCTCCCTTCACCTCTTCTCGCTCTCTCTCTCTCTCACTCTCTTGTATTATATGTACGCGCCTCGCAGGCAATAAAACGGCAAAAGGAGTCTGAGCGCGGACTCTACGCACACATCTTTCTCTCTCTTTCGTTCGATATGTGTGCGTAGTACGGACTTCTCGGCTTATATTATATATGTTTCGATTTCGCCGCGTACACACACGGCAGTGAACAGTCACGCACACATATAGATAATAAGCGCTGCCGAGCTGAGCTGCTTACCTGCGTGTTCTTATAATATACCGTATAGGCAGCGGCGATCGAGAAACGCGGCGAGGAGATCGAGATTGGCCAGTAAAAACACGTTGCCGCCGAGTGGCAGCACCGTAGATGAGAACGAGCGTTTCTCTGATTTTGCTTCGCTGCGCCTGAAGTCATGCTATTATCGTTGCAGCTCCTCCGTTAGGTCCAGATTCTGGACACTGTACCGAGGAGGCTTTCGCGTACGATCGAGATCCGCACGAATGGTTTGATTTCCGACGTATTTTGTTCGCCGAATTCGAATGTAAAACCCGTTAAAAAGGGTTCGAAAACGAATTATGATCAAATTTATCGTCAACAACTTATAAAATCATTTTCGAAAAATCTGAAAAAATTCACACGTAATCTTTGACTACTTTTAAAACTTTATTGTTCTTTGCATTTTTTCGTTCGATACGTTCCTCTTCGAAATAACAAATCTGAAAAGTATTATTTCTTTGCACTAGAAAATTTTCCGTAGAAACCATTACATTTTGAATCTTTGCGATTTTTAAACCCGAAAAGGAACGTCTTAAACGTACAATGGCAAAGAACAATACATTTTTAGAATTAGTCAAAGAATAGGTGCGAATTTTTTTAGATTTTTTTAAGACAATTTCTTGAGTTATAAACAATTCATTGTTTTAAAAACTTTTTTTGGGTACTTTTTTGAAAAACCGAGTTTCATTTCTGTTATTAGCGGAAAAAAATACGTTGATGCCCATTGTTCGTTCGTGTGAATCCAACAAAAACATGCAGATGTATTTATGTATTCAAACTCCGCGGCTACCATATATAGACACTACTGCTCATCTGGAGCGCATGTCTGCGCGCTCAGCTCGTGTTTTCATATAGCACAAACACAATCGCGATCTATATGCAGGCATTGTGTCGGCACTCGACAGTCGGCAGTTCGCCAGTTTGGTTATAGGCAACTCGTGCTAGTGTCATATCCCATCCAGCCAAGTGTGTTCGATCGGTGTTTGTTTTTCCAACAGACACGCGTTAACAGAGACCCATCGTCGTTGGTGCTTTCGAAGCTCATCTTCTATTTTTCCCTGCTCCTCGTGTTATATTTATAACGATACGAAGCAACACAAAACACACACCATGTCCGCCGCTGACGTTCAAATCCTCATGGACATGGGCTTCAGCAAGGATCACGTGGAACGAGCCTTGAACGCGACCGGACACAAGGGCGTCGAGCCTGCCATGGACTGGCTGCTGTCCCACGGGCCGGAGATCGAGGAAGAGTCCAGGTCGGCCGCAGCAGCCACCACTGCCACCTCCGAACCTAGACTCGACCTAACGGCTGCGACTGTCACCCCGGCGGCGGCGGCGGTGACCGACAACGGTGCAAGCGAAGAACAGACCGGCAAACCAGGGGACGACCAGGAGCAGACGGCCAAGTCCATCAAGTGCGACGTCTGTGGCAAACTCTTCCAGAGCAATCTCGAGGTGGAGTTCCACGCGACCAAATCCGGCCACGATCAGTTCAGCGAGAGCAGCGAGGAGAAGAAGCCCCTCACCGAGGAGCAGAAGCGCCAGCAGCTTCAGCTGATCGAGGACAAGTTGAAGCAGAAGCGAGCCGAGCGCGAGGAGAAGGAAAAACAGGAGGCTCTGGAGCGCGAACGCGACCGCATCCGCTCGGGCAAGGAGATGGCCGAGGCGCGCAAAAAGCTCGAGGAGCTCGAGATGAAGAAGATCCTGGAGCAGCGGCGCCGCGAGAAGGAGGAGGACCGCATGGCGCGCCAGAGGATTCGCGAGCAGATCGAGGCCGACAGAGCAGCTCGACGATTGAAGGCACAAGGCAGCAGCGAGGCAGCAGCCGCTCAGGCAGCGGTAGCTCCGTCGCCAGTGACCAAGCCCCCGGTAGCACAAAACCCCAATAACAGCAGCCAAAACTACACCGAGACGAGGCTCCAGATAAGACTTACGGACGGCAAGTCGCTCACCCAGAGCTTCGGCTGCAAGGAGCAGCTCGCCGCCGTCCGACTGTACGTCGAGATGCATCGCACCGACGGGTGCCGAGCCCTTCGACCTGATGACGACTTTCCCGCGCAAAGTGTTCGCCGAGAACGAGTACGACATGCCGCTGGACCTGCTAGGCCTGGTGCCCTCGGCCGTCATTATTGTACAGAAAAAGAGCATTGTTTGAACTTAGAATTAACAATAATACTTTAAGCTCTCTCTCTCTCTCTCTCTCTCTCTGTACCTGTTTGTTTGGGTAAAGATAAAAAAAACTTGAATTTAAGAGAATAATTGAGAAAAAGTGAACATACTGTGTAATATGATTGATTAGTTGATAATGGATACCAGATTTTTTGGACGAGGAATATATATATCAAGCTTAATTTGTTCTATTTTTACAAATAAAAACCAAATCAGTGTCTATTCATACATTTTAAGCGTAGTATTTATTTTTATTTCCTAATATAATTTTAAAATATACAGTAATTGCCACGAGTATAAAATAAAACAAGTCTTTTGTTTTTGTAAAAAAAATTAATCGTTAAATTATAGATTAATCAAGAATGTCCTTTGATTTAACATTCTTCTGTATTTAATTCTTTTATTACATTTATTAAGTTTAATTTTTTTTTACACGTACTAATGAAATATAGTAGTAACATTTTTAACTTTTGTTAGATATATAAAATCATTCTTAAAGTATATGATACATTTACAAGTTGATCATTTTTTTTTTGCCAAATAGACTCAAATTGCGGCATTCGAGTCTGTTGACCATTAAAATTTATTATGTATAAAATCAGTAGTTTACTTTCTCTTTGTTAGTTTTGCAGTTTTTTGTTTGGAAATTGGATTTATAGAAAAAAAAAATACAGTATTCATCCATTTTGAAATCCAATATTAATTCATTTGTACGTTGCAGAAAGGAAAGTAAATTACAACCCTAGATAATGAAAACTATTGATTCATAGTAGAATTATAGGCGAGATTCCGCCTTTGTTTTTGGAGGTTTGAAAGTCTTCATTTTTTTCTCTTTCTTTTTTTTAGAAGAACCACCCGATTGAAAAGTTTTCCAACTTTCTACCCTTGATTGCCGCGACTCCTCAAAATTCTTTTGCCATTCACGTTCCATTTGTGCCTGTGTTTCTGCTGAGATTTCTTCTTCTCTTTTACGTTTTCTTTGTTCTGCGTCGCGCATTGCTAGATCTCGTCTGAAATTAAAAAAAGTCACTTAATTTTTACATTCATAATTTTTAAAATGTGATTTAAAAACAGAATTGGAAGATATTATTAACCTTTTCCTCTCCATATCTGCAAAGAGTTTCATTGTCATTACATAAATTGCATGCTTATATCCATTTTCGGTTTCTTCCTCTAACTTTGTGTCTCCTTTTCCTTCTTTCTTTGCCTTTTTTTTCTTTTCAGCAATCTAAAAATAACAAATTTTATGGTTACTTTTCACTTATTACCATATTATTATTTCATGTAATAAATGTAATTACCATGTGATCAGTTCTAGCTTTTGCCTCCTCTATGACATCCATACATTTGGCTCTAGTGTCTTCATTTTCCAATGTTTTCCAAGCTTTGTTCACGACTGTAAAAAATTTAAAAGATTAGTTTAAGAAGTTACATGTAATATACTTACAGAACTCTATATTACTTACTTTCAAATGCTTGTTGTGCCCTGTCTGCGTCGTCTTGATTTTTATCTGGATGAACAAGAATAGACATCTAAAATAATCGTGAAAATTTTTATTTAGAAATTCTCAATATTTTTAGCATGCGCATACCATGACGCTAATTCAAAATAGTACATGGGACTAGTAGCCCTGGAATTAAAACTAAAAATACTTACACGTCGATAAGTCTTCTTGATATCATCCACATTTGTCGTGGGATCAATGTTGAGTACTTCAAAAGGATTCAAATTAAAGTACGTTGATCCTGGACGCAACAGTCTGTCAATTTGTTGTTTGGGAGTTAAAACAGAGTCTCTCTTTTCAATTTCTTTTACCTAAAACACAAATAATTATTAGTATAAAAACAAGCGATTGGTTGTCTGTTTGAATGACAATGTAGGGAACGGTAATCTAAGCTCAATAGAAAACACAGATATTAAAATCCTAGCAAAAGGCTTATGGTGCAATAGATAAGGCATCATAACAGCACAGGTAACTAGAGATAAGGTTATGTAATGGCATTGACAGCTTCATTACTTTAGAAAATCAAAGTAAATATACTTTAGAACTTGCCAAAATGGCACAAGGACGACTTACCTCGGTGTAAAATTCATTGAAAACTTCGTCTTTTTTGACAACTGGCGCCTGGGAATTTGTTGCTGCCATTTTGTCACTGCACTACAATTAATACGATTAGTTTGACTAGGTAGTGTGTACACGCTCGGCCGTTAGATATAACAACTATACATAAATAACTCTATATGTCAACGGTGCCTAACGAACAACAAGGAGCGAATAACGCACAGTTGCACTATTAACACCTCGCAGAGCACTGAGCAAACCGCGTCTAGTCTCGCACGACGACTCTCAGACTTTCGGGGTATCTCACCGTCAGTTGCGATGACACTATACACTGTGCAGAAATATACACAGAAAATGAGGTGCTTTCGTATTTTTACACAGTACGTGTGAATACTCCGAATTACGACTCGCGAGCTGTTTCCAATTGATAAATCAGCTGCCTTGCTTATCAACAGGTTTTATTAATTGTACAAATCACGTGTTGATCATTTAAAACTTTTACGGCCATTTTGCATTTTTATCAGAAATTGATTGTAGAAAATTGATTATCTTGTAATATTTTTAATTGCCTATATGATTGGTCGCTTGATCATTGTGAGATTACTTCAAAGCGATTTGATGATTTGGAAAGTGTTTGACATTTAGTTTTGTCGGCTGCTACTTCGTGTTGACACATGAAAAAGCACATGTACGTTTTAACTACTGAATCTGTTGATTTATGGACTGAGTTAGTCCATTTTTTTTAGTTTTGAGTTGTCCTGCAGGTACATAAGTAAGTTAATTTATAAACGAATAAGATTATTACAAACTTTCTAACCAATTTTTGATTCAACTTATAAATTTTTCCGATGAAACCAACCTATTTTGAATGAAATTATCACTTTCTTCATTAGTAAGTAAGAATTATATTTCTGATTATTCAAGCACACATTTTTTAATGAATCAAACTTTATTGACAAGACTTCATGCATTTATTAAATAGTTTTTGGATAATTATGATTAAAGATGCTAATGTTACAAAAAGTCTGAAAAGGATAAAATAGGTTTTATTGATTTCATGAATTACAAATTATTTTACTGTTGTCTTGTTTAGTATCCAATTATAAGTGTAAAACAATTTTCTATTATTTCTTCTTGAATTAAACTTAACTAAGTGGTGCTCTGCTAACAAGAACTAGTAATCAGCAATGCATCATTTTTCCTAATTAATTAAAAGTAAAACATGTACTTCATTCATGATCTTGCTACGCTACTTAGAAAGTTTGAAATAAAAAATATCCACACAGAGTTTAAGACTTTGCTAAATGTAAACTTACAATTTTTAAATTCATTACATTTGTGTAATTGTGAACATCAAGTAATTTGAGTTGATTTTTAATAATGAGCATATTCAGAAACAATCAAAAATGGAAGTGAAAAGAAAATGAGCTTCCAAAGACTTCATATTGGCTGAAAAGTATTCTGTTTGATTGTTTCAAACAAAAGAGTGCTCAGAAACTAAAATATTTGTAGCTTCTTTCTAAACAGTTAATATTTACAATCCATTTAAATAAGTACCAACCAATTTTTTTACCCATCAAACTCAATCAAAAATACCACTACATATAATCGCAATGTGAGAGTAAACGAATTTACTAACTAATTTAATGTCTTAACTTGTGCGTTTCATGTTTGGGTTTGAAATTAGCCATCTCGCGGCTTTCGTTTGCAACATAACAATAGTACTAATGTTTTATTGCGCTGTTGATCTACAAAAAAGAGTCATTTTTGGAAAAATTTTATTCTACATACTTTAATTTGTTTATTGCTCAGATATTCGATCAAACCACGAGTTTTTTTGTGAAATCCACGTGCATTTTCAGGATCCTTTTAAGATTATCCACAGGTATATTCGATCCGGCCATGACGTTTTCTTATAAAACATTGTAGATTGTTTAATTATTTTCATGAATAAGTTCATGTGTCAAAAAGGTTTACATATTTTTAAATCCAAGTCTCATTCACTACTTATCGATCCGATTCCACGCTATTTTTTGAATTTGGGAAACTAAAAGAATTTTAACATTTTAACATTGCTCTTTGTTCAATTCTCATCTTTCAATCAATCGTTAATTGTATTTTTGTATCAAATAAATACTACTATAAATAATCACTAAATAAGTAGAGTCAAAATAGCAAAATCAGAAGTATCAATAGCACATTTTTCAACACGTAAAACTATAACTATATACTTTATTGTTGAACAATAAAATATCAATCTTCAACTTTGTTTCAGGTGATCAAATCGAATATGTTCAAGACCCTCCAGACCTTCGACACGGAGCTCTCGGCCGACTCGGTCGAGTGGTGTCCACACGAAAATTTCGCCGACCTCGTGGTCTGCGGCACGTACGAGCTCAAGGTCGAGGACGAGGGTAGCAGCAGGAGGGAGAGAATCGGCCGTATATACCTGATGAAACTGAACGAGGAGCGTAGCGGATTGGACGTTTTGCAAAGGATCGAGGTGTCGGCGGTGCTGGACACGAAGTGGTCGAGAACGTCGAGCAGTTCGCGAGTCATGCTGGGTGTCGCGAGCGCCGATGGCTGCCTGAGGATCTACGAATTGAAACAAGTGGAGGAGGAACCTCAGCTGAAACTGATTGGTCAAACTCGACTAGGAGATGACGAAGAGGAGGAACGTCTGGCCTTGTCGCTGGACTGGGCCGCGGATCAGACGCGCCTGACACTGAGCGACTCCAAGGGGTGCGTGTCTTGCTGGCAGTTCCAGGCAGACACGGGCAATTTCGAACGCATCGTCGAGTGGCCGGCCCACGACTTCGAGGCTTGGATCACTTGCTTCGATCTTCGCAACTCCGAGGTGGTCTACACCGGTGGCGACGATCTCAAGATGCGAAGCTTCGATCTTCGCTCCGGACCGATCGCGACCAACTCGCGATCCCACGGCGCCGGTGTCACCTGCTTACACTTCCACCCCACGAAAGAGTACAACTTCGTGTCCGGCAGCTACGACGAGCAGCTCAGGCACTGGGACACGAGACAGCTGAAACGACCCGTGCACGAGCTTCCACTGGGAGGCGGCCTCTGGAGGCTCAAGTACGAGCCGAGCCCGCGGCGGCCACCTCGTTACCTGCTGGCCGCGGGCATGTACGGCGGATTCTTCCTCGTTGACGTGGTGGATCGAGAGCAACCGAGGGTCGTCGAGAATTTTCAGGAACACAAGAGCATCGCCTACGGATGCGATTGGTCGTATCGTACCCGTGCGGATGACGATCCACCTCTGGTGGCTACTTGCTCTTTTTACGATCACTGCCTCAAACTGTGCTCGATCAATACAGAGGAGTGTTAAATTATATATGTATATTGCATATCGACCGTGTTAATATTGTTTTTGTAAATATATTTTTTTTTACATTCGTTTGTTACATCTGTGGGTATTCATTTACTTTTCTCACTCGTCAACCATGATTCAAATATATTTCAAAAAATCCTATATTCGATGCAAATTTTGAATAATAAGTCAATAGTTCATTAATATAATTAATCAATTTATAAAATATTTGTGGTTTTTTTTAACGCAAAGCATTTGAGATATATTCAACACCAAAAATAAACGTTCAAAATTTTATCAATTATTCAATATCTATTATTTTCAAGATAAGCTCAATACGAACCAACAAAAACTGGAACACTCGGCTGAAATTTGTTTTATTTAAATTCTACTTACAGCAACATTACTTGTCCTTTTTCTAAAAATACAAGGTCATTTTTTATAATGTATAATAATTTTAAAAAAAGAACTGATTTTTAGTAACAGATCATAGATAGTTTATTTAAAAAATGTTATAAGGTGTTATACATATTTTAAAATGTAAATAATTTCTTTCGCAGTAAATAATTAAACATCACAGTATATTATTTTTTCTTTCTTATTGCACATATGGTTCTTAATAATTAGGAAAGTTTTTCAATGATTCTTTCAAGTCATAGTCAGTTCTCCTAAACCAATCAATGTGAAGAAATTGATTGCAAATTGTGTATCACTTGGATCATCTCTTGAATTTTATCGTTTTTTAATTCATTATTGAGTTTTTGAAGTCCCATATATTCCGCAAGCTCTTGGAATAATATTTTCGATGAAGACACGTGACGAACATGTCATTTGTTCTTCATTCAGAACCGTCCATGAAATAGACTCTGTCTTCAGTAAATTGGCAAAAAATTTTGATTATTTAATTTGTAAATTGTGTCGCATGCAATTCTGAAAATTCTTTCAAAATGGGCCCTGTATATTTTATTTAAGGCACACAATCTGCTTGCCAAACATTCGTAAAATTCCTCATAAGTCCTTCTTCAAATCCAAGAGAAGCATTGATATTAAGATAGATTTTTTTTTTGAGATTAGTCAGATTTGTTTGAGTGTCAATAATAAGACAATCACTTTCAATATTTTCATCCTCTTTATTTTCACCATCATCGTCTCCGCTGTTGGCTTCTCCTTCGTTGCTTTCTTCTTCGTCATCATTATTATTAGAATTTAAAATATCTTTTATCTGTGCTTTATACTTTTCTTCATTTTCAAGGTACTGAGAATCAAATTGGAATATATTAAGTTCTTCTTGACTATCTTCAACTTCAAAAAGATCAATTCAATGTATTATTTTCAATTTTTCATCGAACAAATCAAGATTTTCATTCACAGCTTTGTGATCTTTGAATTCTTCTTGGACCTCCAAAAACTGTTTGCAATGGGCGATAAACTTTTCATGTGGCAAAAATTTTAATCGCAATTTTGGCCTCGATTTTTAAAACGTTTTTATGGAATTGCTCATATACGAAAAAAATACATGACACCGTATATAGAGAATCCGTATATTACCTGCTCTGTTTTTATCGACGGTCGAGAATCAACTGTATGAGCTGTATCGAGCGAGATAACCATTAGTTATAGAGTAGTCGCGAGAAGATAACAAAAAAACTTTTTTCAAAAAAAATCGACTGCGGGTAAAGTCAACCGATACTCAATAAAGATGACAAGTTCTGAAAAAGTTCACTCGTACGCGCGAAACGGATCTCAATTAATGTTATCGATGCGATCCAAAACGATCACTGCGGCCGGGTGATCGTTCGCGCGTGCCACGATCGATACGACAACGTCCCCAATGTTGATGCCATTGACCCGAAGATTATTATTTAAACAAAACATAAATAAACAAATAGGAATACCTCCGCTCTGAATTAGTTTGTCCGATTAACACGCTCCAGGAGTTATATTTTGCAACTATGATTATTTCTTTCTTTCTCCACGAACGACGACGATCGACGCGAGTTCATCGACTTTTTTTTGTCAATCGCATACCGCTCGTGTGTATGTCGATCGCGCGGCTTGTGAAATTTTCAAGTTCACCGATGAACTTGTACAAAGCACAATGATAAAAACGCAACGAATGCAACACGAAAAAATATCGGAAACTGAAGCATAGATAGATTATCTTAAGCGCGAGAAATAAAAATAAAATTAGTCTGAAATAGTTATCATTGGCGTGTGGCGATATGTGCCAGTGCGTTTTGCAACAATCGTGCGAGTTTTTTTGAAAGTGGAAAAATTCGAAGCTGATTTGGTGAAAAACTTATTACATCGATTTGGTTTCCTGTTTTTAAATTTTTCAGACACATTTACTTTGAACAAGAAACATACCGTAGACCTAAGTTTAAAAGTTTACGAATTTTGAGTAAAAATCGTGTATCTTATTATGATTTAAAAGATAGACAAGTGCCTACGAATGGTCACAATTTTTTTACTTTATTAACTGAAAAATTTTTTTAATAAATTGACTGGATAAGTCTCAAGGATTTTCTTCAAGAATGTTACATTTTTATTTATATAGTAAAAAGTTCCACTTATGAATTCATTTGAAAATTATTTTTTATTGTAATAGTCAATTTGTCATACAAATAGTTATCTTATAATTCTAATACCTCATGGCAAGCTAAAAAAACCTATCAACGTCCTTCGGACGTAGCAGCGAGAATGAGCCTACATATATCTAACAATTGGAAACATCCTCTACTAGTAAACTACAAAAAAAAAATCGTCGATACATTAAAAACTAAATAATAACAGAAACGACCCCGTCATGAATTTTTTGTGTTTGTTTTTTGTCACAGAGATATCTTAATAGTATAAGACATGCCAGGTCTCGAAATCGCAAAATACTTTTTCGGTTACAACAACAAGTAATAAATAAAATATATAAATTAATTATTTACAGGCGCCTCTCTAATAGATAAAATGGCATCGCGCGGTGGAAAAATGAGCTGTGTCTTTCGTGATCGTCTATCAGCAGTAGAGTCCGCTGCCTTGATTATCGATCACGTGCTTGCGCACGTATTGCAGGGCTTTGTCGCTCAGCTCGAGGCTCTTCACCTGCTCCTCGAACTCGCTCGGCGACACGGCCCCCGCGACGAAGCCGTTCAACTTTGCGGCCAGCGGACTGGTTTGGAGCTCGACGGCGCTCTTGAGCCCCAGTGCCTCGACCAGGTAGGCGTGTCCCTGAAGACGATACTTTTGATGATAGTCCTCGGCCGGATAGAACTTGTCGAAGGGCGAGATCTCCGTGGCGAACTTCTCGTTGCGCAGTCGCTGCTGATAGTCGCGCGACGCCTCGGCCAGCTCCTTCTGCTCCTGATTGTGATAGAGGATCAGGGAGAGGTACTGTCGCTTGACGTAGGCGGTGAGGCCGTACTCGTGATTGTTCCAGAAGAGGTCGAGGAGCTGCGAGTAGTTGATGCGCTCCGGGTCGTACTCGATGTGGATGACCTCGGTGTGGTCGCCGCTGCGTAGAACAAAAGCAGAGAAAAATGAATTGATGCGATGCAACGATAGCTAAATAAAATACTCTCGGGACAGGATATAGAGTTAAATTAGTCGTAATCGGACTGTATTATATAGGCGGCACATGACGCGCAATCTAATCGACGACGAGGCGTACTTAAACGATCATATTATTATATTTGTAAACACGCACGAGAGAGAGAACAAATTCGCGCATGAATGAGACACAAACGAGGCAAGTTCATTAACCAGCTGCTTGACCGATAAATTAATGTATATCGATCGATTAATTATAAGAGCCACAGAGGGAGAGAAAATTATCCATATAGGATATAACAATGTACTTACAGATTTTTGTAGGCTGGATTTTCTTTGGTGCCGCCGGCGTAGCCGACTGCGGTGGTGACGACGCCGGGGGTGGCTCCGAAAAGAGCGTCGCCGGCCCAGAAGCAGCCCATGCCGAATGTGGCGCGCACCGTCTTGACTTCGTTCACTGAGATTGGCATTTTGGAGTTCTGCAAAAAGAAAGAGAGAGAAAAAATTAATGAAATCGGTTAGAGATCGATTATAAATGGACGAATGAAAAAAGAAGAAGCGTAAGAGAATGATCCGATTGTAATGCAGACTTACGTGTTGGTTTTTTTTCTTTTTTAAGATGAAAAAACAAGTCAGAGTCGAAAATCTCGCGATTTTTCAGAGTCCAATTGTGTAGCTAATAAGTATAGCCGAGAGTTTATAGACAAACTAATAAATATAGCGTCTGCGTTATATTTGTAAGTCAGAAGAAGCGATGTTCTCACTGAGCGCGCCGAGCGGCAACTGATCCCTTGCCCGGTGTTGTACTCCAGTTTTTAAATGCTCACGGGCGGCCCCCCTCTACTCCCGCGCGCCACAGCCGCGCGGTGCGATTCTTCGCTCGCTGAACCAACACAACGCTAATTTTTACGCGTACGTGTGCGCGACGAAAAAGAATGAATAGCTTCGATGCAGATATGTGTGCGCGCGCTTTGTACGTAGTATGTAAATAGAAAATAGGTAAAAAAACAGAAAATAAATGAAATCGAACGAGAGATTTTTTATAATTAATAAAAAAAATGATGGAGAAATAATTAGTAATGATGATAATTAGTGAACTGAACGTATTTAATGTATGACTATAACTTAAACTTCGATCTCGTATAAAAAAAGTTAATTCAAAAGTTGAGGAAAAACAGGGATAGGTCGCTTTACTTGCGTCTTACCTCAACGTGAGAAATGGACCTGGCAAGGCGCAGTCCGCGATGGCTCAGATGAAAGGGCAACGAGTGCTTCAAATACTTCAGCGCCATGTTCGCTACAATTAGAGGAAAAAAAATGACTCTCTCAAAAAATTTCACTTTCTCTAATCGTCTGATGCATTTTTTGGTCATCCTGCGCCGTTCTTTCATCATCTTTTTTATATTCTAGAAAAGAAGGAAAAAAGTCACGCGACTACGTCAGAAAAGAATTCGTTCATCTCTCTTTCTCTCTCTCTCTCTGGCGCGACTCTTTCTTTTTCAGTAGAATTAAATAAATAAAGACCCCCAGCATATATTAACTTTTACAACATAATTGTATCTATATTTATCGTATAGATTCAGGTTCACGAGCACGTGGACTTGAAATCAGACGCAACTCGCGCGCCGCTCAGCTCTGCTCTGTGCCCACGCGCGCGTGTGTGTATTTGCTCGTATACACGCGCGAGCGCGCGCCGCGCAGCATGTGCTTTTCGAGCCTCGAGACAGCGTTTAAAATTTCTTAACTTTAGGGCCCGATTGCAAGCTCAATTTTGGGCATTTTTGAAAAATTCTTTCTGCCCTTGGATCTGGAAATTTTCCTCTACGCGAATATGCCCGTCGATTTTTCGAAAATTAAATTTGGATTTTCGTCCTGATAATGATGCATAGGGAAGTATACGCGCGACTCGATGCTGTGCCCGCGTGGCTTGAGAATAGTCGACTCGGATGAGAAAGCGGAAAGCTATCATCGCATTTTTTTTTATTCGTCATAGGAAATCTCCTCGATCGTCAATGATGAAACGGCGGATTTCTTACGAAGGGACGCAATTATGTTAAAGTTTGTTCATCAATGACGAATGGTTAAACAAGGCATATGCATACGTAAAGTACACACACGCCGCACAAAAAAGAGTCGATCGCGATAAAACAGAAAAGAAGCGAAATCTTGAAAAAAGCTGACATAATAATTGACACTTGCGATTACGGTACTATATTTATTTATATGTGCATAAACAGGCATGACGAGTGGCGGCGGGCAGAGAGCGCATACAAATTTACCGTAACTCGGCGCGCGACTACTTGTCAAAGCTACGCTGGGAACTACGTTCTCACACATGCCAATAACACGGCGACTTTGGGCAGCGATTGCAAGCTCAATTTTTGTCATTTCGAGATGCAATTTTTTGTCCTGGATTCAGCTCGACGAGCTAAGGCTCGAACTGTCGCTCGATTTTCGATTGGATCGGTAGTTACCGATTTTCCAAACCAATGGGTCGATCGGTTCGATTCGACTTGCAACGAAGGGCTAAAGTCATCGGCTACGTTATCGCAAAAGTTGTCACGATTCTGACTTTGGCTAGTTAAAAAAATCGGCGGCTCAATGTTCATAGAAATATATCTGTGGCCTATAGAGAATCATCATAATCGCAGAGGAGACACAACACAACATTGAACGTCGATGCATGGCGAAAAAGAGCTGGTGGGGGCAAGGCCGGCCATCCACACACGCGGCAGAGCCATGCCTCATCTTTTTCGAGTGCGCATACATATTCGAACGCGTGTTCCCCCCGCGTGCCAGACTATATACACTTGATGCCTCGATAATCTCTTTCTCTCTCGCTCGCACATGAGCGATATTGGGATGGCTTTTGAAAATTCTTGGACTTTAGCCCCCGATTGCAAGGGGTCAAAATGATCGATTTTGAAAATTTTTTTTTCTTTAGTAATCAGCGAATTTTGCAGATTTCCAATATGGAATTGTCATCTCGATATTGCAAAATTGAATTTTTTGACGTTTAACACAACGGCGCGGTGCAGACGCATAGACGAAGGTAAAAGTGCGGACGAGAATTTCCATAATCTCTGATCGTACACGATTAATTTCTCCATACTTTTGAATAAGAATTCTAGAAAAAATTGACACATGCTGTTTGGAATGTATTTTTCATATTATTTGTCGAAAATATAAATCCAAAACAATGTCAATATTCCTTCATGCGTAGTAAGACAAAGAAAATGTTCAATTCAATTTGGGCAGTGAGCAATGCCACAAAACTACAGTAATGTGCAGAATTTCCAGTTTAGCCATATACTACTGCTTAAGATCATTTTTTCGTTAATATTGCAGTACTTGTTTCACTCGTCAACTATTTGAAAACCAGGAAATCGTCTTTTACAAAATATAAGTAAGATACACGAAGAAATTTCTTTTGGAAATATTGAGTTCGTTTTGAAATTATCTTAGAAAGGTTCAATAAAATAATTACATCCTATTCTGGATTAAATTTTCCAAAAATACATACAAAAAGTACGATTCTGTGAACATTTTAAGTCAATTCGATCGTTTTTTACAGCTAATAATAATTTGTTTTTAGAACTACAGTTTTGGTTCAAAGAGTATGATCAATTTTCAACTGCACTACGCTCGGATGACTTAGCTTGACATTTTTTTATGTAAAAGTTACATGCCTAAAAATGTTAAATAAGGAATCTGATAAATTTTCGAAGGTGCCTGACTTAGACATGCCGAGTTATGCGCTAATTTGTCAAATTTTAAAAGTAGGAACGATTACTTATATACAAAAAATGTTTAATTTAGAATAACGAGTAAAAATGTCATCCAAAACGATTGTGTCTACTTCAAAATACAGATTAAGGTCAGAGTTAATTATGTATAGGCGATAGTTTAATTTTTTTTTTCGTCTGTGTGTATACGGTGCGATATCGGTGCGAGACGCCCGCTCGCCCGACAGAAAGAGAGAACAGCTGATCTCTCGACTCGAGACTTTTGAATGCTATATTTATAGAGTCAATAAAACTTTTAACAAAACCCCGCCGATTTCTGCTTTGTTTATAACGATTTTTGAAAAAGTTTTTCATATTTGTGACCAATTAATAAGGTTGTTCATGAATATGTCAATAGAATTTGTTTAAATTATTTATTTCACCTATTTTATTATTAACAAATCGTGGAAGCGAGGGTAGATTTGAAAAACTAAATTCATATTCGGAAACTATACATTTTTCTGAGGACGATAGAAAAAACTGCATTGAAAAATTTCAAAAATTGACAAAGATATGGGAGCTGCAATTTGGAAAATAATAAAGTAAAGCAGGGTCAAAACATTGGAGCGCGCTCCGATATATCTATAATGATGTACACACAAAGCTAGTCTCTCTCGACGCGGGCCTAAACATCTGTGCGCCTCGCCTACATACACACATATCACGTGCCGATGCGACTTTCTTCTTTCGCGTGGACGCACTCGAGAGACCGGTAAGAAGAGATATTCGTCGTATTAATTATGTACCTGCATAATTAATGCAGCGTCTCAAGATGTGAACGAATTTTTATTTTTTTTTCTCCTCATTTTATGATCGATGCTTCAGGATGCAGCACGTAATGCCTACGTCAACGAAGATACCATGACCGATTCATAAGCGTCTAAATCTAGATAGTAGGAAATAGGTTGAATTAATTAGGAAAAATTGAAAATTAATTTTCCGAAAAACCAAAGTCATATTCGTGGCCCCTTAAATTTTCTCAATCTGAGGCCGAAAGAATTTTTCAAAAATTCGCAAAACTGAGCTTGCAATGGCACCCCCTTAGGCCAATGTTTTTGATCGCTATATAGCGTAACGTAACGTAGTATACAAGCATCGAGTCAGTCGTACACGATATCTCTCGGAAGTTGGAGCGTTTACGCATACACTTGAGCGGCGGCGGCCACATGTGAGCCAGCAGCAGCAGCAGCATTGAGATTTGAGAAGTGTACATATTATTAATGTAAACGACTTGTGTATATGTATAGCTCGCGCGACACCGACGTTCCCATCGACGCATTTTTTTATTGATCGTAATCAGGGACTTTGGCTTTTTGAGCGTAATTTATATAAACGTTGAAAAATCGTTTGTTTCACGCCTATTTACGGCACAAATACTTGTCTTTCTTTTTTCTTTTTTTTTTTTTTTGAACACGCGAGCAGTCGAGTGTAAGATAAGAGTCAGAATTGTTCCTCGATCGATTGTCGAAACGCGTGTCGTTGTATGTTATGTAGGTGCATTTTTTGAGTTTGTTCTCGACACTTCTCAAGCGCGGCCGCTCTCAAGTCATTTATTTCGTTTCTTTGCACAATATAATTTTTGCGACAATTCCGTATTGTGTGTGAGTGCAATAAATACGATGTTCAAACATATTTATAAGTGTGATTTTTTATTTGTAACATCTCGCAATGGTAATCGAATCGACTCTTTTAATCGAACTGACAACTTACTGTTACATCGTATAAGAGTCCAATAAAAAAAAGATACATTACACGCGACATTGAACTTGGTGCTGGTAACAATGAACGACTCGCGTGACGTAAATATAAGAAAAAAGTTTGTTTCATCAAAACATTTCTATTATCATCACTAAGACTAAATATTTCATCAGCCAAATTTTTTTCTCGATTTTGCGGTGAAATTTTAACTATTTTTGCTACAGGCCTTCGATCTCGACCGGTCTCTTGTGTCTATATAACCCCTCTTTTTTTTACTCTAGCTATTATTGATTTTGATTGAACAACGATGCAAAATCGCTCACAGTGTTCCAAAAATGGCAGACAACTTCTATTTATGAGACACCGAGACAACGTATCTTTTTTTAAATTGTCTAATTTCAATAAAAAAAAAGTCTTCAATAAGATAAAATCAGTCTCGTTAAAATTGTATGCAAATGTTAAGTTACCCTTTGTAAAGCTGGATAAAACGATTCAAGGAAACGCCACCCCCTACGAAAGGGTGTAGTGCATGCGGCATTGAAATTGCGTATACATGGATCGATCCGCACGTGCGAGCGTAAACAAAATAACCAATCGAGGAAAAGCCATATATTACGTAATGTCACTGTGATGTTACTTACGCAAAATCGATCAACTTTTTATTATTATAAAACGAGGTTGAAAAATGCGTGAAGTACCAATTTATTATCCGACTGACTTTTTGCAATTCAATCGCGATTCGACATCGAAGCGTCGTCGTTATCGTCGAGCACCTTTTTATTCTAGGTCAATGGCAACTGACTGCAGTAGCAGTAGCATAAGCAGCGTCGAGTACTCCGCGCCGCACGTGAACTAGGCGGACTTAATGCAATTACGTACTATATGTATGTAGCCAGGAGTCAGACGCACATTGCACCGCCAGTGCGCAATTCGGTGCAATTCGTTTTTCGCGCATAATCTCTGTACCACGTGGATCTCGCTTTAAAGGCACACACGCGTTCGAGCTAAAGGTATATAGTAGGTGATTATAATCAAGAAGTCAGCCGATTAAAATAATACAAATGAGATTTATTTCATACAATATGTATAATAGAATATTTTTTATAATAAACTATGAAGTAATCAAAGGCTATTTTCACGCGTCGTCATCGTTGCACTCTCTCGTAAGGGACTTCTTTTCTGACACAATATTATTTTTTTCGCAGTTGTAAAAAAAAAAACGAGCAAAAATCTATTACACAGAGCAGATAGTATATTGACACTTATCGGACTGCTATTATTATATATAACGTACATTTAATGGCAAGCTAACATGGCATACCACTTGTGCCAGGCGAAAAAAGTGGTATCAATTATTGACAGAAAACAATAGGAATTTCATTTGTTATAAGTGTATACTGCTCTCGATTCGTTTTTTGTTGCTGTTGTTGTTGTTATTGTTATTGTTGTACACGAGATAATATTGCGAGAAGAGGGTGAACGATGACGTTTTTTTAACATGGATATGTTGTATGATGGTGCAATTTTGTTATTAATAAGTCTTAATAGCAAAAGTAAGTAAGGCCTGTATAACTTGCGTCGTAAATTTGCTCTTAAAATTAAAATCCATTCATAAAAAATGTTTTGCGAAGAGTCAAGTATTGTAAATGTGATCGATTTTTAACAAGAAAATGAGAGATAATTCGTTAGCTAAATCTTATGACTGGATTTATGAAATAAAATTATACGTTACACGCACTTATGAGTCTGTACATACAATGCATCGGAGGTTCCTTTGAGAAAGAAAAGAACATAATTCTTGAAGAGATTTTCTTCGTAAGCAAATGTGACGAGTCTAAAAAGTAAAGTACAAATATTTACAGGAATATTAAAAACTAATTATCAATAGAAATACACTCTACCGTTTCTTAATGCATCTTGAATATATTCATTTTACTTTGTAAAATAGACGCTTTTGATTGCACGATAATTTAAAATAATTCGAACAATTGTCTGATATATTTGTTTTTGAAAACTTTTGTATCCGTATCACAGATGCAACTCTCAATTTCCTCGTATATTCATTTAAAACTGTTCCAAAGTTCTTATCCGATTTTAAGGAGTACAATATTTTTTGTACATTCAATTAGTTTAGTACCAACTTCATAAAAAATGTTTCTAGAAAAATTTTTTCTCTGATTTTATCTCATTAATAGAAGATAGATCCTTGATGTATGTGGATATGTTTCTTATATATCAATGACAAATGCAAATTATTAAAAATACAATACTATATAAAATGTATAATAGGCACCTTAACTACCAACTTCTTAGCTGCATTACACAAGTTCAGTGTTTTATATTGAAAAAAAAAAACTTAAATAAAATATTTTGTTCTCATTTAACTTCATTTCGTACAAAGTAAACATTTATTGTTTTTTTAAATATTATACATTTATGGATACACGCACAATAATTGAATTCAATACATTCATACAAAATATACATAAGGCAATTATATCAACCGTGTTGATTATTCTTCATTAATAAAGAGCTAAACATTGCTGGAAAATGATTTCCATTGATATTTAGCTCTACTACCTCTTTAAATGCGTTTAAAAATTGAGAATGATGTATTTTTCAGATTTTCCATACAACTATGGAAAATTAACACGCTCTAAATTTTTATTTATCATAATTACATAGATATCATCTCTAATTGCGTGTAATAATAATATATAAAGTACTTTTCAGTTGTTTATAAATATTTAACAAAAATATATTAATAAAGTTGAGGAAGATAGAAAACATTATTTACACATTAGTAGTTCACCTATCTAATAAATACAAAGAAAAACAAAACATTGAACCCAAGACGTTGATACATACGCCATATTTGAAAATTTTCAATTGAGGACGGTGGGCTTTTTTGCATGTATCATTGTTCAAATATTGGCCAAATTTTTAATACACCAGGTCCACATGAAGTTTCAAATACATTCAATATTTTTAATTTTACGACTCCATTCCTAAAAACATATATTACAAGCTTATCTTATTAACAGTACCTACAATAAGTCTTTTAAACTTCTTCAGTACAAGAAGGCTATTATTATAAATTCTTCAAAGTCGTAATGTGGGATCTTTTTTAACGCTAGCCTTGATTAAAATATTTATAGTAGTTTCTTTGCATCAATGCATCAACGAGCTTTTCTAGGAAAAAGTTTTAATTTTTAAAATTTGTTCATTTTTAAAAAAATTTTACTATTGCAAATTCTTAAGATAAAATTTGACTTATTAATGAAAAAAAAACAAAATCTAATGTTGAACTCGTCAAGTGCATCGAGCGATCTTTATGACTAGCTTAAGATTATTATGCGTGCACTTGTATTTTTTTCAATATGTTTCATATCATTTCAGAGAATTAGATTTTAAAATAGACTGCGATTAATCAAAAACTCAAAATAAAATAAACTTGTATCAAAAATGTCGTTCTGAACTTCAAACAACAATCAAGATCCACAAAAATAAACAAAAATTTAGAAAAAAAATTGAATCATGATAATATTTCTCAAATCGCATTAAAATAATGCGGTAATAATAGTCTTGTACAATCAAAATTTTCAGGCGCCACTGATTAACCAGTAGTCCTTCTGAGAAGTACGTACTTTTTCCTAACTGTTTAATCTTAACTTTACTCAGTGTTTAAAAAATTTGAAACACTGGAAGGACTTCTCCCCACATCTTAAATGTACAGTAATAGTAAAATATGTCTACTTAATACCTAGGTGTATATATATATCTTCACGATACAAAAGTAATTCGATTTGTACATAATTTTCAATCTTCTCGCTTAAATATATAGTGGGCTTAATGTTAATAGAATCAATTTATACATTTCACAATTTTACGAAGAATTGAAGAATAATTAATTTTCGCTTTTAACTTATTTTTCATTCTTCATAGTCTTTTATAATCATTTTTTATACGAGAAACTGAGCACAACCAACTTTTATCTGCTTGATTATTATTCACGTTAACACATTAAAATACAGAAAAAGTTTAAACGTTTGTTATTAGTATGATGCCAATCAGACAGAAGTAATTCGTCATTTTCTTGTGAGTTCCATTTTAATGATTATACAATTTTTCAAAAACGACTACATTCCATTAGGACTCGAAACAATTATATCTCAAAATAACGAATAAAAAATTATTTAAATTACTAAAATGGGACGCAAAATTTACTGTCATTAGCATCTACATGTCTTTTGAAATATCTTGATTATTTACTCATTAATATGCACGGTTCCACATTCAAATACAAACAAAAATGCTAAAAAAATGTTGGTCTCTGAACAGTTTTGCTAATTCTTACTTCTAACGTTTAATTATGAATTTGGACTTTATATTGGTAATTCATACCAATAATTCAACAAATGACTTAACAAAAAATGCATAAACTATTCACTTTGATCTACTTTGATTCACAATTAGAAAAGCGACTTGCGTCCTCAATGCGAAGAACCTCATTAGTTTTCAATCTACCATTGAACTTCGAATGTGTAAAATTTAATATACAAAAGCATCAATTTTTCAAGATAATAAGGCACTTTCTTAGTCTTTTTTAAAATGATCATGTCTTGAAAATTGACCCAATTTTGTAAAGCTTTGATCGTCTGATTATTTTCAAAAACTACGAATATGTAAGCTCATTCAAATTTTGCATGCTATATTACAACAAAATATTCGTTATAATAAGCACAAATGAATTGCGAAGTTTACGTTCAAAAGTAAGCAACAGCTCATTGCTTCTCGAAGAAAAATTTACTCTGGATAAACCGAATTATGAACTGAAAAAAACATCTAATGATGTCTTAAATTTGATTTCAATTGATTACCAACTTTTTTAAGTTTTACATCTCATGAAAAACAGTTACTTTTAAGCAACGCAAAAATAGTCGAGTCAAAAGTGACTCAGTTTCTCGTATTTATAAATACCTAATTTTTCGCGATTACACTATATTACGTCCGAGGATAAATTAACATTCTGCTATATTTTTCATCGTTAGGATTAGGATTCACTAAGGCTGGTTTTTTTTTCGTTGTGGGCGCCGGTGTGTATACTGAGTCGTCACGTTCCGCTTCACATTTAGTCGTTAGCAGTTGATCCTGTGAACTTAGCGATGATTTATTCATCTCGTCAGTCACATCACATAACGTCGATGAAGACGACAGCTTTGAAGACGTCACCGGACTCGATATTAGTGAGTCATGCCGCGTGTAATCACTTTCTTTTTGTTGAGTTTTTTCTTGTACTTGTTTTGGTTGGCTAAGATTCGACAACACATTGACCGACACGTAAGGTTTGGGACTGTCGTTTTTCGCAGTCATTGCATTTAAACTTTGGTTTTGAACGAAGTCCACACTGACGTAACCATCTTGTTTCATAGGGGTACTTGATAAAACATTGACATTCACTTGAGGCTTTTGAACCGAAGCCTGAACTGGAGTCAGCGACGTAGCTTCAAGCTTATTCGTCAAATTCTGCGCAAGTTGCTGCTGTGGTTGATGATTCATAAATGTTGAATCTGCTTTTGGCTTCATTTCAAAGGGACAATCATTCATAGTACTAGGGGTACTTGTTACAACATTGCCATTCACTTGGAACTTTTGTACCGGAGTCTGGACTGGAAATAGCGACGTAACTTCAAGCTTATTCGTCAATTCCTTTGCAAGTTGCTGCTGTTGTTGTTGATTCATAAATATTGAATCTGATTTTGGCTTTATCTCAAAGGGACAATCATTCATGGTACTAGTGGTATTCACAATGGTACCACCATTCATAGTGCTATTAATGACAGAATTAATAGAACCGTTCATCATTACCTGTCCTACTTGTACATAAGATTGTGATGTTTGCTGCTGCTGATTATTTTGATTTGATTCAATCGGTTTTTGCAAATTCAAATTATAACGAGTAGCATCAATAGGCCCTGATTGCAACAAATCCTGGAATTGATAAACATTTAGTAACGACGAAATAATTTAATTTAATTATAAACATATTATTATCTTTTATTATTCTTACCCCTGTGAAAGTATCCATCAAACCAACTTGAACGTACGGAACGGCGACTCCCAATGTTTCTTCGTTTTTACCATTCATACTTTTATTAGTGAAAGACTTGGGAATCATTCCAACCGCACAATAAGGCGGCAATCCCATCGTTGGTGAAATCGTTGAAATATGGCCATTAAGCATTTCAGTGGAGCGTGGCATACTAATGTAATCAGACGTAGACGATCCATTGAGTTTTGGGTAAACACCTTCACTCATATCGGGCGAAGATTTGGTCAATGACAGAGTATCCGCCTGTGAAGGCGACACTGTTGTTTGCAGTGTTTCGTTCGAACTCTTGATCGTTTTACCACTGTATACGTCCCAATCACGTTTATTCAGGGTATCAGCGCTTCCGGGTTTGCTAGCATTAGACACATTGCGCTGACGCAAATGTGGAGAATCCCATTTGTCAGATGCAATTTTTTCCGATTTCATTGCCATTTTCTCGGAATTCAAGATTGGCACTTCATCGTTACCACTGTCGTTTGACATATGAGTTTCTTCCGAGTTGAGAGATGCACTAGGTGATTCCTGACCAGTACTAGCATTCGCCGAGCTTGGTCTTGGCGGCAAGGGACGCTGTTTCTGTTCACCTTTGTTTAATAGTTTCACGTCAGGAGCCAATTCGGGAGCTAATCCTGGCGGTAAAGCAATATCAACATCTTGCATGTGTTTATATTTCTTCCAAGCTTTCCTAGATCCGTAAGCCAGAAGATACATGAAACCAATACCACAAGCAATACCAACAACCCAAATGATAACCATGACAGTGAACGATGGGCCACTGTTGTAACAATTTCCTTCGCCGGCTTCGGACCAATTACCATATAGATATTCACCATCCGGCTTAACATTGACAGCTCTGACTTGGAATTTGTACAGCTTTTCATCGGTATCAGATTTACAATCAGGTATGGACAAAAGTGCTTCTTGTTCAGTAGTCGTGAAGATTTCATCGTCGACTCCCTTGATTTGATAAAAGTCAAGAGGACCCGCTGCATGAGATGGAGCAGGCCACATAATTCTGACTTGACTGGAATTAATGAAACGCACAGTGGGCGGTATTATTTTATCGGACACGCCGATATCCGTCAACACTTCAACCGGAGTAGTTGCAGTCAGGTTGCTGCAAGAAACGGTGCATGCGGATACGCGTACGCTGTACTTTTGATAAGGCACAAGTCCTGTAAGATTGAGAGTTTTAGCGCGACCGGCCTTCATCGACAAGTCATTATAGTGGACGATGTAGTAGCGCAGAACACCATTCATATGAACAGGATCCTCCCATTCAACAGTCATCGAAGTGTTGGTTACGCGAGTCACACTGACGTTCCTTGGAGACTCGGGACGAGCTTCGTACGTTGTATTGTACAACGGATCACTAGCGTGGCCCTCACCATTCTGCGAAAAATAAAAGAATCAAGTTAAAATCCGTTTCTATGAATTTCTTACAACAACTCTAACTACTAACGAACCACTACCGAACTCAATGCACCCTTTATTCATTTAATCTCAATATCGTATAACAATCAATTCCTCTTAGTCAAATTCACCCCTTTCTAAACAAGTGCACCGACTACGATAAGTTCAATAACCCCTCAATTAGGTACCTTGGTAATAACGGCAACGCTGATCATGTAAGTCGTGTATGGCTTCAGTTCAGCAATTCTACCACCAATCGAATTGACATTGTTATCGACCGTTTTGTTCATTTTTGGACTCCTGCAAGTGAGATTGTAGGGCGAAGTGATCGGACAGTAGTAGATTCTGAATCCATCGACTATTCCGATGCGATCGCTGCAATCCAGCTTCCAGCCTACTTCGATTGCTTCCGACTCGACGCGGTTTATCCATACCGTTTTCATTTTTCCGACGACCTTGTTGTGTATAACGGTGCACGACGCCCACATCATTCCACTACTACCGTGATCCGTGTTCGCCGATATGGCAAACTGATAGACGAGTTTGGGATCCGGAACCGTAATGTTGTGAATTAGGGTGTCGCTTGAAACGTGTTTCCAATCGAGGTAGCCTTGACACTGGTAGGGCCTGTCGCGATCGTTCTCGCACCAGAATATCGTGTAGTTGTTGATATCCGCCAATCCTGATACTGGGGGTTTCCACGACAGTTCGTAAAGTCCATCATCGAAAGCTATCTTCGTAAAAGCCACTGGTTCTTTCGGTACTGAAAAGAATATCATGGATTTTAATCAATAAACAATTTTAAGCAAATGTCAAGAAAGTTATCTCAATATTTCGAGTGTCATGAGTTACGCTGCAATCAATATAAACAATCAAGATACTTACAATTTTCTTTACTAGGAACAAAAATGTTCGCCGGTATCTCGAGTGCACCCACAGCATTGGTAGAAACGATTTCAAATTTGTAGTCGTTATTCATGGACAGGCCACGGAATTTGGCGTAGGTCCTTGTGGTCTCGTTAGGCACGAGATGGACTTTACGCTTGTTTTCCATGACATTGATGACTTGATAACGGAAATGGTCACCGTTCTCGAGATATGCCGGTATCGATTGCCAGTACAGATAGATATCGCGACTGGCGTTGTTCCCGTCGGTCACTTCGAAGCTTCCGAAGTCTGTGATCGGTGGCTGACCAGGTACTAATTAAACAAAAAATAAATTTGATTAAAATCATGTTCGACAATGCGAGATATAGAGTAAAAAAAAGGAAAAGTCTCATACCTGTTGCGGGAGTGCGGAAGGTAATACCACTGAAATTACTCCACATGTCGTCGCCCTCAGCGACGGCGCTTTTAACGTAGACTCTTACGTCGTAAATGGAGTTGGCGTACTTCAGGCCCGTCAGATTGTAGTACCTATTTGGATTGTGCGGCTCATCGTTGATGTCAATTTTCTGGAAATCAAACATAAAAATTAATAATCGTAATTCAACAGTTGCATGTGAAGTGGGTTTGAATTCCTACGAAAAATAGATCGATACATAGTATTAAGAATGAAACTTTCTTGATACATACCTGCCACGAATCTCTTTTTTCCCACTGGCTCTGGTGAGCGATGCGATGATGCAAACCAGGTGGAAAATTTTGCATGGGATAGCCAACACTCCAGTACAGCATGGCACTGTTGAGCGTCTTGTTTACGACCGTCAAAATTCGATGGTCTTGCAGGAATCACATGAGCAAAGTGATGGAACTTGTAGGAACCGTTCCAGGTACCGAGTACGTTCGTACCGTTGATGTAGAAGGTGTAAAACTCGTAAGGCTGTCTGTAAATCGGATTAGTCTTCGGTTTCCAGGTGCAGCTGTTTCGATTGAGTCGGACCTCGTCCTTGGCTGGCTCGGGGCACGGATAGAGCTTGCGACTGGCCGCGCGACCCGGCAGCTTGAACGTGATCTGATAGGTCGTATCGACGAAGTTCTCCGGCGGCTCCCAGCTGCAGGTCAGGTTCTCCCAGTTCATGGAGTAACAGTTGAAGTTCTTGGGTTTTCTGGGTTTAACTGCGGAAAAAACATAACGAAAATTCATAGAGATTTTGGTCATTTTGCGTATTCTTGTGTATGTTTTAGTATTTACTTAAGAGAAGAGGTTTTTTTCGAGCGTTCATTTTTTCACGTGAATACGGAGTAGTGGGACTTATTTGTGAGTGTGCGAGCGAGCGGTTTATTGTTGTGTGCGTGTGCGTGTGTAAAAACTTTCGTTTTGCCAACGGAGACAGTTATATTCTAATTAGAAGCATTTACAGCACATACAAACGACGCAGAGAAGGAGTAGGTAAGTGAATGACAGAAGGGCCGAAATCAAATATACCATTGATCCTCTCCCGGTTTTCTCGTAAGACATTTCATTTGTTACTGTGAATTATATCAATCATTGAATTGAATTATTAACATCATTGTAAAACGTTGTAATGTGTGTGTGGATTTGATTTTTTTTTATGACGAATGTGAATGCGTTAAAGTTTCTTTTTTTTCTTCTCTTTTCTCCATCTCTTCCCTCTCCCTTCCAATAAAATTAAAAACTGCACGCAAAGATCCGTATCGGATCGTAACGAATGTCTTAGATATTTAAGAGGCATCGATGCATACATATGTACACATACAGACACATGCACGTATAGTATAGTACACGTATCGCGTACGAATTTATAATACATTCATCTATATCATGTACACGCGCGATACGTGTAATACATTCTCGAGGCTCTCGTTATTAATTCGAAGAATTACTATATACACACAGTGTATTTATATGTGTATGTATCCGTGTGTGTATGTGTGTACGCGTACGATCCTCGCACGTACATGTAATGTACTCTTTGAAGCTCACATATATATGTGTGTATTATATACCAGAACGAAGAAAAAAAAACCTGTTCAAACGGCGATATAACGCGTAAAGTATAAAGTGTGTAAACTATATATCTTGGCACGCACACATATGCGCTCGATTCGACGTCAGAGAGAGAGAGAGAGAGAAAGAGAGACGCGGCGTTATAAATTTTCATAAATTATACATCAACAATCCCAACTTTTTTATATACGTATTTATATCTTATCAACTTGAAAGAGAAAATGCCGAGAAAGATCAACTTTTTTCGCGCGCGCAGTATGACAAACTTCAGTGACAATTTCTCCGGTATGTGCCGGTGTATAATACTTGAATTTTGAGAAAATCGATAAGAGATCTCGCCTCTCGCACCTTCAATAACGCGCATTCTCTATACGTACTTACATTAAAAAATGAAGGAAAAAAAAAGTAAAGAACTCGAGAAAGCGCGTTCATGTGTATTAAGCTCTCGGTAAATATATGTAAGTCGTAAGCACACATAACACAAATGCGCTGCTATAGTCGTCGTAGTTGTGCGGCTAGTTTTAATTAATTTTTCATAAAAACGTTCCGAGAAACTCTCGATCGGAACAAAACAGCACTCATCTATTCGTGTGCGTTACGTGTGCGTGCGACGTACAATATCATCTGAAGTGGCTCGAGGTGAGATCTCTCTCGTTCGCCTCTGCTCTCATATAAATTTTTTTCGAGTCGATGTCTCTTTATATATACTATATTAAAATATAATAGCCATCATAATTAATAATGGTACTCACATCCAACGGCGACCTTATTCAGGCACACGGCCTCGTACTCCTTGTGATAGATCCTCTTGTCCAATCTCAGCTTGCAGTAGTACATCTCGTTCTCGGGCGGAGGATTCGTGATGTTGAGCATGATGCTGGTCTCGTTGAGCACATGTATGTACTGGGAGTCGACCTCGTGCTGGCCCTTGAAGAAGACCAGATCTGCGGAGGTCTTGCCCGGGAAATTGCGGGCGATGAAGGTCTCGTTGAGCACGCAGGTGATGTTGAGCGGCTTGCCGTGCTCCACGGCGATATCTCCCACCGGCCATGTTCCTGTTTTCAATTTAAGATTGGGTTTTTTGGTGAATACAAAATCGTATATAGATTAGATATATAAATTCGATGAATATATGGGCGATAGTTTGAAGTGCAAGAAAAAGAAGAAATAGAGCAGTTTCATATCCAAATGTCATACGAAAATAAGAGGAGATGGTGTCGAGATAAGCCGCGCGCGGCGATCATTTCGAGGCCTAGTCCCGATGTATATAGCGAAAACAAAAAGAAGCAAGACAACATCTCTCCAGAGAGACTGAAAAATCCCAAATACTCTTTGACTGCGAATAAACGGAGAGAGAGAGGAGAGTATACATATAGAAGCAACAGCAACACAGCAACAGAGCTCTCCTCGGGCAAGAAGCCGTCCGAACGAACGCGGCATTTTAACCAATTCCGCGTATATAATAGCATACAGCAACGCAGCGAAGAGCTGTCTCTCTCTTACTCTTTCTTCCTCCTCTTTCTCTCTTTCGCGAAGTTGCGTATATATAAAATGTTGTGTAGGGTTGTGCGCGAGGCAAAGGAGTAAGAGAGAAGAAGCAAAAACGAGACTAACGAAACGTCTTAAAAGCGCGCGAACACGGCCGCGCACTCCTCATGGGCTTGCTTTTGCTTTTGCTCTTTCTCTCTCCTCTTTCTCGCTGCTGCTTTTGCAAGCGACATGTTTTATTTATAGGCGCGTGCATGTAGCGTATACACGCATACGTACATACACACATACATACACGCAGTGCAGAGCGCATGCAACTGCCTGCACACGCAGCGCGCAGCAGAGTCGTAAAAATTTCCTTCTGCGTATAGAGCCAGAGAAACAGCCGAGAGAGAACTGCTGCAGCGATTTATCGATGCACATGCGTGTATGTACGTACGTTTTCTTTCTCTCTCCTCTTTCGCTTTTTCTCTCTCGTCAGTATCGTGTAATACCTACACGACTAGTAAGTTACACAGCCTCGAGGAGAGTTTGAAGCGCGAAATTGAAAGGGAGGCACAGGCAGAAAGGGCCGAGAGAGAGAGAGAGAGAGAGAGGAGAGAGAGAGAGACTTTCCGAAGGGAAATTTCAAATAGCGTGAAAGTTTGTATCTGCATCCCGAGGAGGAGATTCTAATCAGGTGTATGTTGCTGTTGCTGCTCGTGTATATACTCAAACCGGAATTCCCTCGAAAATCAAATTAACGCACGTGTTCTTCCCGTCTGTTCCATACGCACACACATACATAAGTGAATAATAGCCTCGCTCAGTCGAAATACTCGGAATACTCGGAATAAATCTGGATGACTTTTCGAACGCGCGGATAGAGAGAGGAAAATGGCAATAAAAAACATAGAAGAGAGCATGTAATAAAAAAAGGCGTGAAAAATGATCGCATGTGCAGCAACGAGCACTAATGTGGAAGTAGTATGTATTAAATATCGACTTACGTCCAGGCGTGGTGAGGCCAACGGCGCACTGTTCGCCCAAGGAAACGAGCAGCGACAGAGCGGCGATAAACAAGAGACCGCCAGCCAAGTCGACCGACGACGTTCGGCGACGACGGCTGCTGTGTTGTTGCTTGTGTCCTTCCTTCCTCGTCGACCAAGCCATTGCGATTTTTGACTGATGCTTCGACTATGCTCTCAATTCCGTGAAACGACAATCACGGTTCATACGGCGAGTGTCTGCTGAACGCTACTCAGGCGTCTGCTGCAGCTTCTGTTGCAATCTAGCGCTGCTCCTGCTGGTCCTGATGATATTGGCATTTTACTGTGGAGAATACAACAAAAACACGAGCACGGTCAATTAAATGTGTCAGATGGCTTGTCCACTTTTCATTATTATTAACAGTCTCATATATGGTTTTTGGAGAGTTGTTATATTCCTTTCTAAATTTAATATAAAAACTCGTAATTCGCGTCACACGAGATTTTTCTCGATGCGGACGCGAGATAGAACACACACTACACAACAGCAAAAAGTCACTGCAGGCTTTCGTCACACATCATATGTACAATCACATACATAAAACGCACCACATGCACACAGGAGCAGGAATTATAAGCTGCATCAATCGCGCACGGGACTTTCCCTTTTTTTAACTAATTCAGCGATTAAAAACGAGTTCTCTTGGGTTCGGCAATTATATCAACCGAGAGAGAGAGAGATACTCGCTACACACAAAATAAAAAACAACAATAAACACCAACCAAAAAAATAATCAACAACGCACTAGTAAAACAAACTCCGTTTCTCAAATATTACGCACTTCTTTTTCACTGTGCAGCCCCATAGGCCAGAGAATTAACACGAAAAAAAATTTGTTCGAGGTACACGGTAACGGTATAACGCGCGTGCAGCACGTGCTACTAGAAGACTGAAATCGGAGATCGCAGCTTGTAGCAGCATAAGCTCTATTACAACTCAGAGAGTACTGCTGCGCGCGCTCGAGTATATAGTAGTTTTTGGGAGTCGAGCGCAGCTCAGCAACTCCTAATATACCGAATATGTATGTATATAGCAGCATCGTACCGACACACACACACACACACACACACCCCCACCAGCGCGTCCGGCTTTTCCAAGAGGCGCCTTCATGCTTTTCGGGCAATCGAAAGCCGTGCCGTAGTAAGTAATGTAGAATAGAAGAACACAACGCAATTGATGAGCGGACGGAGACGACGACGACGACAACACTCGTTAAAAAGCGACTTTTCCAATGAACCGTTCACGCTGTGACTGCCCGTCATATATAAGCATGCGCTTTTATCGATAAGCCAGCGCGATGATGCGCGATATAAATAAAGATTTTTTCTAATTAATCTCCGGCTTTATGGTTTCCCGTGAACAAATAAAAATTAACTAGCTGTGTTTTTTTCGAAGTAATATATCGTCGTCGTTTTGATCAATGAATGAAAATTGCCAATGTTATATTATATGCACGTCGTGAATTTCGACGCCGTGTTCTGTGTGTGCATGTAGGCTGGGTAATCGATACGCAGTCGAGTCAGAAAGCTCAGCTTTGGCGCACCGCTACAGGAGGCAGCAAACAGAGAGAGAGAGAGAGAGAAAGAGAATCGATCGTTGAATTATTCATACGTGTTTGTGTGTGTACATAACATAAGCTAAAGAAAGAGAGAGCCAATATATAGAAGCTCGGCTGAAAAGATGGAGAATATAATCGAACTTTAACCGGAAACTTGAGACAATGTAGCACCTTCCTACAAAAGGGACTCGCTCTCTCGTCGTAGAAATCGATGGGCCTGACATTATTGCATTATTGAATAATTAATTTGCGCGACAAGGCCCGCAGTTAATTTTCCGCTAAATTAAACGAGTGTACTGCGCTGTAGGCTAAATCAGCGGAGCTTGAAAAAAAAATTGTTCATGCATTCGTTTTATTGTAAATCGATTCGTGGGATCTGATAACGAGTCGCGATGAAAGAAAATGTTTATTATATCTCAATGACAACTCCGCAAGTCCACGCCGAATAAATTCTCGCTAATCGATCATTTGTGCACGCGCGCGCGAGCGCACACAAGCGTTAATTGCTGTTTCTTTTTTTTCGGTGAAAAATCGCGCACGATATATCGGCGATATTGAGACATAAAAAAGTGATTTATGTCACCAGAGAGAAGTATTTGAAGAACTTCTTCGGACTAATGATGCACCCAATTGAAAATCTTCGAGAAAAAAGTCCTCGAGGAAAATTTAATTACAAATTCGAGTCGCACAGATGATCGACGCGGAGATGTTTTCTTTTTGATTATTTTTTTATTTCTCTTTTCGAAAACAGGAAGATGCTTCTTCGGTCGAATTATACCGATTATGAAACGACACTTTTTCTCCGAGGAGGCGATTGTTCCACCTTTCGAAACTGTCGATTTAATTGACTAATTTACCTGATCGAGGGCATGTCAGGTCGAGAAAGTGAATTTGATTCAAAGCTCGAAGTCGAATAATTTACGACAATTAGTATGCTCATGTATATTAACTGATCGCGGGCACGACATACCTATAGCGGAGCAACAATGAAGAAGGATCATCATACGTTACAGTGTCAAATGATAATAATAGACGACTAATAAATTCCATCGCGCAAAGAATTGCAGGGGGGCTCTCCCTCCTTACGACATGAAAATTTATCCGAAGTGATCGTGGGGCATTGTCGTCGAGGTGTGAACTAAACAAAGGATCGCCTCGCGGTAAACCGGGGGGGACAATTAAAAAGTAGCATCGAGCTTTGAGCCACGCTATAGGTTATATAGAAAAAATTCTCCGGTGTACGTGAAAAAAAGAAACGAGCTGACACAACAGGTCGATCGCTCGATGGATTTTTAGGAAGTCCGCGTGACGCGAGCGTTGCGCGATTTCATTTTCTTCCACTCTCTATACCAATATATAATAATATAAAAAAGTCAACATGCGACGACACCCAGAGATAGCTTCATTTCGCCATTACAAAAATCGACCGGCTTATCTGATAAAAAAAAGTCGCGTATCACAAGCAAAGAGAACATTGTGTGATGCGTGTCTCGGCACACGCATTAAAACATGCGTCGCCGCGGCTTGGCTCAATAATCATCTCACGTTACCTCTTATAAGAGCGCTGCACCAGAAAGAGTCCGCGACGACGACGACGCAACGGACAGATACCGATATTATAAATGATATAATATACAAGCGCGCATTTATACATAGATAAAAGAAATACTCTCGGCTTCTCTCTTTTTTTCACCGCGTGCGCGCAACACAACGGCTTCTCTCATTGCAACGCTGCTCGAGTCGTATATACTATACTGTATAGAGAAAAAAAAACGCATATAAACGCGGCAAAAGTATTTTACGCTTGGAAAAGTCGTATGATTAGACGTGTGGTTCGCGCGATGCGCGTTTGGATAGAGTTGCATATAGGATACGCGTCTGCGTATTTATGGTATAAGAGATGGGACACGACGACGACGACGCGACGACTTTGGCTGGCTTCTATGAATTCGGGAAAATAGGCAATTGCGAAAATCTCTCCGTCTCTCTCTCTCTCTCTCTCTCTCCCCTTTTTCCGAAGAAAAACGCATGCTGCTGCACGTATATATCATCGATGTGTGTAGCAGCACAGCACGCACTACAGCACACATGCGTGAGTGCAGATGGACAACACAGAGGCACTGCTGCGCTATGCAGTTCGCATCAGCAGACACATCGAGTTAAGAAAAAGAAAACCTCCCCTACTGTACCATAAATCTTTCTCTGCGCGTGCATATATGCCTCTCTCACTGTGCATACTGCGCACAGTGCACAGTGCAGCTCAAAGGCATAAGGAACAACAACACAGCAACTACGGCGCAGCAGCGCATGTGTATATACCTTACAGCCGAGAACTTGGTGCGAGAGAAAGAAAACGGCCACGGAGCGCATATAACTCCGAACTGTATACACGTATGCGCGTATAGCTAGAGCTTCACGCACCGTGCGGAGAATAAAATGCAGGCGCGCATAAATATATACGCAAGAGGGAAGCGGCGATAATGGTGGTAATAGTGCAGTGCCTCTCCTATGTATACACACAGCATAGAGAGAGAGAGAGGCGATAGTATAGCGCCAACACAACAGCAACAGCAATAGCAGTAGCAGCAGCCGTAGCCGCAGCAGCGATGGTAGGAAAATAACGAAGAGAGCAAGAAGAAGACGACGACGACGGCGAAAAACGAAGAAGGCATGCAAGCCAGGCAGCAGTAGCATACAGCGCAGCAAAGAGAGAGAGAGAGGAGAGAGAGAGAGAGAGAGAGAGAGAGAGAGGAGCAGTAGCAGCTATGCTGGCTTCTGATTCTCAGAACGCGTATACGAGCTCCCACCGGAGCAGTTATGTACAGAGGCTTGCCAGAGCGAGCTGTGCAGAAGAGATGTGCAACAAGCAAGAGGATCGCAGAGAGCAGATATATAAATTGCGCGTATACACACATGCGTACACACATATAGGCACACGCGTGTTCATTCGTCCTTAGCGATTTTGAGCAATTTTTTGTTGTCAGGAAGGAAGGAAGAAGAGAAAAAGTTTGAAGCAGCAGCGACGAGGCAGTTGACACGTAATGCGACAAGAGTCATCGGTTGCTGCTGCTGCTGCTGCTGCTACTCGTGTTGCTTACAGCTCGCGCTCGCGCGTCTGGAGGCCAAATGCTGCTGCTCTTGCGGACGGATGATGCGCGCAGCATACAATATACATATGCACGCAGCAGCATGGATTTAACATAATTTCAAGGAAAAATCTTGCCGCGCGAGGGTGAGAAAAATTTCTTTGTAACGAAGGAAATTTAAGATTTTAACATGGGTACAATTTCAAGTATTCTAATAATACCGAAAAATGCCAAATCACTGTCCCACCGGAATACTCGAAAATGTTTGAGAAAAGAATAATAAAAAAGTGGTGTGTTGATTTAGAACTTAACACGAATTTTTAATTTTTTGATTTTTTAATGGGTTCGTTGTTGTGTACGCACTTGAAAAAACAACAAGCCTGGCATACGCGACTTTTACGCGCGATAATCGTGAGAGATTATTTTCGGGACTCCGACTCAAGTTGGAAATAATAATACTCTTACGGCTCTGATACATAGAATTGGGTTATAGCGCGGGCAACTTTATTTTTAGTCATTGTTACTAAATGGTCTAATGCCACACATATATATTTTATCGCGCGTAGATATATTTGTATAAGTGGACGACGACGACGGGCACTTGGAGGAAGGGAGGCGCAGCGGGCATCGTACTCGAGGTGATCGTTCAAGAATGTATTAAGAGTTGAGGTCGAGGAAGACACGAGGTGCTGCCGCCGTGTTACGCCAGCTTGAAAAAAAAATCCTCGACCATTTGATTAAATCTCTACTCAGTCCATTGTGATCACCTCTGCGTGATGTGGTTTCTGAACACACAGCCTATAGCTTCGTCGAAGACTTCTGTTGTATATAATGTACAATGGGAATATAACGAGAGATTGATCGAAGTTGGACAGCTCTCTCAAAGCAATGACATTCGTTTCGAGTCAGCCTTTTAAAATAGCTTACAATTAGTCAAAATCAAAACAGTTTTTAATAAAAAAAAAACTCGAGTTACCACAAGTTTCTCTTTCTTCACCCTTTCCTTATAACTCAAACTCGCGGAATTGCGCGCGAAGATATGTTTAATCTCGTTATTCATAAACACAGCCGTTCCCATTGATCGAACGATCGACGTTACAGCTCGCGCATGAGTGCTCCGCGCAAACTGTATATAATGCAATCAATGCTCCATAAAATAAAAATTTTCCGCTAATCGTATACGAGAACTGCGCGATTCATCGATACGAGTGTGTACACATGTTTTATTCCAATGAAAATATCGTCGAAGCGCGAAGGCGCGCGCGCGCTTATATAGAAGGTGTACTGTGCCCACAAGCGATGTGCAGTCGCGATTCTCTGGAAGAGAAAATTTTTCAGAATAATATATTGACACACGCAATCGAGCCGACCGACTATTATAATTGTTGTTATTTTTATAATATACACGGGAGCACATTCGTGTTATACATGAATGTATAGCGCAGCAATATATAGCTGACGCAGACACGTTTTTAATTCAGAAAAAATAATATATCATCGTAAAATACAACATAATAAGCGTTTGTGGAAGCCCGAATCGCTGCTGCCGCTGCTGCGCCGACCTATTCTTCTATGGGCGATAATAATATAAAGAGCCTGAGCGATCGTATTCGCCTACAGCGAAAATCTACTCTCTCTGCAGTTTTTAAACGCTTTCAATTATCTATATATATCGCTATGGCATGGCACGGCACAGAAAAGAGATAGAGAGTTCAGTAAAGGGCTTCAAGGTTGCCAAGGTTGCCGGCCTCCTCCTTCTACGTCGCCGTCGTCGTCGTCGTCGTCGTCGACGCATAGCTCATGCACAAAGTATACAATTTAAGAGCATCGCTTACTACTCTCTCGCATATATACTACAGAGAGAGATGCATACACCTGTTATTAAAGAAATAATTTAATCCCTCTTGGCACGGAAGAGAGAGAAAGAGAGAGAGAGAGAGAGACTGAGAGATGGAGAGAGGAAAGAAAAATTTCTAGCCCCTGCAGCAAAAACGCACAGACGAGTATTTAAAAGAAAATAAATACGAAAATTACTCGCTGTCTTGTCGAGAGTCCGAATGAATCAGAATTAAAGCAAGATAGACGGGATGAGTAAAAGAGCTGAACGAAGGACATAATATAACCGCACACATGTCGTCGTTAGATGTGCGCGGATAGAGAGCCCGTCGTTTTATTACAAGAGCAGCAACTCGTGTGTGATAGGCATCTCTTTTACTCTTTCTCTCTCTATCTCCGCTGCTCTCGGCGTGTATAAATCCATTGTGTCTGTGTGTGATATATATAACGCGTCCGTCTCTAATTGCTATACATGCACGAAACGAAGAAACAAAACTAACGCCCCAATCGGCAAAAGGCGCGAAATAGGCTTGATGCTCCCCGCTTGATTTCTCAGCTTTTTTATATAACGTACATAACGTATATCGTCGACGCGAAGACGAGAGACTCTTAATTTTAACCTTTTATTCCGTCTGAACGCTGTCGTTTTTTTTTTGCGACCGCGTGCGCCTTTATTTTTAATTCCCGGGCCCCACGACCGAGGAATGTAGTTTTATCTGCGCGCGAGAATGTCGCACATTTTGTGCGAGATCGGTCGGGATCCCCAACTATATACACACATTTTTATAATACGCGGCGCGCGAGCGGCGGAATTTGCATAGAAATCGATAAAAAAATGCAGAGAAAGAAGAAATAAAGATAAGCCAGAGCCGAGAGAGAAAGAGAAGGAATGAGTAAATAATTTATAAGTTTTCCGTGGAAGCGATCGATACGCAAGCAGACAGACTCCTTCTATTTAAGCTCTCTGGCGTTATTGTACATACATGATGATGATCGGCAGCAACTGCACAGACTTCGAGATCGCTCGAGCTCGCACGCATGCCACATACATAAATGCAATGAAATTTGCAGCGTTGGAAAAAACGCAGTGGCACGTCATTTATGGTTATAATAATGCGAAAAATAAAAAGCGCGACCTGCGCACGAGGTATGAAATTACGCAAAAACGGCGCAACGTAAACAGGCCGGTATTTTATATAGTGTATAGAGAGAGAGAGAGATACCAGAGCCCAGGATAGAAATTCAAGTCCAAAAAATCTGGAGACTCGCTCGCTGCTGATGCAGTAGTAGTAGTATAATATACAGTAGCGATGGGTTTAGCAGCATTATAAGTCACATATGCTCACGATACGACAGCAGACTGTGAAAAAAGGACAGTAGCGGAAGCGATGCGGTTAAGCGTATTATAAAAATTTTATACATTTATTATAGTGGAAGCAGAAGCAGAAGCAGTTCCGAAACGCGCGCGTTCGTGTTGGTGTTGAATTATAAGCATTATAAGCGTACGACGACGACGACGAGTCACATGTACACGCATGACTTTCGGATCAAATGCGTACGTATATATCGGATTCACGCTGACGACCGCCTACTGCTGCCGCCGTGAAAAGTGCAGCGCAACAACACGCGACAATTCTACTACGGCGCTGCGTGCTGAATTACTTTTCTCTACCTAATGATAGAAGAAAAAGTAAAAAATAAGGATCGGTCGCGGGGCGCATCGAAAAGTCATAACGACGACGCACAGCAGCGTGCACGCACAGAGAGAGTAGAGCTCGCACGCCTCGATTTATACTATACACGCATTAAAATGCCAAGGAAAGTTTATAACGTCGGCCGCGCCGAGAAAGAGAGCCCAGAGGCTCGGGCTCACTACTACTACTACTATACAGCATGTTATGCTTTTCTGCAGAAAAGGGTTTCGATATATAAACGGAGCAGAGCAACAGAGCCAAGAGAAGCGAACGAGCGTTTACGAGGAGAACTCGTAAAGTCCAGGCTCTCTTTCTACTCTCTCGCGTATATCCTAACGTAGGGATGTATATAATATGTATGAATATGATACAACATATACTATATGTATACAACACGACGTTAATGCCCGAGTCCGAGACTCTGCCCTCTGCTGCACATAGTATATATAGCTGCACTTGGAGAAAAATGTTTATGTACATAAATACCGAGCCTCGTTCGCCCCCCCCCCCCGCCGTACCGTAGACCGTACCGCGAGAAGAAAAATACACATATCTCGGAACGAGGCGAAGATGCATTGGTTCTCTCGGCGCATGACGTAGGACTTTTTTTTTGACTACATATAGAGGTCTATAGAGGCGATCGATGACGACGATGATGCGGCGATATCGGCTTACGATTCACGAGACGCTCGCGTGGTGGATATAATGTACGTACTATACGCACTTTTTAAATGCTTTCTCGGGAAAAGTAAAAATAACAAAAACACACACGCACGGATCACAAGTGCTTCAGTTTTGTCCTTCGAGTGCGTGTAACAGTGTGCGTTTATGTGTTCATGTGATTTCTCTCACTCGAGCATTATGCGGGTGTGTGTTTATTTACGCCGAATGGCACTCGCGTTTTTCGCGTGAATCTGAAGGGGGGGAGACAATTTTTCATTTTTTTTTTTCGTGTTACTATCGTAATGTCCCATATGTTCATCGAATTATGACTTTTATTATTTTCTCTAATTCTACGATAAGAAAGCACTACATATATGATTCGTCTATATTTTTTGAAACAAAAAAATAAATAAATAGAGGAACGAACGAAAAATTAGCGCGAAAAAAAATATCGTGCCCGTATAGCGCGTCATCAGCATGGCAACGGCAACAACAGCAGCTACAGTACAGAGAGAGAGAGGAAAGGAGCACACACAAAAGATAATTTTAGGACCCTCTCTTTCTTGCTCACTCGCGCGCTCGCTTATATACAGATATACACAGATACACACATACATACGTAAGAAAGCAAGACTGTAAATCGAAGTTGTACGGCAGAAAAGAAGAAGAGGAGGAGGAGTGGAGGAGGCAGAGCTCTGAGTCAAAGCGCTCGGTTAAGCGAACGAGCAAAAAAATGAATAAGAGAGCGAGAAAGAGTGGACCCATAAGCACCCATAAGGATGAAAAAAGACGAGTTTATACACACACACATACGAAGGAGCAGCGATTGGAGCAGAGGAACCATCGGCTTAACTCCGTATAGGATATGTGCCTGCTGTATCTTCTTCGCCTCTTCTTCTTCTCCTTTCTACGTGTAGCACACATGCATGCGTACACACAAACACTAACAATCTTTCCCCAAGCTTGGCATTTCATTTAGGTTTCTCGATGTTGGAGCTTGTGTATAAATGCGCATTTTGCATATCGCTGCTGCTGCTCTTACTCGCAATGTATGCATGCACATTTCGAGTTGCAGAGTGCGTGTGCACGTATACATATCAGCGGAGAAATGAGAGAAAAGAAGCACAGAAGTAGGGAGCAAGAATAAATGCTAGTTACTCTCTCTCCTTTTTCCCTCTTTCTCTCTCTCTTCTTCTATCGGCTCGTGGTACGCTTCGTGTGAGGTAATTTTGCAGCTCTCCGTGGGTACATATTTGCACCGAGTCAATAATACTCCTGGTCAACGCATGCATGCATGCGTACGCACGCACGTAGCATAAACCCAGTCGATGGTGTTCGATTTTTTTTCTTCTCCTGCTCCTCCCCTTCCTTCCTCTCGAAACATTGTCTGGGGCGCGAGATATAATTGTGTTACGTAAGGAGAAACGTATATACACGCGAAAAACCTCAATTAGACACGTAGCAGCAGGCGGTCGAAAACTTTTTCGTCTAATAATCGAGTTATGTATCGGCTGGTGTCGATTTCTGAAAATTCGAACTAAATAATTCTAAGCCGCGTCGAATGCAATAACATCTTTATATATCGCCCCCCGCGCGTGATATGGTGTTGCGTTCGCGCGCGCAAGTACGTATTACGCGCGAAGTGGGTGTCGATCCTCTGGGTGCGAAAACCTAATAGACTTGCACGCGCTGTATAATACACACATACGAGTGCAAAAAAGAGACCTTATTACACGTCTCGCGCTTGCTTGCTTATACCTATATAATTTCAGCATATCGATCGGATAATACGTAATGTGTATTGGGATATATGTAAGTATTGCACCCGCGAGTAATACAGAGAAATGTAACTACGAGGCATAACGAGACATACAGCTCGTCCAAGAACTACACACATGCCAGTACAACTGTCGTATTGCTTATTCAAGATATCGCTATATCACGTGTATTATATCTGCAAGAAAAGAATATACACACGTAAGAAACGGTGTATAATATACGAGAGGCCGAAACGATATTTTGCAGCCGAGAGAGACGATCGTTTTTTTACAATACTTATTTTTTGGTATCTGCCAAACTTATATGTTCTCGTCGCACGCACCTTATACTTTTTAATTAATTCCAAACGCGATAAATGCGCGCATACAATAAATTTAAATGCTCGTGCGTCGCTGCTGCTGCGGATCGAGAGAAGAAGGCATGGGGAGAAACGCCATAAGCGAAATTTCTGTCTCTCTCGGGCCGGTGCTGCTGTATAGCTGTATGAGCTGCTGCAGTGTCGTAGCGGCTTCTCGGTTTTTCGAAGAAGAACGATTTTGCAATTAAATGCACCGCGCGAAAGAAACATGGGTGCGCAGAGAGAAGGCAGCAGAGAGTGCGTGTGCATGTGCATGTGTGTGTGTGTGTGTGTGTGTGTGTGTGTGTGTGTGTGTGTGTGTGTGTGTGTGTGTGTGTGTGTGTGTGTGTGTGTGTGTGTGTGTGTGTGTGTGTGTGTGTGTGTGTGCGACGTATTATATACATGCCTGCATGTATACTTTTGCGATGTCGTCGTCGTCGTCGACGTCGTTGCAAAGCGCTATCGGTTAATTGAGTGAATGTTTTTTTGCCCGCTGCACCTTCTTCTTGCGCGCGTTTGCGTTTAAATATATCTTCTTATACAGCACACACACGCGAATGGATGGATGTTTTATTAGGTAAAATAAATGCTTTTTTTGCGCTGTGGCTGTTTCTTCCTCTCGTGTTCTTCGTTTTGTGTGACGCGAGAGAGGAAGGAAATCGGTGAAAATTAATAGGAATTCGTACGCAATACCAGTGTAAAGGGACCATAGGCACTCCGTGTCACGTCTCTCGTTACGGTTTTACCGTTTCTTTCATTTCAAAATTCTGCCATACCACATAAAGGCTCGGATAATATATGTATATTTATAGTTATGCGCGGTAGCATTTTCGCAGGAAAGACGTGTGTATTTCGCTTTGCTGAAAGTACGAAACACATACACACATGTATGCATAGTACGAGTTTGCGAGACCGAGAGAGAAGCAAAGAAGTTTCTTCTTCTTCGTCGTTTTTTCCTCTCTTTCTCTTCATCTCGTGTGTGGATATTTGTGTGTATATACATATACACACACACACACACACACACGTGTGTGTGTGTGTATGCGTGAGTATGTGTGTGTGTGTGTTGTGTCGAGCTAAGCGGGCGCGTTCTACGAACGAATTAGCAGGCCCTTTATAACAGCACTATTAGTCCAAAGACTGGAAGCTAAAAACTCCGGAGTTTTGCTGCTGCTGCTGCTGCTGCTGCAGAGTAGAGTAGAGCCTTGGGCTTCGAACGACGACGATGGCGCGTGCATAATAACCGCGAGATGAAATATTATTATTTTCCATAAAGCCTAGGAGCCGATGCTTATCGTAGCACATGTTTTGCATACTAGCATAGCATAGACTCGCACACGCGAATACGACTGGGCAATAGTCAAAGGGGGGTCCCTTGCTGTTTTTCCGCGGAATTGTAAATAGCCGCTGCTGCGCAAGTGAAGTGAAAACAGAAAAAAAAATCACGAGCGCTAATTGCACAATCGTATAATGTAATTCGATGGGTGTGTGGCTGCCGTTGCGCCGCGCGAAGACGACGACGACTACGACGGGGGAGAAGAAGAAAACATGACGTGCGCTACAATATATATAAAGGGAAAAGCGAACTTTACAGGGCTCCGAGCACGTAACAATATACTCAGCGCGGAGAAAAAGGGAATAATATAATACGTATCGTTGTATATTGTATGGGATGCGCTTGCTGCTATATAACACCTATGAAAAAAGGTTTGCTACTTCTTGCGCGCGCGCGAACGATATTAAATAATAACGACGCTTTTCCCGGGAATCGAGTAGCATCCGATAGTATACCTTATATGTATTAAATATTTTCCATCGTTATACATCACTCGCCACGTATCAGCCGGCATTGTTCGGCGCGAGGAAAAGACGCGACGCGTGATACAATAACGTACTGGCGCAAGTGTGAAAAGTCAATTGTTTCTTCTTGCTCTGTACTGTACGCACTCGCGGGCATACGTCTGTGCTTTCATTAAAGCCACTTCGATGTTTACTGGCGGTGCTGTCTTTATTTCTCGCGCGGACTTTTAATAAAATATAGTCGAGAAATAAAAAAAAAAAAAAAAAAAAAAAAGAGCCGTATCATCGACACGCCACACGCGCGAGCGAGTAGCTGTCGGCGCCAATCTAAATACGTCGCGGTATTAAAACGCGTCTTTTTAAATCACGTGCCGCTTATTACGTACACATAAGCCCCACGACCGATAACACGTTTCTGTCTCAGTATAGAGCTGCACCGATCTCTGACTCGAGCTCGAAAAAAAGCCCATTCATCGAAATCAATTACACCGACGCAGCAGCAGAGAGATAGATAGGAAATATAGATAGGAGGCAACGAGTTTTTCGGATGATTTATGATGTATTCGTCGTTCAAATTTTCATACCCGCGTGTCAGCGCGTATATGAAATTGAAATATATCTTTCGCGAGAATTGGTTTATCTCATTAAAGTCGTGGTCGGAGTCGTGGAGAGATAACCTGCCATGTTGTTGTATAGTATCTGCTTTTGGATTCAATTATACATTATAACGTCACTCAGAGAACTATGTGTGACACGCGCAGCTCTTATACTACTACTACGACTATCTCAATGTAAGTAACGAAATACCTAACATCTCCCTTGTGAGGTGAAATTCTCGCGTCCCCCTTGAGAATCTACAACAACCATATTACACGTTATAAAGTACACAATATTGCGCACATAGGCTCTAAATAAAGCGAGAGGGACAGAGATTTTAAAGCGATGATCGCGAACAGGTATACGTATCGTGTAGTAATGGAGGGAGGATCGAAGGCTCTTATACATTAGACACCTGTCTCATCCCGACAATCGATGGAGAAAAAAAATCGCTCGCGAGCACAGATTCCCACAGCAGATTCGCGGAACGCGGCTTTTAATAATTTACGAAGGCGATTCTGATTTTTCGCGATCCGTTGTGTACGATCGTACATCGATTAAGCATTCCATCAGTCATGTAGCGTTAAAAGTAACAAATAAACATGTATATATTTTTGTACATAGCGCGATGAGTGAAATTTTCATTTTCGTCTCGTCTTTACAAAGGCTCACGCATCGAAGAAGGCCTCTTTCAGACACATGCGTACGTGAAGCATGACTTGGAACTTTGCTTTCAGCAAGAGGTTCAAGAAGAAGCGCAAAATGATGAAGAAGAAGAAGAAAAAAACGTCCGCCTCGCAGGCTCAAAAAATCAGCAACCATTGTTACGAGCACCCCCGTAGAGCGAGGAAAACCTCTTCTTCTTTTCGCGCGCGCGCGCGAGGGAGAGAAGAGCATCATCAGCAGCAGCTCGTCCGTGTCTGCACATGGATCCTTACGGATTATTTCGCCCATTATTATATGCCGTTGTTGTTGCTGTTCAGTGTGCGTCGCTGCTTTGCAAGAGCTCATTTCTCTTCTTCTTCTCCTCTTGATCTCTGCGTATATACAATGTGTGTAGTATAACGCACGCAGGATACATCTATATAAACACACACGCATACGCACACACCAACAAACAAACAAACAACACGCATGAGGTAAACCTGTCCTTTATATGTGTATACGTGCGTGCCTCGATCATTTGCGCGTTGGGCCTGTTGCTTCTATACTGCTGAGCTGCTGCTACCTTTTATGCGTGGGACGCGTTTTATCCAGGTGCCCTGTTACGGAAACTGTTTTCTTCTTCGTCTTCGTCTTCGCCTTCGTGTTTCTCTTCTCTCGAGGCTTATTGTGATTGCTGTGTGTGCACCTCTCTCGGACTCTTGCTCGCGCGCAACATTTTTTTTTTCGGAAATTTAGATTTTTAGAGAACACAGGAGGGTGTGTGTATCTATATAGGTAGAATAAATTTGAGCGAGAGAAATTCGAGTGTTGTATAAAAATAAAGCTGGTTAGAGGAGAGCAGTCCTGCAGCGGCACAGGATACGTGCGCGCGAGCGCAACAAAAGAATTACTTTTCGGTTAATTAAGCGTTAGTACGCGCCCTGTAACGTTGTGCGGTGTGGCTACGTTCCTTTTTTTCTATTTTTTTTTCTTTTTTTTTTTTTTTTACAAACTTCGACGAAAAAATAAATCAGCTTTGCAAAGCTGCTACCAATACCTTATATTTGCCGAGAGCAAACTCACGAGTGCCTGGCAAACGTTAGTTCGCCGCGCGCAATATGTATCAACATTTGCATACGACGAGAGAGGAAAAATGAGAAACGTTAGAGAGACCTTGATAAAGAAGCGCATGTGTCTCGAGTATTCGTGAAAAATTGTGCAGCAAATTGATCAGGGAAAAAAGAAAAAAAGAAAAAGAAAAGTTTTGACAATACTATAAATATTTCATATTATTACAGATTTGGTTCGATGATTCTTACGGCATAAATCACACGAGCGGCGCGCATACCGCACAGGCGGAGATCAAAGAGCTCTGCGCTTCGGTGTCGTCGGTCCCGCGGCTCTTTCTTGCTCACTCTGTCTTTCTGTTTTTGGAGTTTCGAAAATAGCGGCAATAAATGTGTACACACTTAACGAAAAAAATAAACAAATTTTTCGAGATTTTGAAAAAAAAATCATCATCAACGCGTCGTACTCTTCTAGATGGAAGAACACAAAATTTATATCGTGTACAGGTAATGTTGCGAGATGTTCCATTGAATAACTCAATTTCCGTGTAAATAATACCCATAATATAACTGTGCTCTCTTTCTCTCCCTCTCGTATATTCTGGCCACATTATTATACATGGTCCGAAAAATCATCGCGTATCCATTGCTTTCTGCTTGTTGCTGCTGCCTGCTTGCCTCAGTCACACATTCCTAGTACAGCGCAAAAAAGCCTCTTTCTTTATTTTTCTCTCAACAGCAGCAGCAACAACATTCATCTGCGCCAACTTTTTCTTCTCTCGCTCTTGGCAGAAACGAAGAGAGAACTTTTAATTCTCTTTTTGTTCTTCTCTCTCTCGCGAGCGTCGCGCGCGCGAGAGAGTCGACATTTACATATGTGCTAAATAAAGGAAAGAGACAGGCTGAGATTTTTCAAGCCTGTAGTAATACATTCGTGGAACGCGTGTGTACATGCGCGCAACGTTTATACGATCAATTCGCGCGCTCGCACACTAATATACACACACGTAGGTACTAAGACACAGACAGCATATCACGAGAGAAAGAAAGAGCGCGAAGACGACGAACGAAGAAAATATGCATGCATGTATGCTCGAGTATGAGTTTGTAACATTGTAAGTGAGTAAGTGTGCATGATTAATTTGCCAATGATAAATGTCAATGATCAATTGACCAAGTGTCTGTCGTCGTCGTCGCTGCTGCTGCGACTTATTATTATTGCAAGCACTTGGACTCGCAATATATAACGTCAACTTTTCATCGCTCTTACTGCCAGCAGGCGAGAGAGCATGCGTGAGCCAATTAAAACTTTAAATATTTTGTTTTCGAAATTTTTTTGCACACACACACACACACACACCGGTCTCTCGAGTCTTCGTGCTTCGTGCCGCGTATGGTAATGTCTGCGAATTATAACTCTCTGGCCTGGCAGTCCGATTCCACACACACACACACACACACACACACACACACACATAGGCACATTTATATTATACACGGTTACGAAGGAGAGAGACCTTGACATCGATGAAAGGAACGCGAAAAATTGCGGTAAATCAAATACACGACGAAGTCGATGAGATTCTTCGGTGTATAGATTGTATAATACCACGTTGAATAATAATAAGTCAACGAAATGTATATCGATCGGAGGATGGCGGGATGCACACGCAGCAGCAACAGCAACGACAGCAAAAAAGCAAGCCAAGAAAGACGATGCAAAAGGGGGGAGAGAGGAATCACCATAAAGCAGTAGCGCGGCAACGTCAGACGACGAAGACGAACGTCAACTTGTGTACAGCAAAAAAGAGAAAAGCGCAAAAGGGAGAAGAGAGAGAGAGAGAGAGAGCTGGACGACTCTCTGACATATAAGATATAATATAAGTTATTGCGAATCGCTTGCATGTCTATCTTTGTCTTACTCTTTGCGCGCCGGCCCCGTCGTCTTCGTCTCCGTGTCACCCCCTTTCTCGATCGGTATAAACAACGAACGACGAAAAGAGGAGCGAACCGCGTGCACGTTCCCTCTGTGTAGTCACGGCTACTCGCGGCCTCTATATATATATATATATAACAACATGCGCCTCGCCGCGGCTATATATATAATAAAACAAGCCCTACATTGCCCATTAGTATTGTGTTGCGCGAGAGGGCACAGAAAGAGAACGCACGCACAAAAAACAATATACTTTAACTCGCGGGACAGCATGAAAAAGGGCCTCTTTCTCCTGCCACGGGTATATATATCGCGCGCATTGTGTAGTACGTCACATGCGTTCAGGTACTATATATTGTACCACATACGTCCGATCGAGAAATTTACTGCCTATTTTTGCGTAAACGCTCCGGACAGTGATTGAAGGATGAATGCCCCCGAGAGAGTTGCGCCGCGAGGACATTAGCATGGGCTACTGACTCTTTTTTTTCCATTCTTTTTTTTCAGTGCGTTATTGTTCGCTTTGTGTGTTTATATATATATTGCCCTGTGCTGTAGCCCTCGGGAGACAAGAGCAGGTAGTAGCAAGCACATTATAACAAGAGTCGCTCGATGCAACTCCACCGCGCGCGTACATAGGCTCATTAGAGTCACGGTAGTACTACTATAAATGAAGCATATATTATAATAAGAGAAAGAGTGTAGAGCTGCCGAGAGAGAGAACATAACGCGCAGCCTCGAAAGTTGACAAAATATAACCTCTAAGATGCTCGCTGGGGACACATTTATTCGGCTCTCGCACACACATGCACACTCGTACATTCTAATGTGTATACGGCATTAACACGTTGTACTACGTACTACCTAGAATCAAGACAAAACGATGATTAAGGTATAAACTTACGGAAAGATGGAACAGGTGCATTTGTCTCATCGTGCGCCCAATTGGACTCGGGACGACGACCACGACTCGAAGTAGTCACTCTTTTTTTATTCACTGTATACAATAATATATATAACGCACTCGAGAGAAGGCACGACGGATAGGAACTTTCAGTATGAAGATTATTCCAAAGACGCAGTTGGCCCGAAGACACACACGAGACAACACAAAACAGGAGAAAAAAAAAGAATCACACTCGTCACTAGAGATAGTAGGCGCTGATAACGGCGCACGCGGCGGATCTGTCTTATGCACGATTTATACGTATTTCATGTACTATCTATATGTAGCACACTTTTGTTGTCACAACAACCTGTCGCCCCAATCGCTGCAGCAGCAGTCCTCTTTAATAATTTCTCGTCCCTTATTTATTTATTTATTTTTTTTCAACACGCACGCACACTGCTAGTGATCTCTTAGTGCATCCATAGCCGCTCTGCTGCTACACACTCACGAATACGTGTATAAGGCCACAGCTAACGCGCGAGCCAAAGGAGAAAGAGAGCTATGGCGTCCGCTCGTTCTCATCGTCTGCGCATACACACGCAGGCAAGCGAGCTCGGCAGAGCTCTCGGAACTCGCGCACGCACAACTCCACCGACTCGCACCTCACTGTATTTATATTAGAATAATATATATCTGTATGCAACGATCGCAGAAAAACTCTTATTTCCCGATAACGAATAAACAACAAATGTACACACACACACACTAACAAACAACGCGAGGTCTTTGCGCACTTGTATTATAATGTATTACACACGGACGGATTCCCGTGTCTCTGTATATAGATGTGTATAGTCTCGCTCACTCGCACTCACGACGAGTGTATTTATATATATATGTGTGTGTGTATGGGTATAATGTGTGTGTGTGACGACGAGCAGTGACGTCGACGAGATGTGGCTTATGGTGGCGCGACTCGTATACTGAGACTGGAAAAGGAGAGCGAGAGCGACCGAAGCCGCGAACCGAGCGAGCAGGCCCGTGTATAGTGTGCGTGTGTGAGTATATTGGAGTTAGTTCGAGATTGGCTCGCGATTCTTGCGAACTCCGAAGCGCTGCGAGTCAGGCAGAAAGACCGGAGCAGCACTGTCCACTCACTCACACATACATATTACATACGTGGTCGGGCAGACACACGAGGCGTGGACGAAGAAGAAGAAGAAGAAGAACTTGGTCGACAAACTCGCACACGTATTCGCATCCACGTATTAATGTGTACAGGCGTTGGAGCGTTTTTGCTCCGATTTACACTTCGGACCTCGATTCGCGCACATATGTTGTAATGCGACCGGAAAGGTCTGCCAACCTCTGAGCAGTGAGCGAGGCTATTCGAATTGGCGAGCGCGTTCGAATTTCCAAGATCGTTCGATCTTTCTCCGATAATTATCCAAATCATTGTTTATTTATTTATCCCATCGGAGAATTACACGCTGGTTTTTGGGAAGTGACTACTTATATTATTACGCGACGACAATAGATTTCCGCAATTGGATGCTACTGTATGTGGACTTTCTCCCCTGCGTTGCGTCGATTTACTGAATCAACAATGATATGCGATTCCTCGTAATAAGGTTCGAATGCCTGTTTAGGACCCATAAATTAATTAATCATCTCGAAACGAATTAGTATAGATTATACAGACCATAAAACACACCTCGTAAATCTGGACAGATCGCTCTGTGATTTCAGGCACGTTTTCGATACTTTATACCCACAACGGACACAAAATTCGAACATTGGAATCAATTTCATACGTGTCGCGCTCAATGCAGTTGATTCAATCAAAACATTCTTGATGAATGCGTTCGAAACATCATCGTGACGATGATTTATTTTTTTAGCTCACGCGGAGCATCGAAATCTGTTGTTCATTCAGCCGCACTGCGTTGGTGAAATACATTTGTCTTGTGGTCATTCGAATAATTACGGAATTTCGAACAGTAGTGATTTTTATTTCAGAAATATGAATAAAAATTGAGCATGACTTTGATTTTTTTTTATTCAAATTTTGAATTCTAAATCGATTCTTTATCTAGCTCAGTTTGAAAACTGAGAATAAAACTATATGCTCCCAGAAAAAAAAAACTCAGAATAAAACTATATGCTCTAACAGTTTTTGATTTTTTTTTGTTTTTTTTTTTTTGTTATATAGCTTATGCTGTGAATTACCTGTCGAGAAAGCAAGTATCATCCAGCGAGGATGAAGCGTAATTCCTAAAAATTATAAAAATCATCTCGCAATCGTCTTCCAACACAAGTCTGCTATTGTCGTGTTAGTATTTCAACCCAAAAAACCACTTTTAATAACTATTTTATTAGAGTTTATTGACAATATCACAGACAAAAAAGCCGAAATTTCAACATTTTTTTATTTACAAACTAAAGACTTTTACTAAAAACCGCTTCGATATTTCAATACACGAGAATTTCCGCTTTCTCCAGATATTTTTTGTTTATTTTTTTACTGCACGGTCAACTAATTACAAGTATTTTTACCAACCAACTTTAACATGTAAAGTATATGGGTGGTCGCTTTGTTTGGCCTCCAGTCAAATCAGCTGGTCGATTTGTGACCGTCACTGTCGACTGTGAAAACAGCCTATACAAGTTCCACGTCTACCACTCTTTTGGACCGGATAGAAGTAAGTCGTAACGCTCGTCTAGTGAACATACATATATAGATAGTCTGACAGTTTAAGGGTTATTTATTCAGGTTCAGTAATAAAAGGTGAGTCAAGCTGCATAAGTAGCAAAATAATTATCATTATTTTATTCTCTCAAGTAATAAGTAACAGTATATAAGTATCATGTATGATTTGTCATCAATTACTTTACTTGATGTTTTACAAGCTGTATAGCTGCTTGTACGCCAAGGATGTGATACATACAAAAGTTGAATTAAGGCAAGAAGACAAATTTTTTTAGTAAAGTAAAGCTACAGTTAGACAAGTGTATAGTTTTATGAACTTTGGAATACTTGCATTCCAATAAAAATCAATGTTTTTACTTTACTTGTGTTTAAGAAATGAATAGTAGCCATACCCTAAAAGGACAACAAAGTTAACATTCCTAGACAAGGAAAGAAAAGTTAAAAAGCAACTAAATGAGGATTTTCAGCCCTATTTCAGTGCCTATACTATGTTCATGAAATAAAGAAAAGATGTATGCAGTTAAACTTTACTTTAGTTCTCTGCACAGTTTGATTTTACAAATTTTTGCATATATGTCACATGATTCTGACCTCAATTTTTTACCAATCTTGATCTGTGGGGTCTTAAAATCGTTGTAATAACATTCTCTCCCACTTAAGAGAAGCAGAATTGCATGAAAAAACTTGAAAAATTGTTTACATACTTGAATACAAAAAAAATGCAAAAATAGCATTTTTTTCAACGCTGATTGCTATAGTTTGAGATGGTCAATTATACAAATAATTAATTCAAAAATCTGCTTAACTTAAGTGGAAGAAGATGTTTCTATAAATCTTTTGAGACCCCATGGATCAAGATTGGTCAAATATTGCATTCAGAATCTTTAGAACAATAATTCATTATTGATGAATCCTAGACTAATTTAAATGATTAAAAGCACTATTTACCCGTGGAATTTTTCTCATTTTGTATTCACAAGCTTATTTTCTGTTTAACTTTGAAGGACTAATATATTGCTCTTAGCACCCGAGTTTTAATCTACACTCAAGATTTTTTCAACTGGTAATAGGTGGGTTTCAAAGCTGAATAGTTTTTTGAAAAAATTTAAAGATATAAATTTTATTTATTTTGAAATTTGAAAAAATTATAAGAATTAATTTCATAAGACATTTTATATAACACTATTACCAGGTGGAAAAATGGCACCACTAACAAGAAATTTGATTTAGTTAACATCAACTAGTTTTTTGTTGATTTGATTGTATTATTCAATGCAACAATTATTCATTTCAGTTTTTAACTATCAATAATGCTTTCTTTGCTTGTTCCATCAGGCCGAAAATATGAAACTCCACCAAGAGACTGCGAAAGTTCAAGTGCCACCACCCCATGAAGATAACGACATTCAAGCTATAAATCATAATCTATTTGGGACAGAAAGAAATGATGAATTACAGAAACCAATTTCATCCCTCTCATTTACTAGTAACGCTCAAGAAGAAACTAAGCAGGAAGAGTCCAACAAAGATACCACCCAAGAATATGAGTGCCTAAAAAATCCAACCTTTATGCACGAGAAGAAGAGACTATTTCTTTGCAGTATGTGTCTTAAAAAATATAATTCTGAATGTAACCTTAAACGTCACATGAAATTAGAGTGCCAAAAGCCTCTAGCCTTTATATGTACTGTATGCAAAAAAGGATTCCATCAAAAATGTAATCTAAAAAGACATATGGATATTCATAATAAAGATGCGAAAGGTCAGTGCTTACGATTATCCAGTGGAGTTTACGTCACTGATCCAATAAGTCATAATCTGGTTGGGACAGAAAGAAATGATGAATTACAGAAACCAATTTCATCCCTCTCATTTACTAGTAACGCTCAAGAAGAAACTAAGCAGGAAGAGTCCAACAAAGATACCACCCAAGAATATGAGTGCCTAAAAGATCCAACCTTTATGCACGAGAAGAAGAGACTATTTCTTTGCATTATGTGTCTTAAAAAATATGATTCTGAATGTAACCTTAAACGTCACATGAAATTAGAGTGCCAAAAGCCTCCATCCTTTATATGTACTGTATGCAAAAAAGGATTCCATCAAAAATGTAATCTAAAAATGCATATGAACAATCATAAAAAAGGTGCGAAAGGTCAGTGCTTACGATTATCCAGTGGAGTTTACGTCACTGATCCAATAAGTCATAATCTGGTTGGGACAGAAAGAAATGATGAATTACAGAAACCAATTTCATCCCTCTCATTTACTAGTAACGCTCAAGAAGAAACTAAGCAGGAAGAGTCCAACAAAGATACCACCCAAGAATATGAGTGCCTAAAAGATCCAACCTTTATGCACGAGAAGAAGAGACTATTTCTTTGCAGTATGTGTCTTAAAAAATATGATTCTGAATGTAACCTTAAACGTCACATGAAATTAGAGTGCCAAAAGCCTCCATCCTTTATATGTACTGTATGCAAAAAAGGATTCCATCAAAAATGTAATCTAAAAAGACATATGGATATTCATAAAAAAGGTGCGAAAGGTCAGCGCTTACGATTATCCCATGAAGTTTACGTCACTGAAACATAAGTCATCATCTGTTTGGGACAGAAAGAAATGATGAATTACAGAAACCAATTTCATCCCTCTCATTTACTAGTAACGCCCAAGAAGAAACTAAGCAGGAAGAGTCCAACAAAGATACCACCCAAGAATATGAGTGCCTAAAAGATCCCACCTTTATGCACGAGAAGAAGAGACTATTTCTTTGCAGTATGTGTCATAAAAAAATTGATTTTGAACCTAACCTTATACGTCACATGAAGTTAAAGGGCCAAACGCCTCCAGCCTTTATATGTACTGTATGCAAAAAAGGATTCCATCATAAATGTAATCTAAAAAGACATATGGACAATCATAAAAAGACACAATATTATTAAATGTTTGAATAGTTTGCTGGATTTTAGTTACATTTTAATGTTTTCAGGAATTGAAATTCTTAGAATTCTTAGAATCTTGCTAAGTTAAGATATAATTTTTCAATTTTATTAGAATTTTTCATAATAATTGTTGAATCAATAATAAATCGTTACCCTTTCGAGACCTCTAGCCCAAGTCAAATCTTAAAATTGTTGTAATTTAAATAAAAAATAATCCCATACCATTTGAATAAATACATTTAAAAAAAATTACATTCATTTATTTGCTTGGATTTTTTATAGCACACACCACTTTGAATAAAAAAAACATTGCGTTGATAGAAACTTCAACGAAATTCCACCAAAACTTATTTTTCGTCATTTAGTAATCACGCGAGTATTTTTAAAAAATTTTATAGAGCAAATATTAAATAGTTATTTGCTTATTTACATGTAAAGACGTTTACTAATAAAAAAAAATCATCTTTGCGGGTAGCATGATGTCTTAAAAGCGACTGTATCTGTGGCGCACATAATCTGCTGATCAATTACCGCCTATGATAACCAGGTAGTGCCTTTGCAAATACACAAAAAAACGCGTCTAGCAGCACAATACAATGCTGTATAATAGTGCGACGAAAACAGTGGCTTGCCTTTTTCGACTTTTCTCCGTGATTATAAGTAATAATTAATAATTAAGCCAGTGGCCTTCTTCAAAGTAAACACACGAAAAAGTCAAATGAAAAATATTCTATTCATATATTCGGTCACGATATACTCGGGGTCTGTAACAGTTTCTTCTTTTTTTCCCTTTTCTTTTGCTGGATAATTTTTACTTTTACGCCACCGGAATTTTCCGTCGTCATCGTCGCACGTGTGTGTGCAGCTTTTCTCTATTTCATGACCCATAATTTTCTGTGAAGTTGTTTATACACAGTTTTAACATACAACACAACTTTTGGCGCACTGTTCACATAAGTAATCTCACAAGCTTCTATTTTTTTTTCTAAATTTTTTTTTCTAAATTTTTTTTCAAATTTTTTCTTCGTATATTTTGTGTTTTCACTTATGCGCTAAGGCGAAGGATGTGCGCGCGTCTCTTTCTCTCTCCACTTTTTATTTGATACATTTATCTCGGCGAAGACGACGTCTTTGGCTTCGCGTTTTACGCTCGCCTTACTCTCAAGGTTTATTCTTTTGATTTTTAAGTACCTAGTTTTTCCTTCCTTTCCTTTTTCTTTTTATTTATACGGAGTTATTTTATTCAAATATTGATTTATTATTAGATAAAATCTATTATATATTATATATTTACTACTTCGAAGTATCGACATAATGTGTACTTAATTCTCACATTTAATTTCGATACTGTAAAATTCCTATTGAATATCACACGGCAAGGAGCTTGGCGCGAGAGTCGTAGCTCGTCTGCTAAATTTTCCAACTTCGGAGCTGCGACACGCGTTTCTCGGTAAACAAGGCAAGGCTCTGGCTATAATATCCCGCGAACATCTTACGCATAAAATTCACCGTTTACTTACTGCAGGATACAAGCAAGTCCCTATTAATATTCCATGTGTTTTTACGGAAAAATACACTGAGAGCATAGAGCGCTGCTGTCTCCGAAGCACACATGCGCAGACGCGAACTTTGCAAATCCGCGGGCAAAACCGGCTCTCTATCGTCAGTCAAAGCAAAACAGGCCCAAGCCTCGAACGAGTCAGTTTTTGTTTATACTTGTTCGATTAAACGTCTGTCGCGCGTATCAGTTTCGCCGGTTACAACATTGTCAAAAAACAAATTCAGCAAAAATGTCGTGGAATCAGTTTGACAACTCGGCCAGGGGCGAGGGTGGCTTCATGGACACGTCCGTGAACGAGGGTGCCGGCGGCGACGGCGGTGACAAGAACGCCAAACGAGGTCAGAACTGCATGCCCGTCATGATATCGCACATACAGAGCCGCGGCGAGAAGCTCGAGGTCTGGGGCACCCCGGCCAAAATCGTCACCATTGTCGCCGTCGTGACCAAAATCGAGCCCACCAGCACCAAGATTGCCTACGAATTTCAGGATGAAACTGGTATGTCTACATTGTTTACTTAGTAAAAATGATTGAGATGGTTGTCACAATCAACTAATGTAATTTTTTTATTCAATGTGCAGGTTCTATCAGAGGGATCAAATGGTTGGAGAATGAAAATTCTGAATTTATCTCACCGGTTGAGATCAACAACTATGCCAGAGTATATGCCATGATCAGAGACCAAAACGACGAGCACACTCTGCTTATTCTAAGTATTCAGCCTCTGGAACATCTTAATGAACTTGTAGCACACTTGATGGAAGTGACACTTATGTGTCTCGAGGGTCAAAAGGGCATCTCAAATACCCAAAGTACCACGGCTGTGGGTAGTGGTGGTGATACTCAATCTGGAAGTATGAATCCGTCCCAAAAATTGGTACTGGAAATCATTAAGAACGGTGATCAAGAATACGGAGCGGAGAGGGATGAAATCAAAGCCAAAGTGCCACAAAATTTGATTGCTAAAGTTGATGAAATAATTGAATTTTTATCTGCAGAGGGTCACATTTATACCACTAAAACAGATGATTATTTCAAAGCCATTTAGTTCAATTGTAGAGTTGGTTTTTATCTATTTGAATCAATTCATTAATGATCAAATATTTTTTTACAATCGAGAGAGTTGTAAATATAATTTTAACTCTTTTTAATCAATATTCTAATATATATTATAGTTAAATACCCATGTTGTACTGTTCATTAGTATTATGTTTTTAATATTAATAAAAAAAATGTCTACCAAACCTCACTTGTTTCATTAATAAATCATTTTTAAAATATCTTCCAAAAATAAATGAACGTTGATTGTCATCGATTTCGAACAAACGTCCTGTCGTGCAAAAACACTTTCCTTTGTCTATATGTAAAGCTTGCAGTCTCGTGTACACGTGACCACTTTTTACTTACGAGCAGCGGCCGCTTGTTGCTGTCAACCTTATCTCAAAAGGTTAGCTTTGGCGCGAGTGAGCGAGTGCTGTGCATTCGAGGCATGCCCGATTATCGCTTCGTAAATATTGTGCTTATCGTCAAATGTCGCGAAATCGTTTGAATTTTGTTGTCAGTTATTTTTGTGCAATAAAGAAGATTTATATTTCGTGGTTGTTTAATTAATGCATCAAGTATGGATGATGAACACAGTAAGTATAGCGACGATTATTCAAAACAAAAGAACGAATTAACAATTTCGAACTTTGTTTGTATTTTTAGCTTTGCTTAAAAAAAGGAAAAAGGCAGAGAAAGAAGGACACGTTAAATTGCTTGCCGAAGTCTGTCGAAAATTAGGTGATATTTATTACGATGCAAAAAAATTTGACTTTGCTCTGGAAGCATATGAAAAGCAGCTATATGCTTGTGAATGTGAGGATGATCAACTCAACTGTGCTAAGGCTCACAGGATGATTGGCGAGGTCCAAGCAGAAGTAGGCAATATTGAAAAAGCGTTGAAACACCAAAAAGAATATTTGCGTAAGAGTCATTTTAGATTTTGTTTAAATTTGATTGAAATAGCAGTACTTATTTTTATACATTTTAGGCATTGCAAAAGAATTGCAAGATCTAGTGGAAGAACAAAGAGCATATGCCACACTCGGTAGAACATATTTGTTTCAAGCAGAAAGGGAAGACGGTCCAAAAGATGAAATCTTGAAAAAGTCTAAAAATTCATTTCAGCAAAGTATTAAACTATGTGATAGGTAAGTAACTTTATTCATTTATTTGTTTATTGCTGTCATGATATCAAGAGATGATCTTTATTTTTTAGATTAAATAACCACTTAAGTGAGAAAGAACTGATCATAATGCGTGCTCGTCTACTACTTAACTTAGGTTTAGTGTTAGAACAACAAAAAGATCTGCAGAAGGCATTGAATTTGATTACCCAAGCAGCGAATATGTGTAAAGAGCATAAACTTCATGAAGAGAAGTGTCGGACTTATATAGCTCTTGGAGCAATACACGAAAGAAAAGGAGATGTAAAAGAAGCGTTGCAAAAATTCACAGATGCTGCCAAAGTGGACGATCCTTATATGAAAGTTGATGCTTTGGTCTTGAAATCAGAATTACTTTTAAAACAAGGTGAATGGTTTCAAGGTAGAATAGTTCTCCAAAAAGCCTACAAATATAAAAATGCAGCTTCATCAGCTATGGATCCAGTTAAAAAGCTACTGAGAATAGGTAAGACTAATCAAATTATTGTGTCCCGCAAACTCATTGAAATTTAATCTTTTTAATTTTATCAGCTGTCGTCTTATGCCGCAGAGAGGACGAGCTAATCCACACCAGCGACCCGTCGCGAAGGGAAAAAATTTACGAGGAAATGGGTGACGCAGCCACGGAGTGCAAATCGTTGGACAAGGCCATAGAGTATTACGAGAAGATGGTGGAGTGCGCGGAAAAAACGGGATCGCCTAAGCTGGGAGCCGCGTTAAACAGCGTCGCACAAACTTTGAAGGATCTCGGAAAATTCGGCGAGGCCATTCCCTACGCTCGTCGAGAAATGGAGCTGTGCAAAGACCCCAAGGAAACGGCCAACTCGGCTGTGTTTTTAGCCGGTCTCATGAGCGATGCTCAGTATCCGCATTATTCCATCAAAAACATGTACCAGAAAGCGTTGAACTCGGCTAGGGACAGCAACGACGAACATTTCGAGAAGACGGTCACGAAAATTTTTATCGAATATCTCGAGAAACTGGACAACGATATCGACGAGTCCCTGAAAAACGAGCTGAACGCCAAGTGGGAGGAACTCGACGAGCGCGTCGAGAGTCAGAACACCGACGACTTCGAAATGGAGGGACCGGAAATTGGCGCGGACATCGATCTGGACGACCTGAGCGATCCGGAAGTCGAGGAAAAATTGTCCGGCAGCATGGAGCAGCAACCGAGCAACGTAGCTCGTACGACTCGACGGCCGAAGCGATGCATCGTGAAAAAGATGAACGAGAAGGGCGAGACGAAGCTGCACATCGCGTGCATGAAGGAGCCCGGCGAGAACGACGAGGTGAACATCAAAGCCGTGGAGAAGCTGCTGGCGGAGGGACACCCGGTGGACGTACGCGACAATACGGGTTGGACGCCTCTGCACGAGGCTGCCAATTTTGGCCACGTGGAGATCGCCAAACTACTGCTCAATGCCGGCGCCTCGGTGAACGATCCCGGCGGCGAGCTCTGCGAGGGAGTGACCGCATTGCACGACGCCGCGACCAACGGCCACTTCTCCATGATGCAACTGCTGCTGGATCACGGCGCCGATCCGAATTTAAGGAACAAGGCAGGGGACACGGCTCTGGATTGCTTGTTGACGCACAAGGAGAAGAACGATATCGGGGGACATGAATTGAAGGAGTATCTGTACGTGAAGAGTCGGCTGGAAAAGATGACGAAGGTGAAGAGGAATAAGAGCAAGAGCCGCAACTCCGATACCGGTCGAAGGGGTGAGAAGTTGAAAGCTCTGATCGATGAAAACGACAGCGATGACGCTAGTCCGAGCGGTAAGTTTAACAACACGACATTTGGGAAGAAAATAAATGCATTTGGTAATTTAGCTTTTAATCAATGTTATTTTATAGAAACTTACGCGAAACCCGAAAAGATCTCAGCCGGCGAAGACTACAAGCGCACCATAGCCAGCCTGCAACATCCCGGAAGATCGCGGCAGGTGGGTGCTCAGCCATCGGCACCCGCAAAAATCACGGCACCCCTCATAGACAACGAGGAGATGCTGGCTCAAGACGAAGACTGGCTCATAGACGATTTGGGACTAAATTCGAAGGGTGGCAAGAAGGACAATTTTTTCGATTACAATGGGGTGAAACTGTCCTCTTCGGCTGGCGCTACGACGACAACACCGGCAAAGAGAAAATCCATCGGCGACGAGGAACTGATCGAGATGAAAAAACCGACCAAGAAGCAAAAGTTCTCCGAGGGTCTGATCGATGTGGAAGAAACTGCGAGAGTCTCGAAAAGCTTCGAGTGGAGGATTCGCGACGAGGACTTTGCAGCCCCGATGAGCGACGAGAACAGCTGCGAGAGCACGGAATCGACGTCCGTGAGACCCGTCGTCGTCCAAGAGGAGATCTGGCCGAGAGCCAAGAAACGACCGAGGCAGACGAATCTGCTGAAGCAGGGCTTCGTCGTGCAACCTCGCGCGGTGGAGTCTCGATCTCCCTCGCCGGAATTCGTGCCGATCGCGAAAACCTCGCCTGTGATATACAAACCCGGCCACGAGAGGCATTCCTGGGACTCGGGCACGGTCAGCGACTCCCTCGACTTGGACATCCTCGTAGACGGTCACTCGTTTCAACTGAAGCTTCACGGCAGAGATTTGACGAAGACCATGACGGACATCGAGAATCTCATCAGGGACAAGTTCGAGGTGAAAACCGGCTGTAGACCCATCATAAGATTCAAGACCGAAACCGGTTGTTGGCTGGAACCCAACTCTACCCTCGAGCAACAAATCCCAAACCATCGCAAGATGCTCAATCTCGTGGGCGAGATCATCCAGAACGTGCTCATGCCCATTGTAGACAGGTACAAGAAGATCTGCGAAAATCTCGGGATCGCCGTCACCGAACAGATGATCAAGTCCCTGCGCAGCTGCGAGAATACCCTGACCTTTCGCCTGAACTCGAGCGACTCCTACGTCACGGAGGAGCTCGATCCGCTCATCACCTGTCTGCACTACCAGGCGAATCTGCAGATTCTCAATCTCTCGACGGCGACGTTTTATCGTCGCGGCCAGCTGCTCGATTACTGCCTGGCGCGCCTCAACAATCTGTGCGAGCTGCATCTGCAGTGCTGCGACATCGACGCCGACTGTCTCGAGGCCATCGACGCGCTGCCGGCTCAGCTGAGGGTGCTGGATCTGTCCTACAATCGGCTGGGCAATCGAAGCCAGAAGAAGCTGTTCAAACTGCTCGAGCCGTTGGCTCGGCTGCAGAGGCTGGCCTTGAGAAGCTGCGATCTGACGGCGTTCGATTATACGTTCGGGTCGGCTTCGCTCATCGATTTGGACATATCCTGGAATCCCGTGGGTGGTAGCGGTGCTGCCAATTTGATTCAGAATCAGTTGCTCAATTTGAATCTATCGAATACGCAAAAGCTTAGGGATAATGTTATTGACAAGATATTTTTCAATGATTCTTTAGTGAGTTGAAATTACTCTATCTATTATTTTGCATTTCACAATAATAACGATGACTCTCTTTTGCAGAACTTTTCGTTTTTAACCCTGGAGTCGTTGGAATTGTCTTGCTGCGATGCCACCGATTTGGACGTGGAGAAAATACTGTCCAAGGCACCGAACCTTACAAGAATCAATCTCAATAACAATATTAATGTGACAAAAACGTCGCTGTGCGCTATTCTCAGCAGAAAAACGGCTACGCAGTACGTTGACTTTAGCGATTGTCGACCGATCGATTCGGCGCCAGAGTCCCGTGTGCAATTAGTAGCACCTCAACACTGCACCGTGAGAGTTACTATGACTCCAAATGTGATACAAGACTGGGAAAGGTTGTGGCTGGGCAAAGGTCGGGCAAAGAGATTGCCTGAGAAGTTGGTTGTATTTGGACCTTTTTAATTGATCAAAAACATTTAATCATGTTACAAAGACTGATTATAGATTAAAAATTATCGTTTTTAAAAAATTTTTGATAGACTTTAAGTTGTTTTGTACAATTGATTGTTAATTTTTATTTTGAAACAATATGTACAGATATTAAATGAAAAAATATAGTTATATTTTTCATACTCTTTTAATTTTTTGTACTTATGTGATATTGTTATTGTAATTTAAATTTAAATAATTTGTTTCCTACTTTACATTTAATGCAATCGATTTCTAGATATCTTTCTTCAGGATGTTCTTGGAAGAAATCATATAGTTTTGTTGTTAAAAAAGATTTTTGAGCTTCCAATACATTTCTTTGATCTCCAAGACCCCATGCAAAACTTAGTGATATGAAGGGTTCTATCAAAAAAATATTTTTGTTACATTGACTCAAATTATTATATTATTTTTTATTATAAAAATGTACTAAAATTACCTCATAAAATAGTGGTAGTTGGTATTCATCAGCAACTTTATCTAGTGACTGAGTTAATTTTAGAAGATTATCATCTTCGCTTTGAACAGCTATGCCCATGAACGTCCTTGTTTTCTCTTCATTAGAATAGATTTCAATACTACTTAGCTCCATAAAAAATGTCTTTTGACTATTAACTATACTTTTCACAGCCTCCACAAAGGAATCAATCCAATGAAACTTTAGTATTAATGTACGAGTAAGACTTACATGAAACTCCTCAAATAAGTTACCAATTTTGAATGATTGATTTAAAGTACTTTTCATCCATTTTATCATTTCGGCAGTTGGTATATCTGTGAAAATAAAGATAAAGTAAAATGCCATGTAAGAAAAAGTATTTGTCAAATTATTAATAAAATTTACAATCAATATAAACTAGAGTAGCCCAATTCCCTCTTTCATGCTTGAAGGATCTGCTTCGTCCATCATGTTCCAGGGGATTGTCAATAACTTCTTCATGATGCACTGCAGCTCCTTTCCAAGAAGATATCGATTCTGGCAAGGGTAATTTGTTTCTAATAAATGGAAAAGTTATTTGAGTTATAAAAACCAACTGTCATCTTTAAAAACGACGCATATTAATATAACCCAACTCACATTTTTTCCTTCGACTTTACACAAGGGTTTTGATTATTTTTATATTCAGTTTTGTCATTGTCATCCGAGTCCGACGAATATTCTTGAATCAAATTGAGCCCTGACATGATTTATTCGTTCTCGAATAAAGATTGTTTTGAAAATGCAAAGCATTGCTAAGTAGCAGACAGAAGATGTCAAAACATAACCTTACGTTGAAGAGCGGTTTAATTTTTGTCTGCTAAATGTCGTTTATTGCGCGATCATATCATCATCAACATGGTATAAAAATAGGATTCGAACGAAAAAATTTCTACAATTTTTTTGAGAGTTAAACGAATTTGAAAACTTAAATAACTTGTAGGGAAATATATAAATACACATTTTTCTGTATTCTTTAATTTTATTTGTACAGTAATAGTTATTAAATTATTTTACAAGTAGTACACGTTTTCGTGAAAAGTAACATGATTTTAATTGTCTTTGAGATAATTAAATTTTACTATTTTCATATATTTAGAACAAGTGCCTGACAAAACCAAAATCCTAAATGTTGCCAGCGAAGCGGCCTTCTGCTACTTGTTCATCCCATTTTTCTACCCAAGCCATTGGGCAAATGGATGTGTAGACTCTCTTGAAGTATTGACAGGCTTCATAATCTTCACCACGTACTTTACTACATCTATGGAAGTCCAAGTAGCTTTGATAGCAGTATCTGCGAAAACAATTTTTTTTTAATGCCATGATGCTATAATTTAGAGGTATGAAATGTAGAAGTATTTATATTCATTTCAGTCTTTGATTTAAAGTGTTACCAAGGCCCTTTTGAAAATTTTAAAAATTGTAATTGTACTAAATGAAAATCAAGAGAATGTTAACATACCTGGTTTGATTTTGATTGGGGAATCTTGGATCGAATGGAGCTGTTTTCAGCTCAGGATGACCTTGCACAGCAGTAGACATGTTTGGCTATTAAGTCAGGCAATCGATAATAATTAAAAAAAATAGATTGTAAATAAAGAATGGTTTTACAATTTGCACATTGAATTTTCCAATTGACATACTTTATTACGAAGATTTTTCTGAACAAAAGTCAATTAAATTTCTTTTAACAAAACTTGAATTGCAAACACCAAAGATAGGAATAATACATTTGATTTTCTTGTGTTTTCAATTCAAAAGATATTTTCAAGCATTGTACAAAGCATTAAAAAATAGAGCACCTAAATCTACCTTTTTTAAACAAAGAAACTAGAAATATAATATATTTAGCCCTACTTCTATTAGAATAGGCCCTACAAATAATTTTATTTTTATCAAAGAGTAAAAAATTGAAACAAGTACTTTTTGTACTTTTAAATTACGATAATTCCTTCATAATTTAAAAGTTTGAAATTTAACTAATTTGGATTTAGAATAATAATTTTTATAAAATTTTATAATGAAGTAAACAGTTGATAAACTGTTTTCGTCTTGTCTACCATTAGAATATCTAATTATTTTCTTCTCATAATTTAGCAGAAAAAGAGACAGTTTTACTTTGAAGTAGAAGACAATCTAATAATACCTGAGACTTTTTATGAAATTTAAGGTACGAAATACTTCATAAAAAACATTAAAACATACTGTATGAATCATAAACATAAGTTGGAAATACATTTGTACCAAAAATGTATAAAAAACTGTTTATGATATTACTCATCAGTTCAAATTATAATACATTTGAGGATAACTTGAACAAATCATTAAATATCTTTGTAAAGAACATAATTTAGACAATATTTAAGTTACTGTGAATAACCTAAACAGAGAATAACAAAACTTGATATTTAATATTATAGATATGACCTAGTTCTAATTTATTTAACAAGTGGTCTAGTATTATCTTCTTCTTGACAACAGACTTCTCTGTACTTTTTAACTTCAGCCATGTAAAGTGACCAGGCATCTTTGGGCTTTTCTTCTACTTGTTCAGTCTTTTGTTTGGCAACCATACCAGTTTTCAATATCCTACCCCCGCGTCTTTTGCCTACCATCAATGGTGGTGGAGCAACAGGTTTCTCTTGCAAAATAGGTTTGGTAGTTTCAGCTTCTTGCACAGTATTAGCCTCTTGCATTTTCTTGAACATTTCCATGAAGCTTCCATCATTTTTAAAGGCATTTGCTTGAGCCATAAATGGCGAAGGTGAAGGATTGTAATCATCTTGGACTTCAGGTTGTTTGGATTTGTGTTTTTTAGATTGACTGCTTTTTTTGGACTTATTACTGGATCTGGATTTGGATGAAGGTGATCTTCCTCTTGACCTAGATCTAGACCTTGACCTTGATCGTCTTCTATGTTCCCTATCTCTATCTCTATTCCTTTCCCTATCCCTGTCTCTTTCCCTGTCTCTGTGGCTATCTCTATCTCGATACGAGTCTCTGTCTCTATTTGAGTCCCTATCTCTGTATGAATCTCTTTCCCTTTCATATTCTTTATCATTATACCTATCTTTATCTCTGTCCCATTCTCTGACCCTATCTCTATTATATTCTCTATCACGTTCTGAAGATCTTGACCGTCTGTATGATCTAGGCCTACTGTTGGACCTGCTTCTGCTCCGTCTTCTTTGCCACCTGTCCGGAGTTGGTGATTTCCTACGGCTCTGGTAGGCCTCGGTGGCACTCAGACTAGGTGGTGATGGAGCAGGTGGCACATCCGATGAGTCGAGCCAATCATCCATATTGGGGTCCATAGCCTTGAGCTGATGGTTGCATACACAGAATCAAAGGTTCCTGACCTATAAGGATAGAAACTTCCTTCTATGAGTTTTGCTACAGTAACAATGTTTCTCCTGCTATTACTTTTATATGCTTTATACAATATATGTCACTTGATTTATTTAAGTTCAACAAATTGTATTTCCTATTTGGTGTTTGCTTTCAATAATCATTCAGAGATAAATTAGCAGAAGTTTTCTACAATGCTAAACTTCAATTTGCTTGACATAATATTAAAGTATAAATTCAAAAGATAATTTTAAAGCCAATTGGATAATCATAGTTTCCCACAAATGAGCTTTAAAATCAACTATGAATTGTTTGTTAATCATAATATTTTTCAACTTGCTCGATATTCGATCGATCAAAATCATCATATGGCTTATTCCAGACAAGAGGTGTTGTTGAAAAACGTAAACAATAAGACTATTACATAAATGAGCACGAATCGAGAAGGAATTTATCGACCATGTCATGTACGAGTGAAAAGTCAGTGCAAAGTTACTCGAAGGATGAATCAACAAAGATGCAAATTTCGCGTTTAAGAACACGGTTCAGTAAAGTCAACGTCATCGTCGCGATATTCGAGTCGCATGTGGTCAAGCCAAATGTGATCCATTTCCGTGCTCGAGGAGAGCTCACAATACGTGTGACAAAGAGAGAAAAAGAGAGAGAGTAGACGACGACTTTCTTACGCAGGGCAAGACTCGCGTTTGCCTCTCCGTCGCTTCGCGTATCAATAAAAAGATAAAAAAAATTGGCTACGATTGGAAAATTCAACAGTGCTAAATTGTTAGAATAATTATAATGATGCGGATAGTGCACACTACCTTATTCGATTTAAGTTAAGTCCGTAACAGGAGGATTTTATAAGTGTTCGATGACAAACAAGATGGCTACGGTCGAGTTTTCTTGGTCTCTCTGCTGCTCTGAGCGTTTGTCGCTATATGCTGACTTCTGCAATGTTGGCACGACCACGAGTTTCAGTAGGGTACAGTAGAGCGAGACACTCATGCGATTCGCTGCAGTGGAAAAGAGACGGAGAGATGCATGGAGCGTGAGAGGAAAAGAGAGAGAGGGGGGGGAGACGTTACGTCACGAGTTAGCCTATGCGCCTACTCTCTTTGTCCGCCCCGTAGCCCCGCATGCGCGCCGCCCGAAATCGATTGAATTGCGGCGGCACTCGGCAGCGGCTCGGCTGGAAATGGAGCTTTTCCGACTTGCGCCGCGCTAAATTCCATGACATAACGAAAAGCGCTCTCTTTTCAATCGAATGAATGAGTTTCATTGAAGAAAAAAAAAAAATTATTGGTGGCATGATAAATCTTTTGAAATAAAAATTTTAAAGTTTTCAAAGAATTTCATTCCCTTTGAATTTATTTGCATAATCAATTCATACGTTGAAATATTTCGTTTAATAGTAAAAATATTTAGATGAAGTAAATAATTGCTGCCCAACTTTCAGAGATGTGTTTTTATTCCGTTATAATTAAAATATACAGTGTGTCATGGGTGAACAAGCAGAGTGTAGTTTTATAATCATCCCACTAACAAAATATTATTTTTCTCCCCTTTTTTTACCTATCTGAGGTCAATGCCACTTAGGAGTTTTATTATTTTTTTGTTTTGCTCACAATTTTATAAATTGCATACATAAATATACACGATTTTAATTGTATAACATACACGTTAAAGCCTACAATCTTAATATCTTGCTATTATAATCACATATCTTTCACACACTATTTTCTTTGCACCCGTACTTTCTTTTTTTTTAATAATATTTCGTTTTTTTTTCTTATTTTTGCACTGCATTTTGTATTACCATGAGAAATGAAACGGTATACACAGTATACAGATTATATCATCATCAAAAGCACTCATAAGGCTTTTTCTTTATATCTTATACACTTATATTCTCCTAGACTCTCGCTTTTTCGCGTTTCCGCAGAAGGAATCGAAAAAGCAGGGTCTCCTTTAGGACACCAGGACTCGAACGAGAAATATACAATTGTTGTGTGTTAATTCATTATAGGTACAAATTGTTTTTTTGTATTGAAAAATCGATCGATCAGTATATAAATCGAGTAATAAAAAAAAATTCATTAAATAACTTGGATGTGTATAATTCACTTATTCAACATTTGCCTGCACTTCCAAGATTTTACATTTATAACTTTCAACAACAATACTTGCTGAAAAATATATGTACGCATTCTACCTTTTTCCTTTCGTTATTTCATTGATAAATTCAACTCAACAATTGGACACATTAAAGTCTAAGCACAAGATTAACAGGAGTGTTTTCAACGGTACTTATTTATAAAATTTGCTCTTAATATTATGCGTCATTCTCAAAGAACTGTACATATTTAGGTTTCGATTTTTGAATTTTATTTCTATGCTTTATGGGCGGTTAGCTGATTGCTTGGATTTCATTTCGCTGATCCTATAGAAAATTCATCAATCTAGCTGCCTCATATCCCAGTTATTTTTTTTTATTTATTCAAGTCTTGAAGTATTTCTACTTTATGAAGTTCATGAGTTTATAAGGTCATGAACATTATATCTTTGGATGAATTTTCCAAAATAGCTATTAAAAAGGGGCGTTACAACAGTCTTCTATGATTTGTGTGAAGAACAGTCTTTAATGCATATAATCTATGCTTAATGCCAAAACTCGGAAGCAAACCAAATTTTGTTCCATTGTTTCTTTCAACAACATTTTTTTTCTACAGTTCTGTCGTATTTGTTTTCTTGCTGTATAATTACTCGTTTCTAATTTTTAGTCTCACTATACATTCATTGTAACGTAAAAAATCAACGTTTTGTTTTTTTTGTTTTTTTTTACATGATTGTATTATGTATTCAAGGGCCATTAAGAAAAAATAGTATTTGCCCTTTACAAAATAAGTATTCTTCTACCAAAAGGTGCAGAATACGGTTTGTATAGATGTAGATGGAAAGTTAATTTTTATCATTGACAACGATTTTTTTCATATAGTTAATAGGACTTGCAGTGCCTAAATGGTTAATAACAGTTGGATTAACAACCTTTCAACCCATGACAATATAGTAAAATCATTTTTAAGAGTACCCACTGTTAGGTATGTAAATATTTTAATTATACACGTTTTCGATTTTTTTGCAAATGGTTATTTCTTTTCACTATTATCTAAAAGCAATTTATCCATCTCTGGCAGAAATGATAGTATTTTTTCCATACACATTTTGATACATTCAATATACTCTATATATATATTTTTTATAAATATACATATATAGAAGAGAACAACTTAAGTTTTAAGAAAGTAAGGCAATGATGAAGGAACACGATAATAACGTTTCAATAGGAAAAGTTGTATCGAAAAATTAATCATTCATTTGCATCTCATTTCAAGTTTAGATATTCAAGCGACAAAAGAAAACAAACTCTATAGATCTAAGATTATTAAAACACGGATTACACTTTTTTAAATGTATAAATAAATATCAAGTTGATAGAAATTAATTACGAATTTTGAATTCATTATGTATAACTGATAAAAATGAGACCTTATTTTCCGTAAGATTATTATTATACGATGTATAATCGTATACATTGCATGTTTCATGCAAATAACATATAAAAAAAATGACAGGATCAACATGCTAGAAGATGCGATTAAAGGCTATGCACTGAGGGGAAGGTAAGAAGAACGGAAGAAAAGTTTTTTCTCCTCTTAGAGTCCTATCATCAGTCTCCTTCTCGGGATAGAACTTCTGTAATAGTTATTATCTTATTTACTGTTGAGTTGAGCGAATGTATCTCGATCTCATTGGTTCAGCTGCAAATTAATGATTGAATATGAGTTATTTTTATAAATATCTTGATGAAATAGACTACCAGCTGTAAGTTTAAAAACACCTTTGTCGTAGTGATTGCCCAATATTTGTGTTGATGTGCAGATCGTATATACTATTTAAACATAGTTAACATTCATAATAACTGAACATATTTGATACATTTACACAGATTTATATATTGATTATTTAAAAGAATTTCTTGTTTTGATTCTTAATTTAGAATTTAAAAGATAAATTTATCCAGATTCAAAATGAGCACAAATCATAAATACAAGTTGTTATTTAGCAAATGGTAAAAAAAACAATAAAATCAAAACTTTTTACAGACTTTTATTCGCTATTATTTAACGATTGTACAAAAGTCGTCAACAAAATAAAAAAGCTACTCGAAACTTTATCATGAATCTAATGATCAAATGTAAGAAAAATTAAAGTCGACTTAATGTAAGAAAGAAAATTCATCGAAAACGATTTGATGAATTACAACGATCATAATACGATGACAACAACAAAATGAAAGGGCTATCAAACTACCTTGAACTTAATAAGGCTGGTGTCTTTGAAACTGTCTGGTTCCCTGACCTGGTCCATTTCGTGGTTTTCCGGGCATTCCATAGCCAATATTCTCGTATCCTTCAAAGCCAGTGTATTCAAAATTGTACATGTCATAACCATCATAACCATTATAGTCAGTCGTTGGTAGATATCCATGGTATCCTAGAATTATTTATTCCATTTTCAAGTTGCTAATAGCAATAAATATTAACTCATAACATGCTGTAAAAGTAGATTGTCTTAAAATTGTCAAAATTTTGATGCAAAGTAATCAAACACAAATTGATTTTTTGTAAATGATTGTTTTTATTAATAAACATAAATAAGTTCATGCTTATTTAGAAAATTTGTATATCGATTAGATGCAATGACAAGTATGCCAATCACTCTATCGTACAAAATTAATTTCAATTTTTTGTACAGTTTTTTTTTCAATTTCATTTCATGCCAATCAAATATTACAACAAAAAAGATAGAAAGAAATAATGCTTTTATCAAAGATCGTTTTCAAAACAGGTTCTGTAAAATCTAACTGAGTGAACTTTATATAAGCTGCATTATTATAATTAAACTTAATTAGATGGTAAAATGTAGAAAAATCTCCGAGATTTTAACATGATTATAACAACACCCAAACTTCCACGAGGTTTCTGTGCAAAATTGATTCTCATTCAACGTTATTTTAAGATAATCATACTTTTATCAAATCATTGGCCATGGCATTGGGTTGGCATAAAAAAAAGGTGCTTTACCGCCACCGTATCCATAGCCTCCGTAGGGAGTGTTCCAGAAAGCTTGGCGCTGATCTTGGTTGACTTTGACTTTCTTAACATCGATCTCCTTGCCGTTGATCGTCTGCTTGGGAGTTCTCAATAGCTTATAGACAACTTCCTTAGAATCGAACGTAACAAAGCAGTAACTTCTGCGTTGGTTTTTTGTCTTGTCGAAAGGTGCCTGCACCTCGACGATTGTTCCATACTGGCCAAAATAGTTCTTGATGTCTTCATCAGAGATCTCGGGAGTCAGACCACCAACAAAGATTTTACCATGTTGGGCTTTCTTACTTACTCTCTTTGGGTCAACCTAAGAATTATAAGTGACATTAATTATTTGTCATTAGAGATAAGTCACAAGGAATTATAACAGCGATACTAATGATTTTACACTAGTGATAAGCCAGATCGCCGAAGAAAGGCAAAGTCAGTAATTTAATAATATTTTTTGCTTGGAAGCTGTCCAAACAAGAAGAAAAGCTCATGACTATGAATCACATATATTTAACATACAAACAAGCTTCTTATCTCTCTGCGAATGGGGCAACAAAGTTGTCAGTGGTCTAACGTGTATCAAATACTCTCAGACTTTGGAGGAGTAGTGGGAAAAACACAAAAAAAAGTTAGTCAATCCAAATCATCGAATGCTCACCTTTCTCTTGTTGATGTAGTGATCTCCACTTGAGAGCAGTTTATCGATGGCTTTTGGGTTGTTGAAGACCATAAAGGCGAAGCCTCGGGAGATACCAGTGTAGGGGTCGATCTTGATGCTGACGCTCTCGATCTCGCCGAACTTGGTGAAGTACTCCTTGAGCTCGTTCTCGGTGGTGTTGCGCGTCAATCCGCCCACGAAGAGCTTCCTCTCGTCATCCTTGCCGGGGATGCCGGCCGTGGCCTGTTGCGGCTTGTTGGCCTCGCCACCCTGTTGCTGTTGAGCAGCGGGCTGCTGTTGAGCATTGGCGTTGCCGCTGTTCTCGCTGCTGTTGGTATTGGTTTTGCTAGCCTCATTGTTAACTTTGGCAGCGTCGCTGTTGTTAGCAGCAGCAGCAGCAGCAGCGCTGGAACTCGTGTCGTTGTTGGCTGCAGCTGCTGAGGAGGCATTGCTGCTGGCCTGTTGTTCGGCATTGTTGGCCTGTGGTGGGCTGCTGCTTTGCTGCTGATCGTTGGCGTTGGTAGCGGCGGACGCTCCGGTGCTCTCTTGGTTATCAGCCATGACTTTGTTCTGGGAGGGAATCGTGACACACGAGGATTAATTAAAAAGTATCTTATGTAAAAAATATAAATCACACCGACTCACTTAATTAAGTATAAAAAAAAACTCGATAGGGACCAACGCGCAATACAACGCGTCTCGCTCGTGTTCGAATGGAGCGTCTTATAATATATAAAATATATATAACTACGTGGTGCTCTTTGGTCTATATGTTATACGGAGCCACGGCACAGCAGCGCACACGTCGTCTCGTATTCTACAATATCTTAGTGCTGCTCGCGCTCGCTTTCTTTCTTCTATCTGTGCCCTACTATCTCCGTCTCTCTCTTTCAGCGACACAGACACACACACACACTCTCATACACACAGACGCACACTTGTGCAAAAATACTTGTACATATATACCACCGTCGTCGTCGTATTCGTAGTCGGTCTGTTCGGTTTCTTCTGGCAAAAAAAAAAAAAAAAAAAAAGCAATGGCCGCGCGCAGATTTCTCACAGCCGCGACGACGTCGTTGTTACATTACACACATAGAGCTGTGAATATAATGTGCGCTATCGAGGCAAGGCACGCACGGCACAGACGAACACACACACGACGACGAAATCGGAGTCACATTATTATATTTTATTAGATGGATGAAAACACGCACACATGCTTAAGAGACGATATCGCCGAGCCGAGTCGAGTCGAGCTATATAAAAACGCACACGTTCGGAGTCGTGTTATCGAATTTTTTTCGAAAAACGCGTACCGTACCTTTGTTGCTCTCGGTTCGAGGAATGTAACCGGATAATAGTTGTAAAGTAAAATAAATGAAAATTGGCATAATTACCTGTTTATTTATTGTTTTTTAAACGTTAAGAGTAAAATCTATAGGTTGCGGTATTCCTCTCCGTCTATTTCTAATAACACAGTTATAGTAGAGTATAGTTTAGGCTAGGAGCGAGAGAGAGCGACGACGAAACATACACACACACAGAGAGGAGGCCAGAATTAAAAAAAAAAAATTCCGGCGTTACACTACTGCTCTGTTTTTGGACGATTATATATATGTATCGTATATAATGTATATACTAACATATATATATATATATAATCTTAATATATATATATGATCGTGTGCACACCACACGAGATGACGACGACGACAAGGAGGACTAACTATATGCTCTTGTCGCTTCGCTCACTTTCTGCCTACTCTCTGCCTCGCTCTCTCATTCCGTCTCTCTCTCTCTTTCGTTCGCGCTCGGCAGTTTCGGAGCAGCAACAGCACAGCACGGCAAATCTCGCATACACGCACACACATAGGACACGTATACAAAGATACGTATGTGTGTAACTTTGCGAATATTCGGCGATGACGACGATGCGCGAGCAATGTGTGTTAATACAGCGGCGGAGAGAAAGAGAGAAGTCGGAGTCGATCGGATGGGAGGGGAGCATATAAGACTTCGCTTCGTTATATATTTATTTATTTGTGTGTATGTGTGTATCGGGGCATTACATATTATATAGGAGCGGTGCGACGCTACTGCTGCTGCCGATGTGGTGTTGGCCCGCTGCAAACTTTTCTGAGCGCGATATTATTGCACACGCTCACGCACACACACACACACACACACACACATGCATGCTATATTAACACGGAAACGGCGATGCGTCGCGCCGAACATTACCGTAACAGCGTATAGATATAGTAATAATACGCGCATGAATCGTATATATAAGCGGTAAAACGCGGCGGTGGCACCGATAATGGTGCCGAGCGGCGGCTCCTCCACGCCATCTGGAACTTTTTTTTTTCGCCCGATAGACGCCTTTTGCGCTCGTGGTGGCTCGCTGCGCTGCTGCTCGCGCGTGTTGGTAAAAATATAATAATAATGATAATAATATAATGTATATTATGCGCAGAGCTGCGCGCGAGGCGCAGCCGTTTTTAACGTTTCTCGGTGAGCAGCTGCAGCAGGAAAGAGAAAGAAGAACCGGCGTCAGCGTGGCCGGGCCGGCGACCGTATAGTGTGCGCTGGGCTCGTGCCAATGCGCGCGCGTTTTTGCAGCGGTGGGTGGGGTGCGTCTTGACTGTGTGTGTGTGTGTATGCGTTCGCCGTGTCTGCGATGTGCACCACCGGCCGCGCGCCATGTTCCAAGACTGTCACGGATCGACGGGGGTTATAAGAGATCGAACGCGAGATTCGATGCGATCGACTTTTCAAACGAGCTTTTCGAGCGACGATTCTATAATCTTTTCATCGGGTGGCTTTCGCCGGCTTCAAGATTTTCAGATTTGGCTGTCGCGTAGTGAAATCGGAGCTGATTTCGCGACACGTGGTGGCTCGCGAGCCGTCACAATACACGACTCGCGCCACACTCGGGCAAGCCCGCGATTGTAAGTTTTAACAAGTGTAACGTATGCGAGAGGCACCGCCCGCCGCCAGCGCGAGCCCGCGCAAAATTCGCGGTATCGCCGACCGTCGTCGTCGATCGATTTCGCCAACGGCCCGCAGAGCAGCACCACCATCCAATTCGCAAAATTTCTTTCTTAGCTCCGAAAATGTAGGGAGAGAGCCGAGACGAGGGCGATGCCGCCGTGCACATGCTGCTGCTCCTATATATGCTCGCGTTACCGAATCCCTAAGTCGAGAGAAAACCGGAAACGGCAGCCGAGCCCGACTCAATGTGTACATGGCTTCGACTTACTTTGGCTTATTTATATTGTAATGGGTAGAAGGCATTGTGTGCATAGTAAAATATGCGTTTCATCCAGTTTGTAATAAATAGGTCACTGTCGAGCATCTAAACCATATGTGTATCTCGTTTGCCCCATTAATCAGGTCGAGATACTGGCCTAATTTCCCTGTCATCGTATAATTTCGAATTCATTAAGCCGTATATTTTATTCCATGCGAGATGAGATAAGGTGAAAGTCGCTCCGCACAGCCACGTGTATGTGATATGAGCGAGTTGCTGCGAGAATCATTGCTCCGTGCAGTCATCTGCAGGCAGAATTTCGAAGTTGATTGTGCCTGCGAGATTCGCGCAGTTTTCGAGGGAGGGAGGGAGTAATAATAGCAAAAGCGCGGTAAGCTTGAAACGCGACTGCAAGCGTTGAATAAAGCGATAATCGACTTTCGTAAGAAATATCGATCGATGTCGAATATTAAGTTACAAATTGTAATGGTAAAAGATCGGCAAGATTCGTTAAATTTTAATGCAGATTGATTACTCGTACGAATCACCTCGATAAGATGAAGAAAGAACGTTTCGTATTTCTTCGTAGTTTCTCTTTGAATGAAAAATAAATTGAATTTCCTATGCAAGCAGCTTTCACTCTCGTGATCGCGCCGGAAATCGTCTAGCGTTGGCATCGCAGTTTTCTCCACCCTTCCTGCGGAGTTTTCCAAGACGCAGATCGAGAGGAGTTTTTTTTTCTAGAACCTAACGCAATTTCGGCTTTCGTACGATTTCGCGTACAGCTCGAGATGCGCACTCGGAAAGCTCGGTATTGCAGCAAACGCACGAGCTTTTCCGCGATGAAAACCGATCCAGCATTTCCAAGCCCTATATGTACTCCATATAGGCATCTTACATGTACATGGTGGGGAGGTATATAGAGCTATGAGTATACATATAGGTATAGCAACTATGTAGGTGCTATATAGCGCGCAAAATTTCGCTTCTACTACCCACTACCTATATATAGAGCTTTGCGCTCGTGCGCGCGGCGCGACGGTAAGGGAAGCTGCGGTGCGACGGCGACGACGACGACGACGACGGTGGCAGAGCGGCGGCGGCAAACCAGCCGAGAAAGAGCGAGCGCGAGAGCAGCAGCAGCAGCAGCAAAATTTATTAAAGCTGCGGCAAAGCTCGCGAGTTTCAGTCGCGGCGCTGTTGGCGCGAGGATATCTATCTCTCGGGGGCTCTCGGCACGGCTCGCAGGCAGTCTGTGTCGCGCGCGTATAACGAAAAAAGCTCTCGGACCAGAGAGCAGGCGAGCTTCGTATACCGTCTGTCTCGGTTATAGAACTAACGGTGCGCGTATGTGTTGCTGTGTTTATTTTGTATGGTGAAAATAGTGAGCTCGTGCCCGCGCCAGTGCTGTATATTTATAAATAAAAAAAAAATATATATTTACGACGGACACGCGCAATTTTTCATTTCGTAGAAAAAGTTCTACACATTGGTCGCGGAAGACGACGACGCTGGACGCTGTCTGAACAGAGGTAGAGCACATAAAACTCTTGGCTCTTTTTCTCTCCCCTTCGTGTGCGCCGTTCTTTGCCCTGCGCGTGCACCTCCTTTTATAACATAACTGTGCGTCTGCTCCTGTCTCTCCGTCTACTCCTCTCTGTCGGCTGCGGTGCGTGTATGTATATATATGAGTGAGTGCAATCCTGTGTGTGTATGTGTATACGAGCTTTGAAGCTTGTGTGCGAGTAAACGTTCGCGTGAACTCAAAATGCCGTTCACCTCGACTCCGACTCTCTCTCTCTCTCTCTCGATTATTAATTATATTTCTCTCTCCGTCCAACGGAGCAAACGACTACGTTCCTCTCTCTAACGTCGAGCTTTCGCAAGAACGCGTTTGTTGAGCTTTTCTCTTTCTCTCTTTGCTCCTTTAATTGCATCACTCATTTCTATTTCATTTTGTTATAACGTCGTCGTATTTGTGTTTATAGTCGTGTCGTGCATTGTTGTTGTTGTCGTCGTTGCTGCGCACAATTGCGGGCAGGATGAAAGTTCAAAGGCAGAGACAGAGAGGGTGCAATGAATCGAATGGGTGGTGAGCTTGCGGCATTTGCACCCAGTCGCATAGTGCCATAGATACAAGCATTAAACACACGCGTACACACGACGTAGATCGCGTCTATAATTTGACAGATCTCTCGGGCACGTAGAAAAGACACTCCTATTCCCATGTATATCGACGCGTATTGTTTAAGTTAGAGTCGATGCAGACGACGACCACGACGACCACGACTGCTACGGGGTCGTAAGACTCGTGACCGCGACCCTCGTCAATTTCTTATATATACATGGTATACAGATACAAAGCCGAAGGGGTGTGGATATAATAGCCGCACCACCACCACCACCACCACCACCACTACTACTGCCATTGCTACTATAATACCACCGCCTCCGATACATCATCATCTATACTCGTTCGCTTATATTTCTCGGTCAGCAGTTATATTATGGAAATTCGAGCTCGTGCAAAATCATCGTTCGTTCGTTCGATTCTCTCTCTCTTTTCGCGTTCTATATTATTACTTCGACGCTTCTCTGCTTTGCTGCTCCATACTCGTATATGTGTGCTTGAATCAGCTTCGAGCTGCTGCTGCTCGAGCTTCTGCTGCTCGAGCTTCTGCTAACATCGACTAAAAATATCCACTATAAGCGCGCAAGCACAGCAGTAGGCACAAGCAGCAGAAGAGAAGCAGAGAGAGAGAGAGAGAGAGAGAAAGAGAAAGAGAGAGTGGCATAGCAAAATTGGCATGGCTTTGGGAGGGAGCTTGCGCTATATAGGCAACATCTAGCAGTAGACTCTATCTCTCTCTCTCTCTTTAACTTTTTCTCTCCCTCTTTTACTTACGGATACGCACTCGTGGGTATGCGTGTGTCTATATGGCGATCGAAAGAAAAAAAAATGCGAAAAAAATTATTGTATAGCCATACGAGCTGTGTATAATGTGTGTAGGCCGCTGCTATATAATCGCCGTGAGCGCGTGCAACGACACCCGAGCAGCAGCAGCAGCAGCAGCAGAAGTAGTAGTAGTAGTATAGAGTGCGTGATCCTGGCTATTGGCCAACCTCGATTTTCATCGTATATACATACTCTTATTTATATAGAACAAAATTAAAGTACATTAGCCGCGCGTATATCTGGACGCGTGTACCGCACGAGAAAACGAGGAGACCTTTTTTTTGTTGAACCGATTATTTCATACTCTCTCTCTCTCTATAACTCTCCCCCTAAATCCAGGAATGTAAATGAAAATCGAGAGATATTTGCGTGATCGTGAAAGGGGATGTGTATGTGTGGGGGGTATAGATTATAAACAAAGCGAGCTAACGTCCGAGCGTATCTATATTCTACAAACTCTGTATAAAAACATATATCCATGTGTCAGTGAAAACGAGCTTAAAAATTAGAGACAAAATCGATACATATGCTTTGAGCTTTCGATATTAAATTTACCCATAAAAAAATTCATCTACACGTGCTGTTGGAAAGGGGAATATGTGAAACAGGTACACGATATCAGAGATGAATAGAGAAATAGAGAACACGAGGGAGGCCAAAGATCTCAATTTTTCTTCTAACTCTTTCTGAACACGGAGTCGTCGAATTTCAATCTAGGCGCACGTAAAACGTCGAGTAAAATAATCGAATCGAGAGAAACCCATATACATCGACGATTTTTTTGTTTTGTTTATTTTTTCATCTACTGTTTCAATTATTCGTAATTGTAGCCGACACGCCATATACGATTTACACACACACACGCATTCATGCACATTTGCGCGCGCTCACGGCACGCAAATTATCAACATTCATCGGACTAATTGAGAAATTCTTGGGTCGCGCACGCGATTCCTCTTTTCTGTGTTTATAGACAGCAGTAGTATACGTTTGTTTGAGCACGTTAAGCATTTTTATTTTATTTTATATAAACAACGAAATGAGAAATTGCCAGCAGCAGCTCTGCCGGTCAAGTGCGCTTTCGCTCGCTCGCACGCGTCCCGTCGCGTCGCGTAGCGCATTCCCCGCGACGCTAACTAATTAAACAACGACTCGCAGAGAGCTTTGTGCCATAGGAATATTTGTCATTAATCGACGCGACTGATTTTTTCTTTTTATACACGCGTGTCATTCATTTGACCCTTTTGGAGAAAAGGAGATTGATTTTCTCAAGACCCCCACAAACACACACACACACATTCGACTTCCGATTACATGTGCTATGCACACTACTAACCATCTCGGAAATTCCCTAAAAAAAAGTCTGCCGAAAATAACTCATTCTTTCTCTCGCTCTCTCTCTCTCTCGGTCCGAACTTGATCCGCCACGCGGCGACCGAGAAAGTTCGCGCGGGACGAGAGAATAGATAAAACAATACTTTAATAATGCCTCGCGCGCGCACATATTCGCGCGACTGGTGTACCCAGATTTCTATTTTTAAGAAGACGCGCGCGCGCGCGGACTTCTCGCGTGTATGTGTGAGAATGTGGGGAGGAAAGAGACGACGCGCGGCGAAAGCTCACCAAAGCCGACGAATAGCCAATGCCGCGTGCATATGCCCTATACTCGTCGAATGAGCAACTCGAGTTTCTCATGTAAGCAGGTTTTTTCTTGTCTTCGGTTTGTCTTCGGTTACATCAACACACATCGACTTTGATGACTAATGTGTATAGAAACGCGCGTGTAGTAGCCGAAAACGGCCGCAAGCTCGCACCGATCCTCGAACTTTTCCTTCTTCCCCCTTTATTCTCGAATTTTTTGCTTGTTTTTATCTCATACTGCGTTCGTTCGCTTTTGCTACATACCCACACACGGACCACGGTGTTACAGGCGAACGATACGCGCAGATATTTAATGCGAAACTCGGCGGCACGATTGAGGAGTCGTATCTTCATATGTTTTTCTTTGCCTTTTTCTAGGTACTGCTATATAGCACTTTGATACACGGATGGACGCGCTCAGTCACGCGGCGATAAACATCGAGGCGAGAGGGGTGAAACTTAATCATCGTTTTCTCGCACTGCCCAACAACATCGCCGTGGCAGCTTCATCTTCCAGCAGCAGCAGCAGTTAATGCTCGGATAATAACAATAATAATAATGACGACCGAGCGATCGTTATTATAATCGTGCATATATATTTACAATGAATACACGCGGAGTGCGCGCGTGAGTGAGCTTGCACGTTAACATTGTGATCTCAAGAGAAAAAAAAGGAAGAAGAGGAAAAGTCAAGTCGACCCCACCGCGACACCGCATCTGTATATCGCAGACACTGGTATGCGGTAAGTTTTTCCTTTTATTCATTTTTCATGTCTTACTTTTGCTGCTCTCTTTCTCAATCGGCTACAGCATGTTAAACGCAATATTATATTATATGATGAGCGGAAAAAAGCATTTAGGCCCTAGCCCTGACTCGCTATTATGGTACAGTTCAATTGATCGAACTTTGACTTATACAATTATCATGACTTTGCCACTTGCAGATTCACCGATATAAAGGTTCTCGCCATCTAGTGAAGAATATTGAAAAGTATCGTGATTATTAACACGACGTTCCCACGAAGAGCAACGCTTCTTCATTTGATTTAATACATACAAACGTGTTACTCTTCATGGGGAGCGTCGAACTGGTCTGAACAAATTCAAACAGAAAAATCACCAAAAAAACGAGCCAATCGATGGTCATTATTATTTTTTTTTGTCACAAGGCCGTTATTAATGTTGAGTATCGCTACGCAAGGTATCCACGAAGATATCCATTTAGTTTCTTCTCGTAATTTTTCCCGCGTGAGTCGCAAAATTCCTTGGGCGTGTACATGTAAAACTCTCCGGTGAGATAGAAAGAAGGAGCAAACCCTGACCGATAGGAAAAATAATAAACAAATGCGAAAGAAAAAAGAAAAGTAAGGAACTATTTCAAGTTCAACTATAAATATAATGAAGCGCGAGCTTGCACGTGTATATGTATGTGTGCGCCTCTCTCTCTCTCTCTCTCTCTCTCTCTCTCAATCGCGAGCTAATGTTCATCAATCTATTGGCTTTTCCAACAGCAGCGGCAACTCCACGAGCTCGAATGAAAAATTCTTTGTTATACTTTGTCGATCGTCGTCGTCGTCGCGCTCTGGACACTTCTCTCCTGGAGAGTAGTATACTATATATACAATACGTAGCGCACACGTGTATGTACGTGTATGTGTGTATATATTATATCCTTGCTCTGCTCTCGTCGTCGGAGCTTGCAGCAGCAGCAGCACACATTGTGTATACATAGTTGCCGCCTAGGTAGTAGTGCTGCTGCTGCACGCCCGAGTGCGGATTGATTTTCATTTTAGATCAAAACATTCTCTCTTTCTCTCTCTCTCTCTCCTCGGCAAGCAGGCAGGCCTGTGTATGCCACTACTAACACACACATATATGTATATACGTCTGCCACGTCGTAGTCGTCGTTGCACGTGTCGCTCTCTTTCTCTCCCCTTCGCGCTATGTATATATATATATATTTTATATAGTATACGAAGTCTATATGCGAGAGAGAGAGAGAGAGAGAGAGAGAGAGAAAGTGTGAGTGTTTGAAGTTTCCTGACCTGAATAGCTCTTTAAGCGTTTATATGTGTTGGAGCTTTTCCCCGTATACATGTAGCGCAGCGGCAGCAAGCTCGACTACATAATATTATATACCCGACGTTGTACATTATCGAAATATTCGTCAATTTTCGCACTGATTTTGCCCTATTGTGCGTGTACGTACTACACGCGGTCTCTATAGTGAGGCGATTTTTTCCACCACATAAACTTTCTATATACATCGAGTAAACGTGTATATATATAGGAAAATAAACGCCCACGCAAAGCTGCGCGTCCGGTCGTCCGTTCGTTCGTATAAGTCAAATTCCCCGGCTAGCTGGCAGGCCCTGTTACAATATTTATTTTTCTATTCTCTCTCTTGCTTTTCCTCGTGCGCGCGTGTAACGCGTAAAAAAATAATAACATATAAACGGGAGAAAACTTTTTTTTCTCAAAAAGAAAAAGCAAAAAAAACAACGTAAAATCCGATCTTATTATAAACTCGTATAGCAAAGCTCGCAGTAAAGCTCTGATCTTGTACACCGGACACGCGGCTTTATCCTACATTCGCATTACATCTCATTCTTTCTCTCTCTTCAAAATACATATAATCGAAGATGCCATGTACTCGGCGGCTCTTCGAAGTTTTCGTCGTCGTCGTCGTCGCAGGGGTAGCGGCGGCGTCAGGGCGATAACGATCGTGTCTCGGGGAACTTCGCTTCTCTCTCTCTCTCTCTAAACCTATTTTACGCTGCATGTGAGTGCAGCAGCCAGCTAGCTTCATCCTATATATATATATGTAATACTTCGTGTATACCTATACGTCATCATCGATGCTGCTGCGGCGGAGAGCTTGCAGCAGCTTGCAGCACTCACTCTTCGGCCAACGATAGACGATATCGTTTTCTATCTCCCTGTAGAGAGAGCTCGACGAGAGAGAGAGACGATAATGCGCGTCCGAGCGACGACGACGACGACGACGACGAAAACTTTCCCAGCTCGCCCGAATCGAGTACTTAAGGCTCGCGGTTCACGAGACTCGAGAGCCCTTTTGTATCTCATCTCTCTCTCTCTCACTCTCACTCTAGCTTGTTTTTGTTGTCGTATAGTTGTTGTTGCCGTGTATAGGACAGTCTGCCTCGAGTTAAGCACAGTTGATGGCAGGTATACAAACCCTACAGCTGACAATGACGATCGGATATAGCAGAGAAAAGAGAAGCCTACAAATATCCCACTGTATACAACTGCCATATAACTACCAATCTTCGCTAATTTGTATGAAGGTATCGTGAAAACTCGGATAAAGTCGCCTAGCGGCAGGTCGCGGTATATACTCGTACCCATTGGTTATCTCCGTTTCTTGATACTACTCGAATCCTTTCTTGTTATCGATGATTGTAAAAATCAAATTTTTTGTCAAATTTAGCTCGTTTCACATTCGACTTCCCCTTCAATCCGTCTCGTACATCCAACAAATTTCCCATCCAGTTGTGATTTAAAAAAAAACAAACCAATTTTTCATCTGATTCGCTCCACGCTGTAACCGAGCTTTCGTTTTCTCTACACCTACATCAAAGAACCTATCCGTTCGAATACGAAAACGTTATGTATTTAGCAGCAATGGTCACGCGACGACAATTCAAATTAGTCCCGAACTCGGAAATTTCCCTCCCAGTCGGTCTGGGAGGTGAGATCGTCTTTATATGTATACCCACCCACGCCCTTCCTGCGGACTCTCGGACTCGGTGCGTGTCTGTCTCTCACGCTCGCGCGCAAGCGAGAATTAATGCAATGGACACACATAGATACACAATAGAGGCGTACACACGGTACATTATACATATAAAGGGGTACGAAAAGTAATATACATGTAGTACGTGTGCAGGCATAGCACGCATCCTATCCCGATAGTACAGCATATATAGACGCGCAACAGCAGCAACAACAGCGGCAGAGGCGACGACGACGACGATTTACGAGCTCGAGTCATGAAACGGTAGGTAGTCGTCGTCGGAAGAAAGTAGGCCGCCGCGTGTATACCTACGCTAGCCCTTTTTGCCTTTATATTATGTGACATTGTACGTATAAACACACAGTGCACATTACGCGCGTTGCGATGAGCAGCAGCAGCAGCACAAATGAATATGCACGCGCGCGAAAGTGGAGGCGAACCTTTGTCGCGCGCGAGGTAGTAGCGGTTGCCGTTTTTCGAGCTCGCTGGTGCGTGTGCATTATATACGAGAGAAGAGAGAGAGAGAGAGAGAGAGACGGCACGAAGAGACGAGCCTGACGCGCGATACGATATACAATACGTACTTTATACATTTATGTAAAGCTCGCAGGCGAGAGTGAGAGCTTGCGGCCTCTTCCATTATATATATATATATATTACTCTACTTCTCGTCGCAAGCTCAGTAGTCGTTGGCGATATAAGAGCGAAACGCGGCGCGAAACGATAATTAAAACGTATTTTATATACGGTAAGTGTGTAAGTGTGTGTGTGTGTGTATGAGTGAGTACACGTGCGCGAGAAGAGAGTCAGAGAGAGAGAGAGAGTCGCGATGCAATGAGCAGCGCAGCATCGCGCTCTGGCCTGTAACAGCAATTGATATTATATATATGTGTGCGCGTTGGAGTATAAATGTGTGCGTGTTGGTGTTGGTGTTGGTATATAGCGCCTTAACGTCGCGCGCGAGCCGAGAGTCTGCCCTCTCGGATGCTGCTGCTGCGCGTGGGAGTGCTGCTGCCGCTGTAACAGCTCAGCTTCACAGTAGTCGTTGCAGCAGCAGCAGCAGCAGCAGGAGAGAGTGAGAGAGAGAAAACGAGTCCGCGAGAGAGCAAAAGTAGGTTAACTTGGGGGTTGACAACCGTCATCGCGTTTTTAGCTTCTGTATACACACGCATACATAGCACATACATGCATATAAGCACACGTACACACACGTAGAATCGCTACGTACACATTACGACTAGAGAAGGCAACGCGGGGGAGAGAAAATATCATGCACACACTCTCTCTCTCTCTCGTGTGCTCGCGAGCTTACGCAAGCTGCTGTATTATAGCTTCGGTCCAACTGAGTCAGATAGAGAGAGAGAGAGAGAGAAGGGAAAAAGTAGGGAAACTCGCGCGTGGATATACACAAGTGGATCGCTTGTGTGGCGCGCTCGGCCATCTCTTCCTGCCTCGCTCTGAATATTTACGTATATTAAATATCATGTCCATACGGACGACGCTGGGAAAGGAAAAGTCGATCGCTGGAACAAGACTTGACGCGTGACAGCGTATGATACATGAATGCGATCGGAAAACGAGCTCGCGTTTAATTATAATTTGTAATATACTTACATTGGATATGTATTAATAATCTTCTTGATTTACAATTAAAGTAAAGCTTACATTTCAATCGATATAAAATATTTACAAAGGGCAACGAAGGCGTGGTATAACTCGAGCTAAGATGTATAATTATTGCTTTAACAGAAGTCAATTTCATGAAAAAAAGTGTGTACTATACGTAAGTTTGTCTATCTCCGTCGTCGACTCATTTGTCAATTAGATCCAGCGAAATTTACAAATGAATGATTTTTTAAAATAAAAGGTTTATCAGGTTTATTTGAATTTTCTCAAGCAATAATTGATCGAGCCGAGTTTCTATTTAAATTCGTGTCAAGTATTCTAATTTGCAACTACCCAATTTTCTTTTTCGAGTATATAACTTTTTAAAAAATGAATTAAAACTATACTACAGGATATATCATGAAAGAGTCGATAGCTCAACGAAATAAAATTCAAACTAACAATGCATTTTTAAAGAGCTTATTAAAAAATAATGGTTTCCAACATTTCAGCCCTCTAGGTCCATCCTCGGTGAATCTATGGAGGTTGAAAAATAAATTTTCATTTTCATATTTTTATTTTATTCTGCTTTTTTTGAAATGAATATGAAAGATTATTTAAACAGTGATTTTCGATGTCAAACTTGACGAGGAAATTCAAATTTAAAAAAAAAAATATCATATTTATAAGCTTGAAAAGCCCTTGACAATTTAAAACGTACACGTAATACGTACAACAATACACTGCCTATCGTGTGTACGTGTGCGCACACGCATTTTTCATACCCAAAAATACCGAGTGCGGACGTGTCTATACCGCTGCATTAAGCCGAAGAGAATCTTGTGCACGTCTACAGCTGCACGAAAAACAGAAAGCACCCACGCCAGTGTGCGCGTGTCTAATAAGTAAAAAACTAAAAACACACACACACATATACACACATTCAAAGTTGGTATATCTATATACGGCGTCGCTTCATCTTCGACTACACACACAATCCAAAAAAGTCACGACTCATCACTAATTTCTAGCGTTGCGCGCATGTGTTCTTACGGAGAAATCTGTGTGTCGGGGAGCCAGCAAACTGTACGTACGTTGGAACTGTCGTTCCAAGCTGCGGCTCAATTCTATACAGAATCAGAAGGTATTCGACCATCGTCGTGTGAAGTAGTCGTGGCGCGCAGTGCCGTCGTTCGCCACGTATTTTTTACTTTACGATGTAATATATGAAATATAAGTCGTCGAGTATTTATACATCAGTGTAAATTTTTACGTTAGACTTCGATTAGTTAAATAATATTGTTTAAAAAGCGATCGCGAGTGATTTGCGCGAGTGCATATGTGATACGAGATACCGTAGAAAAATCTCGCGATGAATGATCAGCCGATCAGGAATCTGTTCTTGTACAATCAAGAGATGGATACGAACTTCAATCCGCCGGTGAGTCCATCGAGAAATCCGCAGTTCTCTCCGCTGACATGTGTGCCGGAATGTAATCCGACGATGAGAATTACGTACCGTACGACGACTATTACAGAGGAAGATTCGATGATGAGAATTATAGACGAAGAAGATCCGGTGACGATAACTATAGGCGAAGAAGATCCGATGATGAGAATTATAGACGAAGAAGATCCGATGATAAGAACTCTAGAGGAAGACGATCCGAAGATGAGTCCGAAGGGAGAACCGCAGATGAATCCGAAGGAAGGTCCTGCGATGAGTGTGACGGGAGGTCCGACGATGTTATCGAATAAATCCGGATACATACCCGGCGACGTGTCACTGGCGGATCGGCCGTTATATTCGACGTATTTCGGGTATCCAACGACGCACTCGCACCCACAGTTAATTTTCCACGAAAGTTTTCCGAAGAATTTAATGCTCGGAGCAGGCACGGCAAAAGGGACCGAAGCGATTCAGAAAAATTGACGAGCTTATGCACGCCAACGGGTCGCCCCGAACGGGAGAACGAGCGAGATCGCAATCGATACTTCCGGCTGCTCTAGACCGACTTATTGGCCGCAGCAACTGCAAGGCCAATTCATCGACTTCGAGATCGACTGCGGCTACAAAAAGACGTGCGTGCCCGAGGCAGCACCGCGATACATCGTGCAGCTAAACACGAGGTCGGTCCTACTGTCTTGGCCTGCTTGTTCGACTGCAGCGACTTCGTTGAGGAAATACTTTGCTCGGGATCAACATCATTCCCTAGAAAGGAGGATAAATCGAGTCATATGTACTGTACTTGATATGAAACAGTCACGCCGTGACTTTCGATCAGCCCGTGAAGATCACAACGTTGTTGCCTCTGGCTCGCGAGCACCAACGAAACAAGTCCATCGAACTGCTGCCGTGGAACGAAGACCGGAATTTAGTCAACAAGGAAGGACTGACTCCTCTGCACATCATTTGCGATGGACGACGAGGACGAGAAGCTATATTGAGAAGATGTTTCGACTATACGATGAAGTTCAATAGCCAAGAAGTTGGCTGCCAATTACTACGATATATATCCACCGATCGGGGGTAGCATATGGGACAACTTAAACCCTGACGCTGTGCCCAACATCCGATGCTGGTGAAGATACGGTCCCATCTACGTGTTCACTGGGATGTTCTATGTCTTTATAATTCGGTTAATATCCCGAATCATTTGACATATTACGTTCACTGTAGACCTTCAGATGTTGTTCCGGTGATACATCACCTGATGAAAAAGGGCCAGCGGTTATCCCTAATACCAAACGCCGATAAAGGTGTTTCAAAAAGTACAAAGAATATGTTCATCGCCATATCACCAGCTTTTGATTCTTTATCACCAAGCACATACGCCAAAAAAAACATCATTATTGAGCCACCGTACTCGTTGACGAGTACGTTGAGTCATCGTTGGATCGTCACAGTAATCCTGTGCTTTACCAATCAGGGCTAGGCAACATGGAAGAAATTCCAATGTTACTCATGGGTCCATCCGCAGTCCGACCGGCCCTTTTTCATCGAGTGATGTATCACCCGAGCAACATCTGGAGGTCTACACTGACCGTAATACGTCGAATGATTCGGGATATGAGCCAGATTACGAAGACATAGAACATCCCAGTGAATACGTATGAATTGTAAATCAATCTCGAAGTTTCCACGAACCTCCCCAAAAACCATTCACGGGGACTCGTCTCACCAACCTCCGACCACTCGAGTGAAGAATCGACACGATGGGACCGTATTTTCACTAGCATCGGATGTTGGGCACAGCGCCAGCGGTTCAAGTTGTCCCAAATGCTACCCCCGATCGGTAGATGTATATCGTAGTAATTACGGAATTTACTCGACTTACATATTTCTTGGGTCCATTATATGCGTACCCCGATTTTTTATGGATGGCGTTATTAGTTGTGTATTTTTTATAAGATTTTTATGTGTATTTTTATTGATTGTTCTTGCATATTTTTACGTATAATTTAAATAAATATGATTGAAAAAACGAGTCTCGATCGTTTCTATTGACAAGCACCCGATCATTTTTAAATGAAAAGTCTTAAATGATGTGTGCATCAACAACAGAGCACCTCGTATAGGGACCAGAGTTGCCTGTAGCACACACTGAAAATATAAAAATATTTTCAATAAAAATCCTGCTGCTATACCATGCAATTGAAAAAGTTCAAATACTCGTATAAAAAGCGCGAGAATAATCTTGTAATTGAATTTAATCGAGAGAAAAGTCAACGGAACTGGGCAGAATTAAAGCATAAACATAAATTACTCTCGGGCGAAACTCGAACGTATACGCGGTGAGAGTATATATCGGTCAACTTAACGTTTCAATTCGGATGAAAGCTTTACATATTTACACGCAAAGGAAAGTGTATACACGAAGTTGTAGTTATATTCGGCGTCAAGTTTATACGCACACATACAGCTACACGCGACGACACTTGTCTCGAAGTGCCCGAACCGCGTATGCAAAACGCGGCCCCGCTGCGCCGCGTGCAGCGCTGTCGATCGCTCAAACTTTAATATACTGTATATACACATAATTATGTAGTACGGTGCGTCCTAGGCGCAGCCAAGTTTTTCGCCCTGTGCAGCTCTAAAACTGCTATACCGCAGCCTGTAAGAGAGACTCGCGAGCTTTACGACCCGATCGCTGTACACACACACGCGTCAAGTCTATGGATAGTCGGCGTTAAACGCATAAAGCATACTCACGCGCGTGCCTTGCCTGCACACGCTTAGAGTACTTAGGAGTCTCAATGCATGTGTAGGTATATACGTTATATGGTCTCGTAAGGTGTGTGCGCGTATGTGTGTGTGCACTTTGTGTTGCGGTCATGGAAATTCGATCAATATTCTATCGCGCCTCTACACACACACACACACACACGTAGACACACATGTACTCGTATGTGAGCGCAGCTGACCTATACAACACACACCATACGTCGTTACGCTATTCTCTCTCTCTCGCTCTCATGTTGCGCATGTGAGTTCTATATACATCCTGTTCTACCTACTGCCCATGTTGTACGCGAACATACATACGTAATACACACATACATCGAGACTCAAGAGTCGAAAGATCAAAGGCTCCCTCGGCGTTTGCTATAATGTTATTTCCAAAGGCGCGCACAGCCCTGCGATGACCCCCTCCCCCATATTTCAGCTGCTGTCGCTAGCTGCTGCTCTACATGCCAGAATAATATGATGTAATTTTCACTATAGCTACACGGCGGAACGCGCTTTATCGAATTTGTGACACGCGTTACGTTATATATATATACTATATATCTGGGAGAGAAAAAAAAGTTTTGCCCGATCTCCCTTCGACGTGCGTTTCCGGGATGTATATAAAGGTGTATGTATAGATAGAGCTGGGGAAGAAGAGGAAAAAAAAGTATAAAAATAAGAAGAAGAAATACGGAGAAGACGAGAGACGAGAAACGAGAAAACGAGCCAAGAGAGAGAGAGAGAGCTATGAAAAATTCAGCCGCGAGGAGAAACTCTCGTAACCGAGACACAATTGCATTAGGCAACGTTTTTCCGCGCGCGCTCGCAACGTCTTGAGCAAGATGCAAGCTTTTTTAAGCTCTCTCTTCGTCTCTCTTGTAGTGGTAGAGAGTCGTGCGCACGTAAGAAGAGAGAGTGAGTGCGGGAGCGCGCGAGAGAGAGAGAGAGAGAAAGTGCACTGCACAGGAAGAGAAAATGAGACTGAGTGGCTGCTGAGCTGCAATTACCCTCTCTCTCTCTCTCTCTCTCTCTCTCTTGCGCTCCACGAGGGACGGAGGCTTTGATGTGTCACCGCGCGCGCGAGCTTTAAAGACATAGGCACAGAGATGACGAGGCAAATTGCGCGACTTTTTCCTTTTTTTCCTTTTTTTTACAACCCTCGCGGCTGTCTTCTTACGGCTCGAGCTTTTTATATATATATATTTCTCTCTCTCTCTCTCTCTCTCTCGTGCGTAAGCAATATCATTGTTGTTATCGCTTTTCAAGCTTCACCTTCTTAGATAGATATGTACAGCTGCTCGACTCGCAAAGAAGACAGATCACAGAGAGATCCGAAATACCGCGCCGAGCTTTTCGTGCGTACAACGAAACGTTTGTCGCTTTTTATTTTTGCACTAGCTGGATGTTACATAGCCAATCGATCTCGATCGATCGTCGAGCCCGAGGCAGCGAGACGCGCGAGTTCGCCTATATATTATTGTATAAGGTACGTCCCTCGCTAGGACAATGTGTCACGTGCGAAACACAATTGCTTCCGCAGTGTGCCTATCGCAGTGGCCTATTATGTAGTCGCCCCTGCAAGCACAGGAAAGTTATAGTTTTACGCTTAGAGGCAAAATACTACCTTGGAGCTACGGTAATAAGATAGAAATACTATTCCGCTTTTGAGTTTAAAACGATAGCTTTCTGCGCTGGTAAGCGATGATATTGGGTGTGTAAGTATAGTCCTTTTTTTGACAATGGCTACCCGCCTTATAGCCACCCCCATTTTTGTTGACATTCATTTCGAGATGTTATAGTTCAGCTTATAAGCGACTTCAGGATCATCTGCCGATCGACGATCTGCTGCTGCGAGGCTGCAAGCGTAGGCATCGGGTATAGAAGAGAGGGAGAGAAAAATGTGGTTCGCGTCTCGCTGACATACAAGTTCAAACGCCGAATCTGTCGTGACCTTCGGACGAGATCTGATCGTTACTCGACCACTAGTCGTTTGTGAATTTATAATTTAATTTTTTTCGTAACTAATCGCGACGCGTAAATTACTGTGTGCCGAAATCGAGCCCACAGACACGAAAGCTTTTTGGCCCATTGTAAGTAATTGCTCGTATTTTTTTTAGCTTTCTCTATCTCTCTGGCGCATTACTCTCAAACGGCGCGGTGGTCTCGAGCTCAATTAATTATTTGTTAAATACTTATTTAACGTCCAAGGCCTAATTCAATCCTTAATCCTTAATCATTTATTCATTATTTAATCCACTTTTGGTTCGTTAAGAAATGTAACTCGTTAAACGAACCACGCGACTATTCTCGATGGATATATAATCATTCGTTGACCCAACCCGCACGAACTAAATTCCTGTCACAACGCATAATAAAAAATCGATTTGAGCTTATGCAAACTCGAAAAATCGGGTACTCGTCGTGCGCGCGCCCTTTACAGACCGGATGCACTTTTTTTCGCCTCCTTCCTCGACTGCCAATTGTTTTCGTAGAAATTTATCGAGGGGGTGGCCCCACTCGACACGACGAATCCAGGCGCGCGCGTGTCCCTCGCGCAGCTGCGATACGCACGCATCGTCGCGATTGTCGCTAATTTTCATTAATTATTCGTCGACCGATCGTTATAGAATTCGGGCTCGGATCGACGGGCAACTCGAGTGTCTCTCGCTCCGACATAACGCGCGCACGCACGCGAATAGGTATTCCCGCTCACGTTCAATTACGCGGCCCGCAAATTGTATTTAGTTACATTTGGATCGCAGCAATGGTTCTGTCGGGCATTAGGACTTGACACTGCACTGCGCGCACGACTACAATCGTAAATAAATACGTACGTAACAGCGGCGGCACAGTCAGCGTCATTAATCATCACACAAGCCGCTCTCGACTCTCTCGAGCTATACAATCCATATCGATTGGTAAAATAGTCGTTGTATCGAACGACGCGACGCGCGGCAAAGACTCGATTCGCCCGGACGATAAGGCTCGAGGCACAATATATAAACACAAGCTCATGGCGCAGGGCTTCAATTTGTCATTTACGCGCCCGGACGGGAGGAGAGGCGCGCGATCGAACGTCGCATAGCATAGCGGCAGTCGCTTTGTTCCTTTTCCGCACTACTTGGCGCGCGATATACTTGACTATTTCTTGCAGTATGTATATTCACGCCGCCGCCGCCGCCGCTATGAATTTCCCTCGAGGATCTATCTTCGAGCGGAGCGAACGAAATAACTTGCTACATAACTTTTGTTATTATTGTATATGTACGAATAATATTTGCCTTGATTTGCATACAAATGTCTGAATATATAGTTGTGTATATACCGTTGACTGTCACCCACAGCACAAGAATCGTCGAATCAGCTTTGGAAAGCTCGACGAAGACAGCAGTAACAACGACGACAACGACGACGACGACGACGACGACGAGCCAGGTGTCCAGGCCGTAGCATGCGGCTGGCCCCCGTCGTCGTTACCTACGCAGCAGCAGCAGCACATCGTCATCATCCACGTAGTCGTCAGCCGCTGCTCATTGGCGCAGATAAATACTACAAGTCGTCCTCGTCGGTGATCGTTATTACGACGACGATACCGATAATCAGCATAAGGCCCAAACGCAGGAGAAGGAAAAGACCATCGACCACTGCTACCAGAAGTCTTCGGCCCAGCAGCAGTAGCAGCAGCAGCAGCAGCACGTAGAAGAAGAGAAAGAAGGAGTAGCGGAGGAGTCGCGAGCCTTACCCGCCTTCTCTAATTCTTTATCGTTCGAGGCTGGTGTACCCCGGTAGCAGGTCTGGCGGGTCTATGCGCGATAGGAACCGATGAGCACCGTGAATGGCGGCACTGCGCCGCCCCAAGCAGCCCACCAGCTACCGGCCAACGGTGAGGCTCAAAAGGACTCGCTTTATCCACCGGTAAGTGCCATGCCCGCAACTGATATAGGTATAGCATAGAAATCGATGTCGTTGTAAAAGAGTACAGAGCCGTGCTTTACTTATATACAATTATTTCAACTTTACCGCTTGCGGATTTGAAAATAAACGGTACCCTCGCCATCTGGTGGCGGAGGTTGGCTTTCGTTTTTGATTGAATTTGCAGACGCGGCTTCGAAGCGAAAAATTAATCGGTATCGGGACGCTATAATGTTCAATCAGAATGTTTTAATTGAAGTGTATAGAATCAAGAAATTTTTCATTTTCATGCATTTTTGTGCAGCTCGTTTGAAAAAATAAATAAATAAATAAACCAGCACCGGTGCGTTCTTTTTCAGAGAAGATTTTTTTGTACAAGTATCTGGAATGAAATTTAGCATCGGTCACTTCAAGTTTGATGCCAGATTTTGTCTCTGCTAGAAATGCTCAACATTTTTGAACAAAGAAATATTTACTTTGACAGTAAGAATCCTTTAGACCTTGACGCACAGTAACGAAAAGTGTAACGTGTTTTTATACACATATTTTTACTTCACCACTTGAAGGATTTCAAAAGAAGGCACTCGCCATCTTGTGGTGAATACTTCAAATCGTATCACTGCATTTAAAATGGTCGAAAACTAATGTAAACTTTTTAAAACAACGAATGGTCATTTTTAGATCTTTTAAAATGCGCCTCGTATTTTTAACATAATTATTACAGTGGAATCGCAAAGAACATGTCAACTAATGGCGATGCATTCTAAAGCATTTTAAATGTTAATTTTCTGGCCATCGGGCAATTATTAATTGTGATCATTTCTACCAGAGACATTAATTCTACACATCAAAGCTTTTTTTAACAGAATTTAATGTAGTGGATCGATATATTTCTAAAAAAAAAAAAAAAAAATTCCGGTGCTTCGCAGGACCAGTTGACTTATCAAGCGCAGCAGAATGGGGGCAGCCAGAACGGCCTGTCGCCGGGCGTCGGCGGCGGCGGCGGGCCCAACGGCCTCAACAACAACAACGGCGTCGCCGGCGACTCGGAGAAGATCCTCCGCCCGCCGTACGATCGAACGGCCGAACAACGAGCGGCCGAGCGCAGCGCCGAGAAGGCCCTGGCCAAGAAGCAGGTGCGCCGGGGCAACAAGGCCCAGCCCGACAGGCCCGCTCGGGCCCTCTTCTGCTTCGGTTTGAAGAATCCCATTAGGAAGCTATGCATCGCCGTCGTCGAGTGGAAGTGAGTAAAGCGAAAAAAAAAAACAAAAAAAAATGGCACATTTACTTTGTTGCACTCAACGCAATTAAATTTACCTACGCAGGCCCTTCGAGTGGCTCATATTGATGACCATATTCGCGAATTGCGTCGCGCTGGCCGTCTACACGCCGTATCCGTACTCGGATTCCAACGCGACCAACTTGTACCTGGTAAGTTTTCACGAGCGTGATCGTGACTTGAAATAACAAAAAAAACACTGAAACGCGAACTTTCGTTATCGCAGGAAAAAATCGAATACATCTTCCTGGTGATATTCACGTCCGAGTGCGGCATGAAGATCATAGCTTACGGCTTCCTGATGCATCAGGGCGCCTACCTGCGCAACGGCTGGAATCTGCTCGATTTCACCATCGTCGTGATAGGGTAATTATTATTAATTCAGCTCGTTGGACATCGGGATCGAGTCGAGACTGACACATGCCCCTTTTTTTTTGTTGATCGTTATTATTATGCGATGGCGCAGCATGATAAGCACGGTGCTCACGACCTTCATGAAGGAGGGCTTCGACGTCAAGGCCCTACGTGCCTTCCGTGTGCTTCGGCCACTCAGGCTCGTCTCGGGTGTACCGAGTGAGTATCACAGCTTCGTTACATTGTTAATTTTCTCACTTCTCTCTCGCTGCTGTTGCTGCCGCGACATTCCACATCGATTTTCGCAGTGTACAACGCCTCGAGAGAGCTGTACCACTCACCAACTCACGCGATCGATCGCCTCTCTTTCCCCCCCCCCCTTTTCTTTTTCTCTTTAAACAGGTCTGCAAGTCGTGTTGAACTCGATTCTGCGGGCCATGGTACCGCTGCTGCACATCGCCCTGCTCGTCATCTTCGTCATCATCATCTACGCGATCATCGGCCTCGAGCTATTCTCCGGCAAGCTGCACACCACCTGCTGGAACAACATCACCGGCGAGATGTGGTCGGATCCGCATCCCTGCGGGACGAGCGGCTATCAGTGCTCCACTCTCGGACCCGAGTGGTACTGCGACGCCGACAAATTCTGGGTCGGACCCAACTACGGAATCAGCAACTTCGACAATTTTGGTCTGGCCATGTTGACGGTGTTTCAGTGCGTCACTCTGGAGGGATGGACCGATGTTCTATACTCGGTATGCTGTTATTGATTGATTTTATTTCTCTGCCAATAGAAATATTAAATAAGTTCTAATGCAAATTCTTGGCACGAATTTACGTCACTTGCATTTGATTTTACATAAAATCTTACGTAAAATCTTACAAATTACTATCGACATTAAAAATTACGCAGGAACTGATAAAAATTGAAAACCCAGAATTTGTAAGTAATTTGCTGCACAAGAATTTACGTTAAAAAGTTCGTAAGAACTTGTGAGAAGTTTCACGTAAGATCTTAACAAAAAGTTGGGACAAAAATTATTATATTTTGTAACTGGATTAGTCTATTTTCTCGAAAATTATATTATTAAATGGAAAAAAAAATTTTTATTCGTGATCTACCATGCGACTATACGCAAGATCTTACTCAAGTTCTTAGGAATGATCTTACTCCCATATTTAGGGCTTATGAATTGAACTATCTAATACTTAAAAACTATTATCTGTGATTGTAAAATTTGGTATTATCGACAATCATGCGTAAGTTCTTACATAAGATCTTGTATAAGAACTTACTGATTATTTTCATTAGGGTTCATATACTTTTGTTGCCATCATTGCATTTTTTACCGATCGCTCCTAAATAGATCCAAGACGCCATGGGAAACTCATGGGAGTGGACTTACTTCGTCTCTCTCGTCATTCTCGGCGCCTTCTTCGTGATGAACCTGATTCTCGGTGTGTTGTCCGGAGAGTTCTCCAAGGAGCGCGAGAAAGCCAAGAATCGCGGCGACTTCCAGAAGCTTCGTGAGAAGCAGCAGCTCGAGGACGATCTCCGAGGCTATCTCGAGTGGATCACCCAGGCCGAGGACATCGAGGCCGACATCGAGGACAAGAACGAGGAGCATCAGCATCACCTTCATCATCGTCAGTCGCAGAAGCATCACAAAAGCACCGGCGGCGGCGACGGCAACAACGAGGGCGGCTCGCAAGCCGGCGGCGACCCGCAGGACGAGCAGGACGTCGAGAATCAGCCCAAGCCCGAGACCTTCTGGCAGAAGAAGAAGAAGGCCTGGGGCAGGAAGAATCGACGGATCAAGAGGATGTGTCGCAAGGCCGTCAAGTCGCAGAGTTTCTATTGGCTCATCATATTGCTGGTGTTCTTGAACACGGGCGTGCTGGCTACGGAGCACTATCAGCAGCAGCCCCTGTGGCTCGATCAGTTTCAAGGTAAGTCGGGCGTTTGGATATAAGCCGCGATTAACCCCCCGTGACATTGACTTTGTCGCCGTCTCTTACATGCCTGCGGTTAATTATATATAACGAGATAATCGTCTTAAAATTATATCCGATCATCTCTCTCTCTCTCTCTCTCTCTCTCTCTCTCGCAGAAACGGACGAATATGCTCTTCATCGTGCTGTTCTCCTTGGAGATGCTCGTCAAGATGTACAGTCTCGGACTAAACGGCTACTTCGTCTCGCTCTTCAATCGCTTCGACTGCTTCGTCGTCGTGGGCTCGATCAGCGAGATGGTCCTCACGAACACGGGCATCATGCCACCCCTCGGCGTCTCGGTGTTACGTTGCGTACGTCTTCTGCGAGTCTTCAAGATCACCAAGTACTGGCGTTCCCTCTCGAATCTCGTCGCTTCGCTGCTCAACTCGATCCAATCGATCGCCTCGCTCCTGTTGCTGCTGTTCCTGTTCATCGTGATTTTCGCCTTGTTGGGAATGCAGGTCTTCGGCGGCAAGTTCAATTTCAGCGCCGAGGAGGACAAGCCAAGGGCGAATTTCGACACTTTCCTGCAGAGTCTGCTGACGGTATTTCAGATTCTGACGGGCGAGGATTGGAACGTCGTGATGTACACGGGTATCAGGGCTTACGGTGGAGTGGATAGCTCGGGCGCATTGGCCAGTATTTACTACATCATACTGTTCATCTGCGGTAACTGTATCCTTTTTACAAAAAAAAAAAACAATTGAATTAAATACGGGATCTACGGGGTATTATTTTCCTGAACACGAGCGTAATCAGACATCCTACTGAACGTCTTCTTGGCCATCGCCGTCGACAACTTGGCCGACGCCGAGTCTCTCACCACCATCGAGAAGGACGAGAACGAGGAGGAGGGCCGGGTAAGTAACAAACTCAGACTACTACATTTTGCATTATTTTTTTCCTCTCCTTATACTAAACACATCATCGCGCGAACGTATCTATCGTATCGATATATTACTCGTATATAATCTTCACCTGCTCGCTCGAACGATCCGGTATCAAATGCGAGGGCGCAGAAATAGCTCTCTATCTGGTCGGTGTACACAATAGACTCTACACGGTCCGTCGATGGTGTCAATTGTTACAGCGTGTATTATTATCGTTATTATTATTGTGCACATGAACGATGCATATGCAGCGCACGTGACCTCGGCACCGTTTCTCTCTCTTTCACGCACACACTCCCTCTCGCAGGTCACAGAATGGACGAGAGAGAGCTGCCCCATTGCGAGAGGACGCGTCATAGCTCTCATCCTTTTTTCTTCTTTTTTTTTTTTTTTCATCGAATCGATTTATTTGTTCACTGATCGTTGGTATACCTCACACCCTCTGCCCTATATATCTCGTTGCCCGAATTTCGTATATTTTGAAACGCTATTCGCTGTTATACGCTATTACAGAAATCGCTGAGCGGCTCGCCCAAGCGAGGGGAAGCCTCGAGCCTGGAGGAGGAGCGCGACGCCGACGACACCGGCGGAGACGAGTACGAGGGCGCCACCTCGTCCGAGCAGGATCACCAGGGATCGATCGAGGGCTCCGAGGGCGCTGGGTTAGCTATATCATAGCCATTTTTAGCATTATCTATTTATTTTTTTTTTTTTTCGTGCGTGACTTTTTTTTGTGTGTGTACCATAGATCGATGGAGAAAGACGGAAGCGGTTCCGAGGATTACAGCTACGAGGACGAGATGGAGGAGTCCGAGATGGAGGATAACGGAGGTAACTCGATAAACCTAATTCTCGTGTCTATCTTTTTTTACCGCTACAATTAAATAAAACGAACGCGCAGAAGACGTCGAAAACGGCCGAGCCACCGCGCGACCTCGCCGCCTCTCCGAGGTCGAGGAGGGCACCCCGATCCTGCCCATACCCGCGGGCACCTCCTTCTTCGTCTTCAGCCAGCACAATCGTTTCCGCGTCTTCTGCCACTGGCTCTGCAATCACCCCAACTTCGGCAACTTCATTCTCGGCTGCATCATGATCTCCTCGGCCCTACTGGCCTGCGAGGACCCCATCGACCCGTCCTCCTTCCGCAACAAGTTTCTCGGCTACTGCGACTACTTCTTCACCACCGTCTTCACCATCGAGATCTGTCTCAAGACCATCACTTACGGCTTCATATTTCACGAGGGCGCCTTCTGTCGCTCGTCGTTCAACATATTGGATCTTGTCGTTGTTTGCGTCTCGATCATATCGACGCAGCTCAAGTACGTATAGGCTTTTCAGCACAAATGTTTTTTTTTTTTTTTTTACAGCACGTTATCCCTATCCATGCATGCACTAATCTAAGTTCATCAATCTAAGTTTGGTGACTTTCTATTTTAGTAGCGGCGCAATATCCTTCGTAAAAATTTTACGAGTTTTGAGGGTATTGAGGCCTCTCAGGGCCATCAATCGTGCCAAAGGACTCAAGGTATTTATGAAGCTTTTATCTGATTTCGTTTTTTTTTTTTTGTATACTTTTTTTTTATTGTCATCGAATATTTAAGGTAGAATTAAGTTAGGTAACTCAACGCCAAGGTTCCTTGCAAATGAATTTTTAATTAAGTAAAGCTGAGCCACACGTATCGCTGCCAATTATACGTTATTGTGTATCGTAGGTGCTAGAATTTAAGAGTAATTTTTTATTTAATGTGACAACACACGAAGAACAAAAAAAAGGCAATCAAGCAAATGAGCAAAAAAAAAGCGAGAAACTGAAGTATAGAAAAAAAAAGAAGCAATTTTGTTTTCACTATTTTCGTTAAATAATTATCATAAAATGTTGTGTGGGTACTTTAGCACGTAGTGCAATGCGTCATCGTAGCCGTAAAGACTATCGGCAACATAGTCCTTGTCACCAGCCTCCTGCAGTTCGTATTTGCCGTCGTTGGCGTGCAACTCTTTAAGGTAGGAAGACTCTTGAGAAAGCCAAGAAAAAACAACAACAACAACAACAACCCACCTCGCCTCGAAACAAAACGCAACAATTCGAATCGCAATTTTTTCTCTATCCACCCCCCACTTCGCCCCCTTTTTTATATATCTAATTATACCCACGCCACTCGCTCGCAAAAATCATAATACTATATAAATATCACTAAAGAAAAAGAGAAAAAAAAATAACAAGACACCTGTACAGCAAAAAATTAACCGTGATCGAAGCATGCATCTCCTTTTAATTAATAATAATAGTGCCGTTTTGAATTTGTCTTATGCGATTTTTTGTGTTGTTTTGTAATAGTCCAATTTTTCACGCAAACTAAATGAAAAAAAAATTGAATCGAAATTACCCAAAGCCACTAAGACCTCGCCGGTGATTTTTCGATAAAGAGAAATTGAAAAACTTATTTTTTCATTTTTTAGTTGGCTTCGCAATTAAAGCAAGTGATATCGCGGATGAATAAACACACATCGCGACCCGCCGAGAGTGCAGTTCATTTTTGATAACAGTTGTTTTTTCGTGAAAATTTCTCAAAGCTTTGAGCGATGATCGTGGTGTATATGTACCTACTACTAACCATTTTTTATATAAAAAAGCAAAATATGTAACAAGAAATATTTTCCGATCAATTTCAAGTGCGAAACGAAATTCAAAGTGCATCGTTATTATACTTAACTCTCTGTGTATAAAATAAAAATAATTTTTTAGATAGCCATGACAATAGTTGACAAAGTACTTATGTTTTAGAGATTGAAAAACTTTGATGTGCGTGTGATTATCCGTGTATATTTGGTAGAAAACATACTTTTGTACTATATTATAGTTTGACCAGTACTAATACGAACCCAAAAGTTCGAAAAAAAGTGTTTTTTTTTCACTGTGCGTGTTATTTAGCTACGGTTAAAGAGTCTTTTTTGATTATGTGTTAGAAACTTTTATAATGAGTTTAGAAACTAGGAGTGATAAAAGGTTTTGTTTGTTTTAGAAACATTGTGTCAGTAGCCATCGATGTTTTGTTTTTTACTTTTCTTATAATTTTGTTAGAAAATCTTATTTACGTATATACCAATCGTTAAATTGAAAAAAAAGTACTCGATAAGATTCATGCATAAAATATTCAAAGGCACAAGAGGATAAATAGCGATAAAAGGAAATACAAAAAAAAAGAAGAAAATAAAGTAAAATAGCTTTGTGACCTTTTCATCAGGTTCAGACGACTAACAAAGAATAAAAATTGCATTGATGCTACGCTGCGCTTGGAATCGCTTTTAAAAAATCGTGTTATATGATTTCTTCTGCTGTCTAAGGGATAATATATAAAATACACAACTCGAAGATGAATTATCCGATAATCGCAAAACGGGAGGGGCATCGATATCACGAGGCAATCATAATGCAGTCTTCTTTTTCACATGGTGACTCGGCGAAATGATACGACGAATTCAATTCGAGCGGTAAACGTGTACATGCATAAATTAACGAGGAAAAGGTTCAAAATTGAAAAGCCTAAAAAGACAACGGGATAAATATCGCTTTTCCGAATTTCGTATTCCAGTCACGTTATAGAGCTTAATAACATTGCCTGCTGAGGAGTTTTTATTTTCGACCAGCAAATGGCCGATACTCGCTCAGAGAGGATCAGTGTTGGAAGTTGTAAATATTTACTAGGGCATAGCCAATTGTACATATACCTATGTAGTTCCCTGCATTCATTATAAATACGAAATAGAGTTCAATCGTTGGAAGAATAATGAAAAAAAAACTTTGCCACGTTGCAGACCTCGCGCGTTGATTGAGTTACAGATAAATGAAAAAAAAAAAAAATCAATAAGATGAAAATAATTGAATCAAATTTAATTTTTAATCACAATATATTTCAAACTGTACTTTTGATTAATGCTGTAATGTATTTTTTCTGCCATTTTTTTTTCTGTCTACTTTGTTTATCGAAACGATCTCCTGTGTGTGCTCGATCATCTCTGCCCACCGAACCTCTACTACTACTACTTCACCACCACCTGTGTGTCCGCCAAAAAAAAACAAACAAACAAAAAAAAACCGAAACCTGTGTGTTTTGTCTTGTGGTGGTCGCCAAAATGCAAAAAAACATTCGAACAATGCTTGAACATGACAAAAAAAAATCCAATCGTTCCTGCGCACACCCACATGCAAAAACGCAAAAATAAAAAAAAAATAGTACGTAGTGAAATGCGTGATCGTTGCCATAAAAACTATCGGCAACATAATGTTGGTCACCTATCTCCTTCAGTTCATGTTTGCCGTTATAGGCGTGCAACTCTTCAAGGTAAAAATTGAGAACTTGTCCTTTTTTTCTCTGTATATTTCTCTTTTGTTGTTAGTTGAGATTATTGATATCTATTATTATATTTTTTCTATTTATTTGTATATCTCTTCTATCTCTCTTGACTTGAAAAAAAAACGAAAAAAAAATTTTCTTTACTGTATCTTACGATCGTTGTATTCTTCGCTGGACTTTGTTATCATTATATCTCGATATATAAATTTTCATTTTGGTAGTTAAAAAAAATTTGACGTTTCGCAGTGTTACTTTGTTGTTTGCGATTGCTTGCACCAGGAAATCTGTCGTAGCCTATACGATAATTTTAGAAAAATAAATCGATAGATAAAAATTTATTTGCTCCGCCCGCGCGAGCCTCGACCACGTTAGACTTCGTATACAGTAAAAAAAAGCTTATAAACTTTGACTAACTTCTTTGACAATGGCTACAAATCTATCTACCTGTATATAAGACGCTTAGTTGCTTAGTAGCTTCGAATAGAGTTTGTCATAATATTGAATGCCTATCATGCCGCATGCGCCCGTAGAAGGATTTATCTTTCCTCTTTTTTTTTTTAATGAATTGGATGTTTACGAGGCAAAATATATAAAACCCGAAGAAATAATGAAGAACGCCATTATTTTGCTTTTTATTTGCGCTGCATTATGTGCTTATATACCAATCCTTCGTAGATTATTGACGCTTGGTTGAACTTTACTGTATATTTATCCACATTATTTGTCATGGCTTCTTACTCGTTTCGAGAACAGAAGAAAAATTTAATAATAAAAATAAAATAAACCATAGTAGTCCTTTTGAAAGATATAAAACAGCACTCGCACAACTAATAATAAATCGCACAGAATATATCATTTACCATTTTGAAACGCACCTGAATATAACGCATAGGCGAATAAATATATTTTATTAAAAAAAACGATATATTATTTGATATTGAAATTTTTTGTGGATACGACAAAATATTTTTTTGAATTTCGTTTACACTTTTAGTTCACAGTTTTCACGATATAAAGCTTACATTATAAACCGCTTATTAACTTTAATCCACAGCTTATTTGATGCTTCTCTGCTTTCCAAACCCGCGCGCATCTCCTTCACTTCTTCTTTTTTTTTTTTCATTTTTTTTTTCATTTTTTTTTTCAAATATTCATCTCTGCGTTTTTTTTTACTCGAACGATCGTGTTATTATTACAAGCTTTTTCCGTGTTTATTTCTGTTTCCTTGTAATTTTTATTTTTTCTCTTTTCTCTAATCATCGTGCTCTCTTCGCAATTCGGTGTACTACTCTGTTTCTCTATATACATGTTTACTATCTTGGTTTTTTTCTTTTTCTTTTTTTTTAAGTATATAAATTTACGAGCGTGCAGAGCCCGTGAATAACGCGTAATTTTGTTATTTTCATCGTTCACACACCTGCGTGAAACAGGGCAAATTCTTCATGTGCAACGACAGATCGAAGACTACGGCGGTAGAGTGCCAGTGAGTTCATCGTTTATTTATTTATTTATATATTTTTTTTGCTTCTCGACGTTAAATCATTTCGTTTCATCTCGTCTTAATTTTCGCAGAGGTACTTACATTCACTACGAGGATGGTAATATCAACAGGCCGGTAACGGAGGAGCGTAGATGGGAGAGAAACACGTTCCACTTCGACGACGTGGGCAAAGCCATGTTGACTCTGTTCACCGTGTCGACTTTCGAGGGTTGGCCTGGGTACGTATATAATTAATTAAAAAGTATCAATCTAACGATTCTGACACTCGTGTACCCCCTCTCGCCTCAGATTGTTGTACGTATCGATCGACTCGAACGAGGAGGACTACGGGCCGATCTACAACTTCCGGCCGATCGTCGCCGCCTACTACATCGTCTACATCATCATCATCGCCTTCTTCATGGTCAACATCTTCGTGGGTTTCGTCATCGTCACCTTCCAAAACGAAGGCGAGCAGGAGTACAAGAACTGCGAGCTCGACAAGAATCAGCGCAACTGCATCGAGTTCGCGCTCAAGGCCAAGCCCGTCCGACGCTACATACCCAAGCACCGGATCCAGTACCAGGTCTGGTGGTTCGTCACCTCTCAGCCCTTCGAGTACATCATCTTCATCCTCATCATGATAAACACGGTGACTCTGGCGATGAAGTTTTACCAGCAGCCGAAGAACTACACGGATCTGCTCGACGGCATGAACATGGTATTCACCGCCGTCTTCGCTATGGAGTTCATCTTCAAGTTGGCCGCCTTCAGATTCAAGAATTACTTCGGCGACGCCTGGAACGTGTTCGACTTCATCATCGTGCTGGGCAGCTTCATCGACATCGTCAGCTCGGAAGTGACCTCGGGGCCCAGCGTCGGCTTCTCCATCAATTTCTTCAGGTTATTCCGAGTCATGCGTCTCGTCAAACTTCTCAGTCGAGGCGAGGGCATCCGCACCCTCCTCTGGACGTTCATCAAGTCGTTTCAGGCCCTGCCCTACGTAGCCCTGCTCATCGTCATGCTGTTCTTCATCTACGCCGTGATCGGCATGCAGATGTTCGGCAAGATCATCATCGACGACGACACGCCCATCCATCGTAACAATCATTTCCAGAATTTTCCCCAGTCGGTTCTGGTGCTGTTCAGATCCGCCACGGGCGAAGCCTGGCAGGAGATCATGATGGCCTGCTCGTACAGCGAGAAGGTGCGCTGCGTCGTGGTGCCCGGAGACTCGCCCGACGAGGTGGCGGACAGCTGCGGCTCCGATCTGGCCTTTCCCTACTTCATCTCGTTCTACGTGCTCTGCTCGTTCCTCATCATCAATCTGTTCGTCGCCGTTATCATGGACAATTTCGACTATCTCACCCGCGACTGGTCCATTCTCGGGCCGCATCATCTGGACGAGTTCGTGAGGCTGTGGTCCGAGTACGATCCGGACGCCAAGGGCCGGATCAAGCATCTCGACGTCGTCACCCTGCTGCGCAAGATATCGCCGCCGCTGGGCTTCGGCAAGCTCTGCCCGCACAGAGTGGCCTGCAAGAGGCTGGTCTCGATGAACATGCCCCTGAACAGCGACGGTACCGTGCTGTTCAACGCGACCCTCTTCGCCGTGGTGAGAACGTCGCTGAAGATCAAGACCGAGGGCAACATCGACGACTGCAACGCCGAGCTGCGCTCCGTCATCAAGAAGATCTGGAAGCGCACGTCGCCCGTGCTGCTGGACCAGTGCGTGCCACCTCCGGGCATCGACGACGAGGTCACCGTGGGCAAGTTCTACGCCACCTTCCTCATACAGGACTACTTCAGGCGCTTCAAGAAGCGCAAGGAGCTGGAGGCCAAGCAGATGGGCGACGATCACGCCAACGCCGTCACGCTGCAGGCCGGACTGAGGACTCTGCACGACGCCGGGCCCGAGCTGAAGCGAGCCATATCGGGCAATCTCGAGGAGCTGCTGGACGATCCCGAGCCGATGCACAGGCGGCCGAATCACACGCTCTTCGGCATGTGGTCGAGCATAAGGAAGACGAGTTTCAACAGGGCCAAGTCGTTGAAAGTGCCCACGGCGGGTGTCAAGGTAACCAAGTTTATCTGCATACTTTTACCCTCGGTTTTATTGGATATTTGATGAGTTAGGCCCCCACCCCCCCTTTGAGACCGATTTTCCTTTGATTTGCGTCACTTGTTGCTCTTTTTTTTTTCGTTTAGCACGTATCCCTGGTAGAAATTCTCAACGTTAATGACGGCCCAATGATCGGAAAAATTGCCTCTAAAATCAATCCGACGATTCAACTTATACAATTATTTTGACTTTGCCACTTGCAGATTTACTGAAAGAAAGGTACTCGCCATCTAGCGGTGAATTTTCAAATGGGTTCTTGAAATTCAATACCACTGTTGACGATAATTCGATTCGTTTTTAAGTCCAAGAATTAATGTTATTTAACTCAAAATAACAAATTCGATTCCATGGGCGTCTTAAATTTCAAATGTAGAAAATTAATATTGAAGAAGTGTTTACAGTTTAAATGGTAGTTTTCACGAATTTCATAATATTTTTAAATAACTGTATAAGAAAATCGCCTAAAAACAAATCAATTAAGCGAATTTCATATGGTTTTTTTTTCTCTATTACTCCTTCTTCTTGAGAAGGGCCTACAGGGGGCAAGTGCCCGTGCACAGGAAGAGATTACTACTATACCCCCCTCCCTACTGTCTCGCATTTGCCCAGACCCGAGGACCTGTGGGGCAAGGGAAACCTGGAGGTATACGTAGTGCATATGCACTACACTACACTACACTGCACTACACTATTAAATTGTTATTTGTAAATATCAATTTAATAGTTTCAAAACATTCAGACCCATCTCAATCACTTCAAATACGTTAGTACAACTTTAATCCTCTACCACTAGATGCCATTATCTGCAAACCTGCAAGTGGTAAAATGAAAACAATTGTATAAGTCAAAGCATAACAAGCAGCAAATATGTACTTCGGAAGGAGCTTGAATAATACGCCTTATATGTTCAAGTAACTGAACCCTGAACCGAACTTTTTCGTTACCCAAAAACTGGCCATCAAAATTTTAAGAATTTCCGCCAGGGATATCTAGTTTTTTTTTTTTCGATTTGAGTGCACCTCATCTTTTTGTTACTTTTAAAAACCGACAGCACAGCAATCGTAACAAAGAGACAATTCTCTCGAAAATCTCCTGAGACATATACACGCTGTAATGCGGAGAAACCATTTCCGTGCACGCAAAAGCCTCTTCTACGATGCACATCTCTCTATCATATTATTTTGGCTTCTCTTATATTATCATTCTATGCTTAATGAATATTCTGATTTTGCAGTTGTGTAAGCGCGCGGCCCCCCGCAAGCTCTGCGAGTAAAATCGAATCTGTATTCTTTGTACGGCATAAGTTTTACATTTATTATCATATAGAAGCCATAATAAGCGAACCTATTCCACCCCCGAAATCCCTCTGAGTGTGTGTTCTTTTTTTGTGCCAAAGGTTTCGCCCAGTAATTCCATAGATTTCCAGTCGTATGATTCGTTCCAGAGAGGTGGACCGGACGGACAGAATCAGATGATGAACGCGCGAGCTCATCAAGTCGTGCCGAACGTCGCTGGGTATTATATCGCATTCAGGCTACAATGCCAATCTTTATTCTATACTTTTTTTAAATCTACAATAAAAAATAACAAATGTTTCTCGATAATTTCCACAGCAGTTTGAGCGATAACGCGTCGATCGGTCCCATGCCGGGTTTGGATCCTCGCATGATCGGCGAACAAAAAGAGCATATACCCATGCAGATGATGTTAGCCGCTCCAAATCCACTGAGCAGGATGATCAAGTGAGTAATCATTCGCATTGTTAATAATTATTTTTAACGAACGATAATATTTTCAGCAAGTGATATATATATTTTTTTAACGCGTACGATTTTATTATGGGTATATTTTTTATGTTTTCTATGATATAAAACAAGGTCGCGACTGAAAACTAATTCGGTTAATCGATTGACGAATAATCAATGCTCTTTTTCTTCTCGGCAAAAAATGAAATAAATATAAAAACGTCGAAATGGAAACAAACTTGCGAATGTAATTTATGTACTCTCTCGGTGTGTAGTGCATGAGACAATAACGTGACCGAGTACCTTGACTGATTTTTTTTTTCATAAACTTCTACATGGTGTACAAAAGAATTTTGATATTATAATATACAAAACATTTTTTTCGAGCTTTATTGTAATATAATTTATGCTTCTTACATTATTTTTTCTCTCTGCGAAAATCGGGTCGTGAAATATCATTTCAATATTATAAGTTTAAAAAAGCACTTTTCATTTTTCCAGTTATGTATAAAAAAAGGCTACACACACGACTCTCTCTCTCTGTCTCTCTCTCTCTTTCTCTCTGTGTGTCACACTGTCTATCTCTGTCTCTCACTTTATTATCAACCGGCAGAGCTGCTCGGGATTAAAAAAATTATTACCATGTACTTGATATTTATCTTTTTTAATCGTTTAATATATTCGTTATTTGAGTACCCTGTGTACATATATGAGTCGAGCCGTATTCGGTATTTTTTATTATGATCCGGCACGGTTGTTTGATGTTTTTCATATTTTTTGATTTTCCTTCAAATTGATATTATTATTTGCCAATTTATTATACGTTCGTAATTTTTTGATATACATATCGATGTTTTTTCCTTAAACGTTTACAAGTAGAAGAAATATCACACATATAGGTGTCAAAATATTTTTGTACTTACCTCTTTTTATAAATATATATACCGTTTAACCAAGTCGGTTTTACTTTTGAAACATATCATCTTTTATCCTTGCCATATTTAAAAAAAAAACCAAAAAATTACAAATTGGGGAAGTAGAATAAGCGCAATCCCTCGTTTCAGTGGGCCAGTTATGGGTAACTATCTCCATCCAAGTAAAGATTACGGTAAGACATGGATCAGTAATGTCAGGACGATTCCATACAATAGTTTACTTTTTTTCTTTTACTTTCGAGCGTTTTCGCAGTTCAATTAATCATACGAAATAACTAATCAACGATTTTCCAGTTTGATTAGTCTAATCGTAGAGCCTAATTGAAGCTTTTCACCAAAGCATGAGTATTTTATTTTTTGCCCCCTTTTATTCTCCCTTTTTTAGAGTATTTATAGATAATCCTTTCAACGACAGCAAAAAAGTCCAAAAGTTGTCGTGGCTGTACTACGTCCCTGATTGCACGCATGAAGCATGAAGCATGAAAAAAAGATCACTCTATATTATTATACATGTGTATAAATCGTTACATCGAGCCCAATACATATATTATGCGTCGTCTCGTTGTCAATGCCTATATCGATGTTTCAAAGGAGCTGACACCATGTCCTGATGTCGACCCCTGCCTTATTATATATATGCTTCGACAACCCGATAACCTTTTGTTCACGAAACTTTATTTTCTTCACAGCCTTTTTTGATTCTTCGAGAAATATACACGTATTTGTAAATACATGTGTCGATATATATGTCATATTATCTCTACGATTCCATGCGAGAAGTAAAAGAAGGCTTTGAAACCGCATAAATAGCTCTTCAGAAGCTCCATTCTCACAGGAAATGTGATCTTTTAGCATTATACATACAAAAGCGATAGCCTTAGGATATTCTATAATTTTTTTTTATACAAAAACCATTAAATTACACGTATTATATATACTCTCAGCCTTTTCTCTTCGTCAATCATCTTTGATAGTAGTTTTATATTATACACACACGTTTTTCGACATAGATATAGAGACGCTGTAAAAATAAGAAACAATCGCGATCGTAGTTACGTAGCCAAGAATTGAGTATTATATCTTCGGCACCGATTGAGATATATCATTATCCGAGAGTAAAGAATTTATTTCATCTGTTTCTCTTTTTTTTTTTTATTATCCATTCTGCGCTGCTGTGTGTATCGCACAATAGCCATCTTCAAAACGGAGTCCAGTGCCAGGTGACTGGGGCTCCCCTCGGTGCAGCCGCCGCCGCCGCCGCCTCGGCAAGTCATCAGCAACAGCAGGCCGCAGCAGCTTCGGCTTCAGCTGCAGCCGCGGTCCATGCCAATCCAGCAGTGAGTCCGACTCGGCCGCCCAGGTCGCCGATGGCCTCGCTGAGGCAGCAGGTTCACCACTTCCATCGCAACCCGCTGAGGTCGTCGGCCGAGACGTCGCTCAACGCCGCCGGAGCCGGAGCTGGAGCTGCTGGGGCTGGAGCAGCAGCAGAGGCAGCATCGTCCTCGCTACCGATGAGCATGATAGTGCGCGACCAGCATCCGCACGACGGGCCGCCCTGCCCGCGCTGTCACACCGCTGCGCAACGATCCGCGACGCATCGCAATGTCAGACGCGCGTCGAGCCGCTATCGCTACGACGGACCTGGTACGAGCCAGAGGCTTCAGCGCCGATGATACTCCATCTGCCTACCACCTCTCTATCTATCACGCTCATGCAAAATTAGATGTTTCGCGAAGCGCAAAAAAAAAAGATTTAAAAAATAGCAACAAAAAAAAGATAAAAAAAATTGCAAAAAAATTATAGCCAATAATAGCGAATGAAAATTAATCAACCGGAGTTAGTGTATGTATTCTTATGAATACAATAATTTGGTCGTTTTTGTACTTTGTGATTTACTTTTCATTCGATTGGTAGATAGATACACACGATATCGAATTCGGGTTGCTTTTCTTCATTAGTATGAATATCTCATATCTCATCGCAATTTATCATCGACCCCATTTTCATCATCTTCATCACCATCATCACCTTCATCGCCCATTAGCTATTTTTTCATCAAAACTAACAAAATAAAAAATATCACCCCTCACTGCTGCCACCGCACAATGCCACACATTGGATAAAATAAAGGAGACGCGCAAGAGGAGTCGGAGCAAGACAAATCGGAGATGGCTGGAGTCAGTCAAGCCGACGACGACTACGACGAGAGCCAACTGAACGACGTCGATTACGACGACGTCGAGTTGGCCGAACTCGACGACGACGACGACGACGACGACGAGGCGGAAGAGGAAGAAGAGGAGGAGGAGGAGGAAGACGAGGACGAGACGTCCCTCGAGAGCTCGACCACGACGTCCGGACAGAACAAGGACGACAGCGGCGGCTGGGTGCGGGCCGCCCCACCGACCTCTCGTCGTCCTATCTCTTCCTCTCTGCGCTCGCATTACCGAGTCAAACAGCATCGTCTGGTCGAACCGACCAACTCGTCGCCGAGCGTCTCTTACTACGACTCGTCGTCGGAGGCTAGCGGCGCCAAGAAAAAAACCACCGTGACGACTGCCGAGGACGGCACCACGTCGACCACCACCAGCAAGAAGAAGAAGAGGAGCATCTCGTCGTCGCTGCGCAGCCGCATCAGCGGCACCTTCCGCAGGCACAGCAGCAGCGGCGCTGCCGGCGGCGGCGGTGGCAGTGGCTCGCGCTCGATCGCCAACGGCCTGAAAATGGCCCAGAACCAGGCGATCGCCGTGGCCGGCTATCTGGCCGACGTGAGCGCGTCCCAGTGGAAGGTCCCCGAGACGCCGCCGCCGCCCCATCGTGCCTCCTATCACGGCCGAGGTGATGATTTTGACGTCGACGAAAAAAAGTTCATTCTCGTTGTTTTTTTGGATATATAAAATCGAGAGAAAATCCGCAGATATTGTCGTTCCCTCGTTACATATGTTGCCTCAGCATGTCCGTTATTTCTGTATACATATGTTATTATGCGTATAGATGTTTCATCTCGCTGTTCTTCAGTTGACACATACATTTCCGTTTCAGACGTATGTAAAATCAAAACATACTTGACACAGTTCATAGTTTAGACATTTAGTCGATCATTATATGTCAAAACGCGAGTTAGCATACACAGAAAAGAAAGATAAAAAAATGATAAAAGACAAAAATCGGTTGTCGATCGGTTGTCGCTCGAAGCATGCTTATATCATTCCGATCCAAATGACATATTCAAATTTGGCCCTGTATTTCATCCTTCAGCAAAGTAACACTTGAAGTAATATAATGAGAGCTTTTTTCATGATTTTTGTTTCATACCATTTCACCTGCGCACTAATTGAAAACCATATCCATAATACTAACTTACCATTTTTGGTTGACATTTCTCTTGCTGTGAGTGTGCCACGCTTACGCCAACCCACGCACTAACCCTTTTTTACCCTTCCCTGCCAAAATATGCACCTAAACGCTTTCCATAATGCAACGAATTCGTATTGGTAGTCTCTCTGAAAAGTGCACCTATACTCCAAGCACTCAATTGGCTATCAACAAATGCAGCAGTTTTGATGATTATTGTAATAAATGTGTACATAGTCTCTGGACACGACAGCAACGGCAGCGTGGGTAATCCTCGCCTCGCACAGAGCCTGCCCGGCAGCCCAGGGGATCGCAAGCCCAACTTCGGCGCGATCGGCAGCGCCGAGAGCCTCGTCGGTCGCGTTAGTACCCACATATATATATATACAATAATGAAATATTCGAAGCAAAAAAACTGACGCCTTAATTGCAGGTGCTGAAGGAAACGGGCCTCGAGGAGTACGCCGCCGATCAGGAATTCGTGCACACGACGTCGCGCGAGATGCAGGAGGCCATGGAGATGACTCGCGAGGAGTTCGAGCGCGCCGCCCGCCTCATCCTCGACGAGCGCGAGCGCGAGCGAACCGGGGCCGGTCCGGGCCCGATGCCCCCGACGCCGCACCAGATGCAGGCCCAGGCGATGATGATGCAGATGCAGATGCAGGCCAACGCGGCGGCCAACAGCCATCTCAGCCCACCGAGGCCGGATCAGCTGTATCCGCCGCAGCAGCAGCAGCAGCAGCGAGCCTGGGGTAACAGCTACCAGCAGCAGAGGCCGGCCAGTGCCGGTAGTATGATGATGATGCAGCCGCCGCAGTTCCCGATGGCGGCGGATTATCAGCCGCTGCGCCAGGACGTGCATCATCCGTCGCAGCAGCAGCCGCAGTATCGACAGTTCCCTCACCAGCAATACTATCTTCGACAGCAGCAGCAGCATCAGCAGCAGCAGCAGCAGCAGCATCCGCCACCTGCGCCGCCGTCGCCTTCGTCTTAAGGAGCTCCACGTCCTAATGCTAAAATAAATATAATGAACAAATGAATAATGTCCCCCGCGCATTGGTGCTACACCCACCCCCCATCAAACTCGACCTTCAAAATAATCTATAAACACATTGAATTCATCCACATTTAATGATAACAATGACAATTTTATATTATAATTCGTATCAATATTATAATGATAAAACGTTGTGTAATTTTTGCGAGGATTGCGGAATCGGAGGGACGAGAGAGCCGAGATCGAGGATTATCCTACCTACGATATAGCCGTGTTTTTTGAGACGAGATATCTGTCACTGGATGACAGCTCCACGCGCTTGTTTCTCTATACTATATATTGTATACGACGTTTATCCAATGTTGATGTTTTTATATATAATATATTATATATGATTTTAATTTTTATTAACATTACCCCTGGGATCTTATTTTTCTTTCGTTGGCATTTATATACAAGATTTTTTTGATTTTGTTCTTCTTCTTTTGGTAAAGAGTAAAGTGTAAAGAGTCTAAATTATATACACATAGATTATATTTATATGAGAAAAAAAAACACGCAGATCGTGTATAAATGGGATAAAAAATAATTACGTGTGATAAAAAATTCAAATTATTCTGATTAATCAAAGACATTTTTAACTACGAGCATAAGCTATGATATAATACCTATATTAAAAAATTACAAATACGTATGTACAAATAAGTAACGTTTTTATATAAAAAGAAAAATTACTCGTGTTGCTCATCGTTCATCGGGTGGCTCAAGTTCTTTTTTTTCTTTTCTTTTTTATTAATAATAATAATTAAAAATCTAGTTAAGTAAAAAGTTCATCCTACTAATACGTAGATCGATAAGCATTAAAACTAGAAAATATATCTAGTCGATAGGAAGTGATACGAGAATTTAAACTATTTAATATCCCGTCTCAGCTCTCCCCTGATCGTCTCGCTAAAAATAATACTTATACATAATGTAAATAAGTTTAAGAGGATTACGTCATTGTTTCTTTTTTCTTTTCTTTTTTCATACTATTTCAAGTTTATAGCTGGAGAAAATCAAGTGCCTAAATATAAGTATTCTTAAATGGAAATCTCATTTGGACCAGCTAATATTTCATCGTCGGACTTCGGAGATTTCATTTTCTCGAAGTTACTCTTAGCATAAATGAGATTATTATGATATAAAGTAAATAAGGGAAAAAAAATTTTGTTAAAAAGGAGGAGGAAATCTAATTTTTTGATAGTTACGCAGGACGCTGTTTTATAATTTTTATTACCTATACCTTTGTACCTGTTTGTATTGTTACAATGGAACTTACGCACACGCGAATCATACGAAACACAAATTTACACATTTACAACAACAGCAACAAAAAAAGAGGGAAAATGAATTTTCAATAAATATTTTCAAGGTTTATTTCACAATAAGTGCCCTTATCATAAAATGAAAATAAAAATTGCTCAAGGTCAATATCAACGCGAAAAATTCCTTTTTTCCGTACAAAAGTTTTAATTACAAGCGCGTAATAAAAAGTTGGTAAACATAACGCACGCGCCAACCTCGAGAGTAAAGTTTTTCTTTTTTGAAAAATGCCAATAACGTTGCACATTGTTTTGACGAATTTTTATACACGAAGGTTCAATAAATTACACAGAAAAAACAATGTTAGCTCTGTATGAATGAAGTACATAAACCGTAAATTCTAAATGTTGAACGACAAAGTAATAACGACCACGTGTTTCCTCCTCCTTTTGCTTTATTTTACGGAATATAAGATGTTTGAAATATTTTACAAAAAAGTTTTATCCTGTTGTTCAGAGAGTAAGATCTTCTATACAGGCGAGATTGCAAAAGAAAAAAAATAACGGCGGGCCAAGCTACTGAGACATAATAGTTAATGATTATTAATATATTTTCCAATAAACAGGTTGAAGGTATACATAAGTAATAAAAATGAAAAAAAATTTTTCGTCAAATAGTCAAAAAAAAAAGAAATATAATCGTAACGTATAAAATACCAAACGATTGTAAGTTATTATAATAAAGAAAAATAATCAATAAGCCAGCAATTGTAGAATTAATAAATGATGTTGTAAAGTTGATATGGGAAAAAGCGAGCGGTAAAATACTTCCTATTAAATAACGAAGCTTGGTCCTTTGTCAAAACCACTTTGAGACGCACTTTTACTAAAAACAAAAAAAATCATCATCGTCCACTAAATCTAAAAAATCATTTCTAACGTTAAAATTACTCAGTCCTTTGATAATCTGAACAAATGTTGAAAGGTTGAGAGAGTTGGCATCTGTCTGAAAAATTGTCAGCGAGAGTTGATGAGTTACCCGTGTTTACTTTTTCCTTGACTCTTCGACGCAGAACGTGGAAGCGTGGAAGAAACAATTTTTTATAATCGAAGTTGTGCCAAATGAAACAAATATCACAAGTTCATTTAATATTTGTAAAATGTTTTAAAGACTTATACATCATGTGTATTTAATATTCTCTGAGATTTTTTTCTCCAAAACGGTGAAATATTTTTCCTTCTCCGTGAAAGACTAGAGAGCGATGACGCACAAAAATGTCAATGTACAACCTAAAAATACCTTATAGTCGATCGAAGTTGAAACTCGTAATGGTTTTTAGTTTTTGTGACTCCGTAACAGTGAAAGTGGAATTTTTTCTTTTTTTCTATAAACGAAAACATCGATGTCCTGCACATTTTGAATCCTTCAACCATATGCGTGTAATAACTTGGATTGTTGAAACCACTTTGAAGTGATGTAAAATATTCATCTTACACGAATACATGTTATATAATGCACAATGATATATAGAATATTATTAAAAATCTATTATTAATGTTAAAATTTATTCATTTTCATTGAATGTGCATCAAGAAAATGATTGAGAAATTACTTGCAAAATAGAAACTAACGGGTTACATCGGGTGCGAAAGATTAACTTATGCGTAAAGCTACTATTATATACCAAAGAATTTAAGAAAGGATTGTTTACGTTGGTGCTATCGTCATCAAAAACATTATAAGTCAAATTATTAAGAATTTAATAGTGTAAAGTAATTGTGTTTTTCCTATCAAAATTGACTATGACTGTTGAACTATTCATTGGGTGTGAAAAGGAGATGAAATAACAATTGCGAGCGATTTATTTGCTATCAAACAATTTGATTTAATCACTATCATTAGATCTGCCATCTTATAGCATCAATTTTGTTATTATACATTAATTACAATCATTCTATTATAATAAACGACAGAAGTAAAAATTGAAAAACATTGAATAATTTACTCTCCCCCAACGGCGATTGCTTTCATCCTTATAGATTTACAGTTCTTCAATATTAAAAACTAAACTCAATATTTTGTATCGTAAAGATCACTTTGTTACTAAAAATTATTTTATTTATTTTCACAAAAGCTCGGCGTCACAGTTCAATTGCTCGCGAACTCTTCCTAGATATTTGTTTTATTTATCATTATTATTTATTATTATTATTATTATTTTTATTATTTTCTTCAAAAATAGTTGTCAATAAAAATCAAGTCATTCTGGAAAAACATTGTCCTTTGCAGATGCGTTAGTACTGAAAGTTAATGCCGACCAGTTTGTAATAATTGAAATATTCTAGTTTTTTTTTCTTTGCAAAAATTAATAATGAACCACGTCAAGAAGAAAATTTTCAACATGATTTTATCTAACTACAATGTCATTATGATTTGTTTAAGTTCGCCGCTGCTTTCTTTGCTTTTAGCAATTCGACCAATTCCTGAAACAAAACGGAAAGACAGAATCAAATATTTGCCCAACGTGTGCATGCATACATATAAAAAATCGATCGATCCATATGAATTCGTTACCTTGTATCGGCGCATGCAATCTTTTTTCGTTCTCGAAGGCAGACAAGCGGCTATTTGATCCCAACGATCCGACACGGTGGCCGGGTAAGTTTTCAAGGCTTGCTCCAGGAGTTTCTGCTCCGTAGGCGTCCACGGGGCATTGTTGTTCGCCGTCGTTGTTGTCGTCGTCGTCGTCGTCGTCATCGTCGTCGTCGTCGTCGACGACGATGCAGACGTTGCAGACGAGGTAGCATTGTTGACAACGGCTGGCATCGGAGCCACCGTTGCCACGGGTTTGGTCGATGCCGCTGTTGCCTGTTGCGAGCTCGGTCCATTGACGAGGGTCACTTTTTTCGGAGGAGACGGCTCCTTCTTTAACGCTTGCGTCGGTGGCTGTTCCTTGGGGGTCGGTGCCACCGCGTTCACCACCTTGGCTGGATTTGGGACTGGTTTGTCGGACTTTGGTGCTGCTGCTTTTGTCGTTGTCGTTGTCGCGGCTGTCGGTTCCTTGGCTATCACGGCGGCGGGTTCTTTGGCTGGCGAGGGTTCCTTATTAACCGGCGCTTTGGCAGTGGTCGTCGTCGTCGATTTCGCTGATTTCTCAGCCGGAACAGCGGCTGCTTTTTTCTTTTCATCTCTGCTTGGCTTGCCTGGCGGATGGAAAAAAGAAAAATTCAATAAATTATAAACGCCGCATCGATAATGTGACATTCTTCCTCTTCCTATCTCTCTCTATCGAGCTTTCTATACGGACAAGTAATAATCGCATGCACGCATACTAAATCGCTGCTTACGTACGAATACCGCATATATAGATGCGCCTCCCCGTGTACCGTGCTTGCATATCGGATAAGCCGCTGCACAGGCGCAGTGCACGAGAGCCACCCCCTTTAAAGGGCCACCACTATACTCCACCGCGCACACACACACGATATTCTCTCTCTCTCTCGATCACCCTGCGAACGGCAGAAGCAACGACAGCTCATGCTCCATGTAGGTAGGTAGATCGCCAGAGAAGAGAGGGGAGTAGGCAGATACCCAACGACGCAAGAAATGTACTACCACTACGTGCCATACGTGTATGCGTGTACGTGTGCGTGTGGGGTGCTAGTGGTCGGATAGAGAGCGCACAGCAGCTGCATTATAAATAGGGTGTAGTGAGCGTAGAAACGCCAGCAGCAGCAGCAGCAGAAGTTGAGATCGTCAATATCAAAGCGAAAAGGCATTTTTTTCCTCTTCCGCAAAAGTTGGCGAGGCGCAGAAGAGCTTGAACTCGTCCCCCCCCCGCAATCAGTGTAAAATCGCGAAGCGACGATTAAAAGCTGTATACGTGCGCCCGAAGCGAAGAAGAATTTGGACTTGGCGAAATTTTAACACAGTGGCTCTGGCGCAAGGGGTTGAAACGCGATAGGGCAGTGAGGTTAAGTCTCGGGGTGCAAGAAAGATAGTGTGTGCAACAGAGAGAGAGAGAGGGAGGGAGGGAGAGAGAAAAATGCTGTGCAGTGGTGGTCGCTCGTGTAGTTGTAGCAGTGGTATTAGTAATAGTAGTAGTAGTACTAGCAGCCCCCCAGGTGTGCTGTAATGAGATTAATTTGCAAACGCGAAAGAAAATGAAGCTACACGAGAGAGGCGTTCAACGAACTACCCCGTCGTCGTTTGTTTCGCGCACCACTTGCTGCTGCTGCTGCTGCTACCGCAAGTAATGTAGCTCGGGCAAATCTATGATCCATATATCCAAACGCTATTCGATTATAGATTCGTGCAATAATACTTGCCACTGCAGTGTCGTAAAATAATAATGTAAAAAGTAATCGAACGAAAAAGGAAATAAGTAAGGAGCAATCAAAAAAATCTAGTCAAAAATTTTGTGTGCGTAAGTGTGTACATGTGCGCTGAGTGTTCTCGTGTGCGCGCGGCGAGTCGACGAAACGCATGACAGGCAGCAGCAGCAATAATACAAGGAAGAACGTGAAGAGGTATCGTCGTCGTCGCGTGTGCGTGTGACGAGGAGAGAACAAAAAAACATGGTCACTTGTCACAAGAGTTCGTCGAGCAGCGATAAGATTATCATGACTAAGCAGAACTGCAAGTCGCCTCCTACCAACAACCCTCCTCCGCCAACAAGGGCTGCTCCAGCAGCAGCAGCAGCAGCAGTAGCAGCCAAGGCTCAGCAGCTAATCGCGAATAATAATTATAATAATGATAATCACGACGTTTTTTCTCGCACGCCTGTCGCGAAAAGGGGTGAGTGCTATTCGCCGCCGATGCCACCTCCTGCATCCACCTCGTCAACGTCCAAAGCTGATGCGAATGCCAAAACGAGAAGTAAAAAGTCTCCGGCGACGAGTGGTTCAGCGGCTATCGGCAGCAGCAAAAAGTCGCACAGACGTCAAAAGCATTACGAGGAAATCGTGAAGGAGATCAAGAAGATCATGGCCAGAAATCCACAAACACGAAGAAAGCTCAGATACTTGGCTCGCAAGCAGCGAGTCCAAGAGACCGTGCCGACTCTGAGCTTCGCCGAGGAAGTACTCGGCGCCAATGCGACTTGCGCGACGCCCGAGCACGACGACGATAAACTGCTGCAACTGCTCCAGGAAGAGGACAGTCCGCCGCCTCCGATCATTCGTCTACCCGCATTGTCGTTGGATAAAATTAAAACGAGCGTGAGTGGTATAAGTAGAAAGCCGATCGAGGAGAAGAAGTCACTGAGTTTGACAATGGAGAAAAATGTACCGACGACGACCACGACGACGACGGCGGCGGCGCCGCTACTCAACTTTCTGGCCAATACGGACAATCGATTGGTACTGGAGAGCAGATCGCCTTCGCCGGCGCTGCCGCTACACCGAGACGACGAGGACACGTTCATCAAGGAAGACATGACCAAGCACCAGCTACTGCTCATGAAGAACATCAAGAATCTGGAAAAGACTCAGGCAGCGGCGGTGGCTGCAGCAGCCGTCGATCTGAGGCCAAAGTTTACCGGTAACTTCAAATTTACCGACCGATTTATGGCCAACGAGCAGCCGCAGCTGAATCAGCATCAGCATCACTCTAATAATTTAACGATAAAACCGAAGCCACTGATAACTCTACCGAATTTTTCCACTCTCAACAGCAGCGTCGTGAACGCGGCTAAAGAGGAGCCGAGGAAGAGTAACGAAAACTGTGCCTATCCTTTACATATTCTGGGCCCGAGGATGCAATCGAAACTCTTTCCGCTGACGATGATGCAGGAGCCAACAGCAGTGGTCGAAGGCCCACTTCCGGAAAAAGCTCCAACGAAAACAACGACGTCTTCCCTATCGAGACTGTTAGAAATCAGAAGTCCAGTCAAGCAACAACTACGGAGCCCGGCGAGGAGTCCGTTACCGTCACCCCGGCCGCGTAGCCGATCCCGCTCAAAATCGAGAGAGGCGACAGCGACGACGACATCGGTCAAAGAAAGAAGCCCGAATCGCGACACTTTGAACTCGCCCAGGCCAAGGAATAATTGCAACGATCTCGAGCCCGATCACGATCGCGATCACGACGACGACGACGACTATCACGACGAGCACTGCAGCGTTTCGACGAGATCGTCGAGGAGCGGCTCGTGCTCGGATCGTAGCTCCCGATCGAGGAGTTCGACGCGATCTTCGAGGTCGCCCTCGATACCCCGACGCTACGGCTCGCCGAGTTTTCTCGATCGTCGCAGGATCACCAGCGCGCGAAAGCGACCCATACCCTATCATCGGCCCACCCCGTCGCCCAGTTCGTCGGTGGACAGCAGCCAAAGCGACGACAGCAGCCCGTCGAGCAGCCATCACAGCCACAGCGACGACGCTTGGTCCCAGAAGAGTTACAAGTCAATATAACGAAGAAATTAAATACCAATGAAATTATTATTATTATGTAAAGGAAGATTGTTGTAGCGGTGGTTCGAGCGGTGTATCTTGTCTCCTTTTTTTTGGTTCGTTACTCACACACACACACCCACACACACACCTTCATGTGATTATTAATCGCGATGTAATAATAATACTCGTGTGTTCTTGTAAAGGGATTATAAACGATGTAATCTAAAAAATATAGTTGTATATCTAGTCTGTAACGCTCTAGTCGAATTATATACAAACAAAATAATTTTCTTTTTCATGCGAGATAAAGAAAAATTTCCTAGTCGAGTATTTATTGTAATTGCTTAATTAAAATGATGAAAACTGTCTTGTAATGTTCATAACTTTTAAGCGCTAGATGATATGACGATCTTGGCACAAAATTGTTGATGCGTTGACGACAGTGTATACGTTTCCAGGGGAAGAGAGAGAGAGTCAATCATCGGTTTTGTGCGAGAGCGTCATATGCCAAAGTATATAAGCTAAAAGCTCTATATCGTGTACATTCCGTCTTTCTTGAGACAAAAAATAAATAAATAAAAAAAATTTTCTATTCCTGCCAATATACGTTGTGTTTTTGAAAACGAAACAAATGCGAGGGTGGAGAGCTTGCAGCCGAGGGAGCATAAAAATGGCAAAGCACGACACTAACCATTCTGAAGAGGATTGTCGATGCGCTCGGTGACGGCGGGCATGCGCTCGTCCACGTCCTTGTGCTTTTTCTCGGCGATGAAATTGTCGAAGGCCTTCTTGTTGGCCTGCTCCTTCAGACTCGACTTGCTAAAGTCCGTGGACTGCAGGTCCTTGGCCTTGGCCAGCACCTCCTTAGCCTCGCGGCGCACCTCGGCGTTGCCGCTGTGCTGATTGATGAAGTTGGCCACGACCTCCCAGCGCTGATTCGTCCCGGCCGGGAACAAATTCACGGCCTTGATCAGCAGCTGCAGATCCGTCTCGGACCAAGGGGCCGTGTGAGCTTTCACCTGCAATAGGGTCAGACGCGTGCCAGTTATGTAAACGAAATTTTTTTTTTAATTTTGTGAAATACACGCGAGAGAGAGAAAAGATGTTTTCAACCCCTCGATGTACTTCTCGTTATTATTTCTTTTTTTCTTTTCTTTTTCTTGACAATATTAGCATTCTGTCGCTAATTTAACTTGAGAAGATTTTAATGTATATGAACAGATTGGTTAATAAGCATTTTAATAAAGAAACAATAAACAGAACAGATTTGTACGATTATTTTAAATTATTGATATCTAAAGCCTTGATCATTACGATGAGATTTGATTATTATTATTATTTTTTTTAATGTGATTTTGTAAGTGTAAGTTTTTATTTTATTTCATAATTATTTAATTTTTTTAGTACTTCAGTTTTATTTATTCATTTAAATCAATTGAGTTTTTAATAATGATTGAGAGTAGTGTTGTTTTTGGTTTTGTGTGAGGGACGATAAAATAAAGCAGTGGAGTGTTGGTGTTTGTGCATTTATTTACATTTATTAAAATAGGTCTGTTTTTAAATGTTTATTTAAATTAGGTTTGTTCGTCTTTTTAAAGTAGAAGAATACTGGCTACTGTAGTTTGTCTTATTTATCGAATCCTAATTCTAAATACCTGCTTATCCAACGAGTTTTTACTGTCAGATTGGCCGAAAGGAGCGCGTCTTTCAGCTTCAATTTTCTCCTCGACCTCCTGCATAACTCGAAGGAAAGCTGATTTGCCCTCTTCTGTGATCGATTTGGTCACTTCAGCGAGGTGTGTGTGTTTGAAGAGTTCACAAACTTTTTCCACGTTCTCCATGTGTTTTATCATTTCTTCTGTGTCTTGTGTAAAGTAATTTTCAGCCTGTAAAGAATAAGAAATTGAGTTAAATTTTTCATTCTTGCATTTTACTCATAAGTATGTTCCTTGAAGTAAGCATGAATCAAAATCTTACCTTGCAAATATTTCTAAAAGCTTTGCGCTCTCTGCGAAGTGCATTTTTCAAAGCATCACGCTCTTTCTTTGCTTCGATGGCCTTTGCTTTTTCTTCAGCCTCTTTTTTCTCTTTTTCCATACGTTCTTTCTCCGCAGCTTCTCGAGCTTCTCGTTCTTCCTCCCATTGGCGAGCCCGAGCAGCTTCTTGTTTGGCGCGTTTAATAGCTAATTTTTTTTCTTTGTCTGCCTGTTGGAAAGAACGTATTCTAGGATCTAAATTGTAAGCCATATCTACTAAAGTACGGATTCTAACTCCTTCCTCTTTTTTCTTTTTCAAACGGACTTGTTTGTTTTTCTTCTCAATCCATTTGCGAGTTTCACGGCTGTAATTAATGAAAAAAAATTAAATTAATAAAATTAATTCATATTAATACAAACAAAAGTAAAGTTTGAATTCATAAATTATGTACTCACTCTTGACCGCTTTCTTTATCCTCCTCATCCTCATAAGAAAATTCACGCCAGGAATCAAAGTCATACCAGAACAAATAGAAACTCTCCACTTGTTCTCTAGGAGTAGAAGGATTGCCCAATTTTGGGACTGGTTGCTTATTAGAAAATCTAGCATTATCATTAAAAGCTTTTGTCATAACAACATAAAAGTTTTCTTTAGCAGCTTTTTCTTCAGGTAAGGCATCATTGAACTTAGGATCAACGCTATCATAACTTCTCCTCTTAATTGGATTACCAAGGGTTTCCCAAGCTCTTGTTATGCAGGTAAAGTAATCATCGTCTTCTCTGATTTCTTCTCCCTGGGCTTTCCTTTTGTCAGGATGATGCTTCAGAATTTTGTGTTTGTAGGCACGTTTGATAACGTCCTCTGTAGCTTTATGTCTAAGTTCTTTAATACCAAGAACAGCATAGTGATCCTGTTCCTTCCATTCTTTAGGATCGAGAGATCTTAAATAAAGGATGTCATCTTCAAATTTATAATTAGTATAATCTACTACTTCTTCTTCTACTACGCTCTCTACTTTATGTACGTGTACAGGGCTGTGGACCCTACCACCGTTTCCTTCAAGTACAGATTTAATCCAATCCTCTCGAGAAACATAAACAACTAATGCTTGTGTGGTTGGCAATTCCATTTTGGAATTGTTCTTATTGCTCCTATTCTTCCTACCTGTAAGAATGAAATTAGACATGAATAAACTGAATATTATCAAAAATGTTGTAAAAAATTATTAAAAATTTAAACGATGATCAACAACTTCTTGATGAACCAAAAACGATTTAAAAATACTCATACTAGATAAGGATTAGAAGTCAAAACACCTATTGAAGCACAATATAAAATATACTATAAAAATCGTAGTTTAGGGAAGTAGATAGACAGACGTAAAAAATGGAAAAAATTAGAAAAAAATTAGAAAAAAATTAGGGCACTAGGATAAAATTAGAAAAAGCCATTTTGAGATTTAGAAAAACGTAGGTAATACGTAAAACACGTGGGATGCGGAAGGTCGGATAATGTTACAAAGCCGAGCACGTGTACACCTTTCAAATGCCTTCACGTGCGGGGTAACACTCGATCGAATTAATTTTTAACAAATTCGGACGTTACATCGTTGATTTGGTACAATTTTCTACTATTAATTATTGTTATTCCCTCGAATCCTGGCAATGTCAAAGGCGCGAGGTGTTGTAAAACGACCGAACACGGAATCCCGAGGAGCCAATGACAATACTGGTAAACATAACCTCACTCTCCGAGACAGCGAGACTCCAATCGCTAACAATTATAATCCGCGCGAAAAAGCAGACGAAGCACGTTGGCAGCGTTAAATTGATAATGTAAAATTACTTACGATTGGACGGCTTCATGATGCATTGATCCTCGCTCTTAGCCATAATCCCAAAAATTAAAAGGTAATTCCTCTATAGGGTCGTCGTGAAAGATAGAGATAGAGCCAACAGAAGTCCGACTCGAGTGTGGCTGCCTAACTGAGAATAATCTCGCGTGTCAGCTAGCAAGAAGTAGGGAATATTATAGCGAGATCCGTCTCCGTCGGGGCTCTGCACCGTCCGAGAGTCGAGGCACGAGTAATCTCAATTTTGGGGCCGTGCAACAGACTAGAACTCGCGCGCGCACGCAGTCTCCGCCGAGTATTATAGTCCGTAATATTAAACCACGAGAATTTTTATATATATATATATCCCTGCCCAGCTGAAGCTAGGCTAAGCTAAGCCTCGAAAAAAAACGTGCTGTGCACACACGCGCTTCGTATGATTTTTCGGAGAGCAGCAGCAGCGCAGGCCGTAGGCGGTAGGCGGGGAGAGAACACATTTCAGAGGTACCTCGTGAAGATTTTCAACTGTCAAGTCGGGCCGTTATCCACCTGGCGCTAGTTGTCGCGCGCCACAATACCATTGACAAAGATCATTGGACGATGAGTCAAAGGCGGTAATTCGGGAGATGGGACTGCGGCCATTTAAATTTGGCTTTTCTTTTAAAGGGAAAAATAATGTTTAAATTTGTTTATCATTTTTACTTTTGAGCACCAGACGGCGTTACGTAGTTTTTCCCTCGCGAGCCTTGACTTCGTCTTTCATGAAATTGGAGCAAAGCTTACGATATCGCGGAAATTACGAACCTCTACCTCCACCCATTGGAATCTACAAGAAGGTTTACGTACATCGAAATGGCCTCAGACACACCTCTGTGTGCGCTTCGCACGAATCGCTCCGTTTTATCGTAGTGTCTACCTCGGGGCACTATCTGCGCTCAGGCCGTGTCTCTCGTTTCGCGGTGGTGGTGGTGTGGTGGGGCGATACACACATCGAAATGGCGGCGCCTATTTATGTAGTGTATGTATAGCTGCGAGACTCACTGTACGTACACAGGGTGGTATATAAATGTGCATTGTCCCATTGTATACATGGCAGCAGTCCCGTCGTCGTCGTCGTCGTCGTCGTCGTCATTCTCATCGTCGTAGTTTTCGCACGCTACTCTAGCTGCAGCAGCACAACGCACGAGTTTTTTCTCATTCAGAGAGGAGGAGGATATCTTCTTTTTCGTCCGGCACGAAAATACAGAGGCTTCAGAGTTGAAGGGGCTATGTAAGGTAAATGTCTCTCTCGACCAGAGAATAAGTGAGGAGGAGTGCTCTCTGCGCAACAACGACTTCTCGGACTGTGGTGGTGCTGCTGCTGCTGCTGGAGGTGTATACTGTAATATAATTCTCGAATGGTCGATGTATATGATTTTTTTTTTGCTCTGTTGTGCATTATAATCGCCAGTGAGGCGTGCATTTTTCAACGTGACATTCAAACTTTCGTGACAACCAACTCGAGACAGGCAGCCAGCAAGCAGCAACTTTCGTGCTCGTTCGTGCGTTCGTGTGCGTGTGTCTGTTTGCCTCTCCTGTGTGTGCAAACTTTCGTGTATTAAGGTGCATCAATCGCGCTGCCTCTGACCACTATGACAACAGTGAAGTTTTTTTCTCTTACGCCCGAGCCCGACGAGCAGCACACTGCTGCGGTGAATGTAATGTTATGAAAATACACGCAATTGTCGGTGATTGAACGCTTGTTATGAATTTCGTGCAGCACACACCTACCAGTTCTCTTGTGCTAATATCTGTCCAAGTTTAAACAATGTTTCTCATGGTTGTAGAATTGAAATCAGGGTTTTTTTGGTCAATTCTACAGCTAGTGAGAGAGTGTATGATGAAATTTTGATGAATGTTGATAGTATGTCTTAGAGAAATAGTGGTTTTGTTTACAATTGGTGGAATGTCATATGCTATGAATGAATTGATAAATGGAGTGAAAGTCATTAAACTTTATTGGTCTATAAACTAAAGTGTCATAATTTTAATTTGATATTGTTATGTTGTTACAGATGTCAACCCATTCAAACTCCAAGGAATCAGCTAATCTCAGATCTCAAATCTTTGGTTTTTATCCAAAACAACCTGCACACTACTTTTGTTAGCCGCAGTTGCCTTTGATGACTTTGAGTAACATTACAGCCAAGCATTTCATGAAAGTAAAATGTCCCAGCTGAATATAAGTACTGGCAAACGAGGTCGTAATATGGTAAATTCTTCGGCTTCATCTGTAGCATCCTTGTCAAATACTGCAGACCTTGCCAGTCTGTTTGAATGTCCAGTGTGCTTCGATTATGTTCTACCACCAATTCTACAATGCCCAAGCGGTCACTTAACTTGTAGTAACTGTCGACCCAAACTCTCTTGCTGCCCCACCTGCAGAGGGCCTCTCGGTTAGTATTGAAATTTAACTTATAAACATGATACACCTAACGTAAACATCACATATACATCAGAGCATTCGATATTGACACTTTGAAAGCTGCGAACAACTGAATAGAACACTTTACCATGTCTCGACATAAAAACCATCATAAGAAAAAAGATCATCATCGCGAACGTCACGAAAGACGCGAAGAACGCGTAGACCGTGGACGCGAAATTCGTGATCGACATCAAAACCATGAAAACAGTGCAGGTAGTAGCCAAAATCGTGATTGCCATAAAAACCATGAAAACGGTGTAGGTAGAGAAAATCGTTATCGCCATCAAAACCATGAAAACGGTGTAGGTAGAGAAGATCGTGATCGCCATCAGAACCATGAAAACGGTGCAGGTAGCGAAGATCGCGACTGTCTTGAAGATCGTAAAACCGAATAAATATGACTAAGACAATATAATTTTATAATTCATTCTAATTTTTTAGGAAACATTCGAAATCTGGCTATGGAGAAAGTAGCAAGCAACGTTATGTTTCCCTGCAAGTATTCAACGAGTGGCTGTATGATAACTCTAGTACATACAGAAAAACCTGACCACGAGGATACATGTGAATTCCGTCCATACAGCTGTCCCTGCCCTGGTGCCTCTTGCAAATGGCAAGGATCATTGGAGTTAGTCATGAATCATTTAGTCATGAGCCACAAAAGCATTACAACCCTACAAGGTAAAATTTCTCACTCATATCAGTATTACTTCTTTGTAACAATAGCAAAAACTAAGCATCTCAATTGTTTCCAGGCGAAGACATAGTCTTTTTAGCCACCGATATAAACTTGCCTGGAGCAGTCGACTGGGTCATGATGCAATCTTGTTTTGGACATCATTTTATGCTTGTTCTTGAAAAACAAGAAAAGTATGATGGACATCAACAATTTTTTGCAATTGTTCAGCTCATTGGATCTCGTAAACAAGCGGAGAGTTTTGCCTATAGGTATCTATTATATAATGATATTCAAATAGGCAGTTAATGCTATAAAAGTAGCCATATATTAAGGCCAAACCTAAGTTTAAAACTGTAATAGGCTGCAACTCTGATTATTTTCATTTCCTACCTCAGGTTAGAGTTAAACGGCCATCGTCGACGACTTACGTGGGAGGCGATGCCACGATCAATTCACGAAGGTGTATCGTCTGCGATTCAAAACTCCGACTGTCTCGTTTTCGACACATCGATCGCGCAATTATTCGCTGACAACGGCAATCTCGGCATCAACGTGACAATTTCGATGGCATGAGGTAAAGCTGCTTCGTCTGCTGGCTTGTGAAACGACATCGCCGACAATGCCAATAAACGACACTCGCTGTAAATATTATTTATATGTATATAAATATACATAATTGCTAGCGTACGTTAGTAAGAAACATCCATGAAATACACTGTGCGTTTATACAAAACAAAGTATACACATACATACATCAATAAGTCTGTACATAGTTATATATAACTGTTTTAATTAACGAGAATAGTGCAAATGTAATGCAATGAGACCAGTTCTATGATAAATTGATAAGGTGTTAAATGTAAAGTATGACAAATGTCTTTACTCGTTTGGTCATAGTGCGGTAAAGTGGCATGTAAGAGAATGAAACTGTAAATTAGCCAAAGCTTTCTATTAATGAGTTTTAGTCACGAAATTATAATTAATCTTTAAGAATACTATCAAATAAATGCTGTTAGGTCGTAGAAAAAACGATTTCATTGTTTGGTCACTTTGCCGTAGAACAAAAGCGTAAAGATCTTGCTAGGGTCTTTGAAACATTAAAATAACGATAAGAAATAGATTTACATTTTTGTATGATGCATATATATTAATAAAAGTGGTTCTTCACAATTAAGTTACGATTCAAATCTTCATAAATATATCTGGAGCCAAACAACGAATATTAAGTAATTTTTTCTATTTCTTATCGGTAAGAGTTTAGTCGACAAAAACGTAAGTAGTCATAAAAGAGATTTTGTAAAACGAATGTATGGTTGAAACTAAATTGATTTTGAAAGATCGTGAAACTTATTTTTGGCTGAATGAGCACGGACGTATGAAAAGAAGTGTGCTTGTGATACTAAAATTCTAAAAAAAATTATCTCTTTATCATTTTATCTAAAGCTCCTTTGCTTACTTAATCTTAAATATTTTGTAAAATCAGATAAACTGCCCATGGAAAAGAGATTTTTCATTAAAACTGTCAAGTACCAATAATTAACTTGTCTACAATGTTTTTATGCTGTGCTACGATGCTTGTGTTTTTGTTTATTAAATTTTAACATGGAAAAAACATCACAGCCAAGACTGATTATAAGTACTTGATGTATTCTCATTTGAAATTTTTAATAACAAGCCGACAGTAAACGGCCAATAATATAGACTTTTGTGACTCGCAACTAATGCCTGGTATTTTGATATGAGCAATAACAAATATCAATCAACTTGCTTATAATTATCTCAAAATTTCTCTTGTTTAAATTATTTAGATTCGTTCGGATTAAGAAAATTTGTAAATTGTATCTATATATCGCGTAAGCTGTGTAAATTCTTAAAAATCATAATGATATTACTAAAATAATTATAGATCTAAAATTTTAAACTACTGTAAGCATAATGCCGATCAGGTGCTACCGCACCTATTGGTTTTAGTACGAACGATCCGACTTTTTATATCGAGTTTCCAAAAATTATGCGAATGTTCGTTAATACATTTCATATGTGACAATATTTTGGGGCATCCCCCAAAGTCACGACTCACAAATTTTTGTCAGTATATAACCCATTCACGACTAAATAGACTTGAATCAATCAATTGACTGACTTATAACCAATTTATCGCTATAAATCATGTGAAAAAAAACATATTGCACTGATCCTATTATTGGCTGCGAAACACCAACAACTATATGAATTATCGAAAATGCTTTTGCGATTGTTACTGTTTAAGAATTCGAACCAATATGACTTTTTGTTGAAAAAAAAACGATCTATCGTGAACAAAAACTGCAAACTCGAAGTGATTATTTCCTATCTTGTAAAATACTGTTTCGACAAAAAAAAATAACTATTCAAAAAAAAAAAATTTAAACGCAGGCAGGTAACCTGAAATAATCGCATAATAATTTTTAAATGTACTCTCTACTCTCCACACACCACACCACACACATGATATTATAGGAAAGGAGCAAAAAAAAATGAAAAATTATATATCGCTGATAATACGACACACCGAGAAAGAGTCTTGTACATAATTTATCATTATACGAAATAGATACACATATATATGAACTGTAATGCATATATGTGTGTGCCGATGAAATAAAAAGAAACACTATCGCAAAACTGTAAAAATATATAAGAGTGTTTTTACTCTGTTTTTTTTTTCGTCGTACAATTTAAGCGTACCACACAACACTCACACATGAACACTTGTGAAATAAAGAAATTTTTTCTTTATCATTGGTGCGTATATTTTGATTTCTCTCTCTCTCTCTCTCTCTCCCATTCCTTGATTCATCAGAGTGGCAAAAAAAAATATGAAGAATCACGATTATTACAGCTTTCGATCAATCAAAATCGTAAGTGTAATATAATATGTGCGAGGCTCAAGTAGTAACGAGTATCGAACGGGTTCGAGAGGATTAGAAATCCTTTTCGTGTTCGATTAGGCCAACTTCGATCGGGTCATATCTTTACTATCGCTATCTAAGCCTTCCTCCGATTATCGTACGGGGAAATACGGTTTAGATTTCTATTTCGTGTCGTTATACCCGGAGGAAGATAAGAAAAATGTCATCAGCTCTTTTTTGATAACGTGCCGCTTATAGGATTTAACGAAATTACAATCCGTGCGTGCACCAAAATAAGATATGTACAAGTCGAAGTGGTGATTCCTCTTGAATATGGGTTTCGAGCCCGTTTCCAAGGCATTATTCAAGTCAATGATCGTGACACACATTTATGAATCGGTTGAGTAATTACGCGCAGTACACACACACACACGTCTTAAATAGCATTTTAATTTCTCGCGCCGCGAGCTCCGTTGGGAATATCTCGCCGCCTCGTTGTCTTAATTAATGTAAAAGCGATTATATAGGTTTTAACGGCAAAAGACACGTGAAAAGAAAAGGGCGCTTGGTATTCAAGGCGGTCTAATCGGTATTATATGGAAAATTCAATGGGTTTTTAGTTGCTTCTACATAGACACAAAAAAAGTGACTAAGCTCAAGCGCAACCTGGTTCGTGTGTGATTCAGAGTGAGAAAAAAAAAACGAGTTATTTTCAAATGACCAAAAAAGGACTTTTCTTTCTTTCTTCTTCGTGACACAATCCGCATCTCTTTGCATTCGAGAAGAAAAAAGAAGCTGCTGCTGCTGCTGCTGTTTTTGCAAGGATCACGTCCCACGCACCGCGGCTCATACCGATCATATTATACGTTTTTTTTGTTAATTTTTCAAAATAGATATTACGAAACCTCTGGTGCGTGCGTGGACCTACTTCCGAAAGACAAAACAGAGAAGTAATATAAGAAGAAGAAGAGAAAAAAAGTTGGCCAATCTCCATATATATATAACATTTGCGGCGATCGTCGGGGGGAAAAGGTGTATACGCACACAGACACACACACACACACAGAGATCGGCTCGTTGTGCGCGGGAGTATAGAGAAAGAAATCACATTCATTACCACCGAATACGGCTTGCGTCGCTCTCGCGTCGGGATACTTTAAATGAATCAAGGCCTCGTCCAATGTCCGTGCGTGCCGCGCGAGCGACTTTTATCCGCATTATTATACGCCACACGGAGGACGTGTACAATACACTCGATAAAAGTCTGCGTGCGCGCAATGCATATACATATAGTACACGTAACGTGTGTAATGTACATTAAGCAGAGAGTCGGAACCGCGCCCTTCTCAGCTCTTATACTTATTTATCTTTTTTTTTTTGCCGCCGCCGCCGCTCGCCATCAATTTCAATTCGCATCGTCCGAGCTGACGCCACCGCCTGTGCGCTTTTATATGTATCGCGTGCGCAACTTGTCGATTAATGATCGCTGCCTGTTATTGCAGCGGGGAAGGGCGCACGAAGGCGCAGCAGTAGCCGCTTCGGAGAGTGATGAACTTTATACGCGCTACTCGGGGCGGCGATTCAATATTTATTTACCCGCGTGTTCAATTCGTCGTTCAATTTGCGGTGTGTAAGATATATATAATGCTCGGCTTCCGTTTTTTTTTTTTTTTTTTTTTTAAACGACGACAATTAAATCTCATCGAAACCAAAGAGAGAGAGAGAGAGAGAGAGAGACAAGCCCGCAGCTAGCAAACAGTCCGGAAGCTCGTTAAAAAATAAAAAAAATTCGCGTGTTTCAAGGTGATCAATTTTCGGTTTTTGCGCGCCCGAAATTCGATGACGAATTTTGGAGTCCGCAATAATAATACCAACAATAATAATGCGGCGAGAGAGCAGCTGCGCGCGTTGCAGCCAGCCAGCCCACAGTCGGGGAAAAATAATTTATATTTTTCCTCGGCTCTCCTCTGCTGCTGCGGTCAACGCTGAAAATAAACCTGTAACGTTTGTGCCGCTGCGGATTTTCCAGCGCCGAGCCGAGCCGAGCCGAGCCGAGCAGCAGCTAAAACACAGAGAGGCGCACATAAAATATAGACACAGACGAAGACAGCGACTGAATAACGTGGATGTATTAATTATTGACGAGAGCCGACGCCGAGAGCGCAAAAGAAGGAGCTTCCATCTTATTGCCGTTTTTGCTCCTCACTTACGCGCTAGGCCAATCAAAAATTGCGTAACTCAACTGGCGAAGCGATCTTTTTACCTCGTTCGAGGATGATCGCGTGTCTGTGCGCACTTGAAAAGCAGCAGAGGCATCGTCGAAATTCGTCCCAGTTTCTCGGTGTTTATTAAGTATAGCGCGAAAAAAAAAAATAATGGTAACAAACGAGCGACAAATCGTATCCTATAAGTAAACCAGCCGAGTCTCGAGTTAAAAGCGAGAGAGAGAGAGACGACGACGACGAATTCGCAAACGTTTACGGCGTGCGCGCATATATGAGATATATATTTATAGCCCCGCCGAGTAGAGTGTAGGAGCTTTTGCGACTTTCGGATATACAACGCCGCGCGCTTATATATATATATATATACATGTATAATTCGAGATGAATGAAGCAATATCCGCCTCGAGTCTCGGCGCACAGTGTGTAGGCATTGAAAGACAGCAAAACATTGGCAATACAACACGCATGTATATTATATTTATAATATACACATAGCGCAGGCCGTTTACTTAGTTATGCGCGCTTATATATGTACGCGAATCGTTTGTCGCGCATTATACGTTCGCGCAGTCTCCGGCCGCTGGCCGTACAGCAGTCAGCGGGCTCTCTGCGCGTTGTTATTCAGCGGTATAATTTTCCTTATTACAATGCGCGTCTGCGAAATGCACAATAACATAATGGGTGGGTGTATTATATAGACAAATCCGATAGGCATGCGGCGTACGCAGGAATTATATTGCTGCGCACGATGACTTTTTCATATATATATACGTTAAAGAGCGCGCGCGCGGGCGCTAGCTGGGGCCACGCGCGCCCATACATACTACAACTATACAGGATTATGTTACGTGTGCATAGTTAATATGAGCGCGCGCACAGCAGCGAAGGTGACGGAATTCATTTAAATATATATCGTTTCGAGCAATTGTGCGTACGCGCATATAGTAGTATATGGGCTCGAGCATTTTAATGCACCGAAGCACAAGTATAGCCGTATATATAATAAGGAACGCGCGAGGCAACGTTCACATCGAGGAGGTATTTTTCGATGCGGCTATCGAATTTCCGGCTGTTTCCGATCTTACGTACAGCAGCAGCGTAATACGCGCGTACGCTGTTATTTTTTGCCATCTCTCGTTACGGTAACGCGCGGTCGAGAATTTTCGGGGACAGGCTCGTCGATCGTTATGGTCGCGCCCTGGGATATATCAAACGATCGCGCGTCGTATTATGAATTACGGTCAGGACGACTCTCGGTCGAGGCGCGAGCCGCGTTTGGGTCACTTTTTTGTTGCATCGGTAGCGTACAGGTTCGCTCGAGGGCCCACGCGTTGCGATCTCGAGATCGTGCTAAAAAAAATCGGCTACGAACGGAAAAATACTCGGACGATCGAGATCGTTCGTTTCGAAGAACGACCGAGAATCGCATCGTATATATATACACGCTTCTGCTGCTGTTAGTTGGGTGGCGGCGAGTCTGGGTAAACTAATATCCTAATTTATACCGCTGATTCACCTCGGCGCTCGCTCCGTGAGTCCGATAAATTTCACGTATATACGATGACTCTTGCGGCTTTTCCATTGCAGCCGCTGTATTTGAAAGCGCGACGAGACGAGGAGGAATCCGTGGAGACGATGGCTTTGTGGACAAATCGATCGTAATGTGCGTACATTATTGGGCCGTGCGCGCATCTGTTGCAATGAATCGGGCGAGCGCGCGCGGATATGCGCGGAGTCGATTGCACAGCGTGTCGTCGTGTTTGGACTATATGACTTGAGACGCGCTCAAGACTCTTGGGCATTACATATGGAATAATAAAAGCAAAATAAAAATAAAAATAAAGCTACGAAAAACGAGCAAGCTCGTGTATTCGACGCATACATTAGTGCTACCGTAGAGCTATATTATGCCAGGCGATACGAGGCGTATAGAGCGAGTCGAGATACGCATCCGGGCACACGTGTGCCGCCGTAACCGATGTGGGGCTGCACCCAAAATAATATGCAGGGCGCGCGGTTCCTATATATGTATATATATATTGACTTTACGCGCGCGCACACATAAACACACATGTGTCACGTTGTGTACCTATATTATGCGTGTAGGAAGATACTAGGTATATAGAGAGAGAGAGAGAAAAAAAGTCAGGCAGACGGCTGCAGCCTACATACGTCCGATACGATATATAACACAGATACATGTTCGCAATATGGTACTCGTGACTTTGTCTATGCGCTATAAGGCATGAATGCATACATATATATTCGAGCTTTGGATGCATGTGTGTGTGTGTGTATCTCGTGCTTTGTGCACGATGGGCAGAGAGAGAGAGAGAGACAAGAGACTTTGTACTACATGTTTAATAACCGTGAGCCGAGTACAGAGCGCACAGTGCAGCATAGTGAAGAGAGACAACAGACACAGGCCGCAAAAGTCGCAGTTGTATCACGTACTTATACGCTTTAATTGTGTGCATGAGGCTTTTCTGTATGTGTGTGTGTGTGTGTGTGCCCCGCCGACGACCGTTGGAGCTTGCTGCTATACCATGCTACATTATCTATCTATAGATATAGAGTACATTATAGGCACGTAGGCCTGCTTTTTATATATAGGCCTTCGCTCGCTCGCTCCGTTCCGAGCAGCGTATATAGTGAATCGCTTGCACAGTCCGACTGGGGCCGCTCTCGCGAGCGAATCTCTTCTCTCTTTTCCCCCATATAGTTGCGGCGGCCGCAGTCAGTCCGATAGTAGTTTCTGTGTCTCTTTGGCTTGGTGCACCCACGCACGGCTCCCCAGAGAGAGCACAAGCAGGCAACGGAGCGGCGGCGGCGGCGTCGGCCTCTCGCTATATTCGCGCGATCCTCGCGCGTTTCGCGCTCAGTCGAGAGTCGTCCGTACGTTCGTACGCGTCGTCGCGCATTTTGATAAAACGGAGCTCGGCTTGTATATATATATATTTATATATTTTACGGAGCTCGGTATGAGCTTTTTGCCCTGCGACGAGACGACCGTGGCGAGAGACTGCTGGCGACTTGCGCGCTATTTACGCGGACGAAAATAAATACGCGCGCGCGCGCCCCAAGCAGCGAAGAAGCAGCGGCAGCAGAGACAGAGCGACACTTTTTCTTCTTCTCTTTCGCATATAAGTGAACGAGATAGGGAGAGAGAGAGAGAGAGAGACTAAAAGGAAGTAGAAGCAGCGGCCGAGTGCACACACAACTTGTTCTTCTTCATCTTGTTGTTTGTGCGTTGCTGCCTTTTGTTTTCTCCGTGTGTGTGTGTGTGCATCTTATAGTGCAGCGTGTATAATATACAACAGGAAGCTTTCGCGCTCGCAGCAACAGTTGTAGCGCGGAATATAATTGAAAGAAAGAAAGGCGTCAAGTGTAAGTACGTGCGTGCGGTGCAGTTTTTACCTTTCCTCTTCTAAATTTCGTGTGTGCGACGATGCGCCGCGACTGCTACTACCGTGTCGCGATACCATTACGACTCGCGTCGAGTGCCGATGTGCGAATGCAATAACAAAAAAAAAAAACCAGTCGCAGGTGAATGACATGTAGTGCACGCGGCAAAGCGCGCATCTCCGTGTAGTAGTGTGTATACATCGAGACGCGTCGGTGTCGTACGCGCGCGTGTCTATCTGTGAGTGCATGTGCATGTGCCATACACAAAAGTGCAGCGAGCAGGAGAGAAAGAAAGAGCCATACACGGAGCTCCGAGCGAGCGAGACAGAAACCAGAGGCTGCGAGGCTGGAATCGGCACATATAACACATAGTAGGAGCAGAATACAGCCGCAGAGAGATACATTACCAATTTTGGTGCGCTCGGCGACTCGTTTCCACTCTCAACTGCGTGTGAAAAAGAACAAACGTATTGCGGAGTCAAGCTAGAGAGAGAGAGAGAGAGAGAGAGAGAGAGGGACAAAAACCACGCGCGCTTCGTTTGAAATAAATACCGTATAGTAATAACATTACCCGCAAAGCAGCATCATGTCTTCCTCGACGAGGATTTTGTTGTTGTTGCCGCTGCTGCTAGGCACGATCGGTTGGAGCCACGGCTTCAATCTCGAAACGAGCCACTACTCCGTTCACCGTGGCCCCGCCAAGTCCATGTTCGGCTACTCGGTCGCGGAGTACCGCGACAAGCGGGCCCAGGGCTGGCTCGTCGTGGGCGCGCCCAAGGACCGCACCGATCAGTTCAACGTGTCGCGCGGCGGCGCCGTCTACAAGTGCGACATCTACCAGGACAACGGCTGCCTGCCACTGGGCTTCGATCACGAGTCCAACAATCGCATCAAGTCGCCCAACGGCACCGAGCCCTCCCAAGTGATCGATCAGAAATCCGATCAACTGTTCGGCGCCACCGTGGCGGCGAGTACGGTGGACGGCGGCCCGATCCTCGCGTGCGCCCCCAAGTACCACTGGTTCGGCATCAGCAGGCAGAACACGGTGGCGAATCTGCGCGACGCCATTGGCAGCTGTCGATTGCTGAGCACCAACGACGATGGATCCACGAGCAGCGTCGAGTTCTCGCCCTGTCGCAACAACGACACCTCGGGCCATCATCGCCAGGGCATGTGTCAGGCCGGTACGAGCGCCGCCCTCACCAAAGACGGCAAGCGGCTGTTCATCGGCGCCCCGGGCAGCTACTACTGGCAGGGTCAGCTGTTCGCCGGCGAGTCTCGGCTCAGGATGCTCTTCGTCCCCCAGATGATGCGCGCCGGCGGCGGCAAGGACAGGAGCCAGGCCGACAAGCTGCTGGCGCCGTCCATGCTGTCGACCGGGGAGCGGCCCGCCGAGGAGGACAACAGCTACCTCGGCTACTCCGTGGCGGTGGGCGACTTCACGGGCGTCCTGGGCGAGAGCGGGGTGGCCGTGGGCATGCCCCGCGGCGCCAATCTTCGCGGCGAGGTGATGCTCTACGACTCGAACCTGCGCTACCAGCGCAAGGTGACCGGCGAGCAGATGGGCGCCTACTTCGGCTACGCCCTGGCGGTGGGCGACATCGACGGCGACGACAGGGACGATCTCATAGTCACCGCGCCCTTCTACAGCCATTTGAACGACGACGAGCTGGCCAGCGACAAGATCGAGACCGGCCGCGTCTACGTTTTCTATCAGGGCTCGGGGCCCGACAGGTTCCGCAAGTTCCACACCCGCGACGGCGACAGCAATCGCGGCCAATTCGGCCTGTCCGTGGCCTCCCTGGGCGACATCGACCTCGACGGCTACGGCGACATCGTCGTGGGCGAGCCCTACGGCGGACCCGAGAATCGCGGCGCGGTCTACATCTATCGCGGCACCAAGGACGGCGTCGAGGAGAAACCCTCGCAGGTCATACGCTCGGAGCAGCTGGTTCAGCCGCTGCACACGTTCGGCTGGTCGGTGGCCGGCGGCCTCGATCTCGACCGGAACAAGTATCCGGACCTCGTGGTGGGCGCGTACGAGTCCAACGCGGCGGCCTACTTCCGGGCCAGGCCCGTCATCGACCTCACCACCACCATGGACTTCGTGAGCAATCCGCGGAAGGAGCTGGATCTGGCGAGCAAGGAGTGCCCCCTGGCGGACGGCACGTCGGTGACCTGCGCCGAGCTGAGGGTCTGCCTGCTGTACTCGGCTCAGGGCACCCTCGAGTCCGGACAGGCGCACGAGTTCAGGGTGCACCTGGCGCTCGACGACGAGAAAAAGAACAATCCGCGCCTGTACTTCATGGACCGGGAGAACAGCAACGTCATCGACTGGCTGGTGGTCACGGGCGAGATGAAGCAGTCCTGCAGGCAGCTCAAGGTCTACGTGTCGCAGCATCTGCGCGACAAGCTGACGCCGCTGGACGCCTCGATGGAGGTCGAGCTGGTCGAGCCGACGACGAGTCAGTATCGATCGAGAGCCGCCCGCGACCCGAAGAAGCAACTGACGGCCGTGCTGGGACCCAAGAACACCAAGAGACGCGTCTCGCTCTCCATCAAGAAGGACTGCGGCAGCGACAACGTCTGCGTGCCCGAGCTCGATCTCAAGGTCCAGAAGAACTTCGATCGCTACCTGCTCGGCTCGGACAAGATAATCGAGCTGGAGGTCGGCATCGTGAACAAAGGCGAGGACGCCTTCGAGTCCACCTTCAAGATGCAGCTGCCGCCCGGCATGGACTACATCAACATCGAGAATCGGCCCAAGGACAAGAAGCATCAGTACGCGGACAGGGAGTTCAAGTACGCGGACATCATCGTGCAGTGCAGCGCGCCCAAGCCCAGCAACAACAATACCCTCAAGTGCGACATTGGAAATCCATTCCCTCAGCGCAGCAAGATCGCCTTCAAGCTGTATCTGCAGCCGAGAACGTACGCGGGCATGAGCCCCGTGTACGAGATCGCGATGTCGGTCAACTCGACGAATCCCGAGAGTCCGGAGAACAGGCGCAACAACGCCTACAAGGTGGCGTTGCCGGTCTACGTCGAGACGGACATCATCGTGGAGGGCGCGAGCAAACCCTACGAGGTCGACTACAATCTCAACAACATCCCAGCGGGCGGCAGCGGCGCAGGGGTCACCAACGAGGTGACCTCGGCCGTGACCAATCTCGAGTACAGCCCGCTGATCGTGCACAACTACACGATACGCAACAACGGGCCGGCCGAGGTGCTGGAGCTCGTCACCTCGCTCATCTGGCAGGCCGAGAAGTTCTCCGGCGACATACTCATGTATCTGATCGAGCAGCCCGAGGTGTCGAACGAGGCGCTGGTCAGGTGCGAGTCGGCCAACGCCGACTATCTCAGCGTCAAGACGACCATTGGAAGGAACGGCAACAGGACGGATCAGATGCAGAGGACCAGGTACACGCGCGACGTCGTCGATCGTCTGCCCCTGGCGAAGATCCTCGAGAAGGAGGACGAGGCGGCCATATTCAAGGGCGAGCACCTGTGCGAGATGGCCCAGTGCGTCACCCTCCAGTGCCAGATCGGCCCGCTGAGGAAGGACGAGGAGGTGTCCGTCGCGGCCAAGTATCGCGCCAACGTGCCCGCCATGAAGAAGGCCAACGAGACGGAGCGCATCCGCGTCTCGACCAAGATGATGTCCATCGTGACGTCGCAGCCGTTCATCGGCAAGCCCCAGGAGCGCATAATGCGCAGCTACGAGGTCTCGACCGTGATCGTGCCGACGCGGCCCGCCCAGCCCGCCCAGCCGATCTCCCTCTGGATCATCATTCTGGCCGTGTGCATCGGCGTGCTGCTGCTCTTCCTGCTCATACTGCTGCTGTACAAGTGCGGATTCTTCAACAGGCACAGGCCGTCCTCGGGATCGCCCGAGAGTCAGCCGCTGAACAGACATTGATCGATTGACGAGCAAAAACAAAAATTCGAAATTCTTTTACGATAGCGAATTTAGGACGAATAATAATATACGTAAGGCATTTCAAGTGCAATTGTGCCATGTGCATCGAATAAGAGAAATATATATATATATATAAATATTTATGTTTAATATAATATTTACAAAAACTTTATCAAGATTATATAATACATGTTGCTCGGGAAGAAATTACTTATTGTATTTACCAAAGACTTTAATCAAACGCAACGTTTCAATTGCTGTTACTTCCACTCGGGAATATAGTGACAGAAGTTCAGAACTCAGATTGTTTTTAATAACTAGACAATTAAGCCTTAACTTGTATTGATTGTTAAAATATTACTACTATATACTATTATACTTGCATAATTAATTATATTAACTCAATATTGTATACTTATAATGCGAACGATCCTTTGCATTTCATTAATTGTACATTTTCAACGAGTGCATCTAACAAGTACGAAGCTAATAATTATAATGAATGTGTTTAGTTAAACGAATTTTTTTTTAATTTAAATCAATTTTGTATATACATAGAAATTGACCTTGTAATGGTGTGTGTTCGCGTGCGTGCGCCTGAGCGTTTTCCTTTGCGCACAATGAATGTACATTACGATTTAACGAAATAAATAATTCAATAACGCCGATAGTCTTGTAAAATACGATTAGTTCGTAGGAAAATAATGTTTTATCAATTGACTACAGCCAGAAAGTGCTTATCACGTTCAATCGTAGGAATTGTTATATTTTTGTAGTTATAAATAATTAAAACGATGAAAAAAACAATAAAAACATCTAATTAAACCAATTTTAAACTTCTTATTTTTAATCATTGCAAAACCTCTACATTGTTCTACAAATCAAGCTATTCTTGACGTTTTATTCTTTTTTTAAAAGCCATGCACCTTTGCATTGTTCTGTAAACTTTTATGAAAGCTTAGTACTTTCGTTTGTTTGTTTAAAATATAATATTATTTAGTACTACATTTATTTTATTCAGAGTAACATGTTTAATAAATTTATTTAAAAAATTAGATTATAATTTTTTATGAAACCCCCAGATTTTTAAAAAAACATGATTTATCTTGATAAAAGCTTAAAGAAAAATGAAGTCATGTTGGAATTCTTAAAGAATACTCCTGTGTCTCAACTTCCCCTGATGATAAAAACGTTAAAGATCGCTTTCCTCTGGCCACTACAAAAAAAATACGTACAATTAATAGGAAGATCATTCATTATTCTGTGTCTACTTGCTACAAGTGTTTCATCTGTAAGTAATATTTATTATTTAATTATTGACTGATTATTTTTGTAAAAAAATATATTCAAAGGGCCTAAAATTACGCATGGCACTCAAAGAGACCGACTTCATTAATCGTATCGTGTTTCATAACGTGTATCAATGCATTGGTTTGACAACAGTATTGGGTATATATATTATTTTAATTTTCAACGATGATATGGTACGTAAAAATATTAATTGATAAGAAATTATACGGATAAATAAAGTAAAATATTTCACACAAAACAATAATATATGACCAATAATACTTAATTTTAGATTCTTAGGTGTATAATAATAATTACAAGAATTTTTCAAAGATATGATATTATAGGCAAAAAAATATTAACGAAAGTGATTAAAAAAGGAGCAGCCATACACTGTTTTGAAATGAGTAATAATTATTTTTCTAAAAGAGATAAAGATAACTCAAGTTAATTCTTTTTTCAGTGATTATTAGTCCATTTTTTGCCAGTTTCTCTATACTTCCAGCAGCTACCCAAATTTTCATGTTTTGGATATCACCAGACAATGAACAATTTTCAAAGAGTTTGCCCGTGAATTTGGCATACTTCTTCGATGAAGATGAATATTTTTTTTACATTTTTGCATTTCAGATATTAATTGTATTTATTACTTTCGTAATATTTTCACTTTTGAATTATCTTCAATGTACAATAGTAGGATTCATTATTGGAGACATTCAATGTTTGCGGTACGCGAAGCTTTATCATTTAACGAGGAAAATATATATATATATATACAACTACTCAGGTTTATTTTGGAAATTTATAAATATTACTTTTTATTTAAGACACTACTTGAAAGAAATGGATATCGAATATGAGCATAAAAAATTCATGGGTAACTTTAGTGTAGGCAAATTCTTTACTAGAAAAGTCAGAGAAATAGCTCGTCAACATCAAAACTGTATAAAGCTAGTTAATTTTTAAAGCAGAATTTATTTAAAAAAGCTGTATTTTTGATCATTTATTTTTTTAAACTCTTTAATACCATTCATTCTAGGCTTTTTGAAAATTATAGTTACATGGCAAATATTATAAATTTCATTTCAATTGGTAATATATTTTTTACCACCGTTTTAACTGGTACCTGGGTAAAAATTACATGATTATTACAGATAATGTATAAAGATGATAATCGATTAACAAATATCTATTTTATATTTTTTAAATAATCTAGTTTGTAATTTTATGGGACAAAGATCAAACAGAAGCTCTACAAGTTTTTTTTACAATGCTTGTTTTTCCAGTCATCATTATTTGCATCTGTATTCCAAGTCAATTATTGATCAACGCTACGAACGATTTGTTTTTTAAATGGTAACTAAGCCATATAATTTTTGGTTTTTATATTATCTAAAATAATTTTTTTAATTATTTGAAATTTGATTCAGTTATTCCCTTAAATGGTACAATTATCCACCGAGAGCAAGGCTCTTGTTATTATTTATAATGACAATATCGATGAAAAACTTCAATACAGCGGTTGGGCCAATAATACCTTTGAACATTGAGAACTGCAGCATGGTAAACTGATTTATAGCATTTCTACAGAAAACGGCTACACGGCTATAAAAAAAAAGTATAATCATATTTTATTTTAAAGATAATCAAGCGATCAGTATCGTTTATAGCAGTTTTCCAATCAGTGTTTCAATCGATGAAATAAAGAATACTTGTATGGAACATTGATATTTAATTCAACAACTTTTTGGGCAATTGAAACTTTATCCTTTTTTATTCAAGATTTTACCCTTTAATATATAAATTAACTGAGTATATTGCGTGACTGTATGTGGGATTTCACTTTTTAAAGTAGTTGAAATGGAGAGAAAGCAGAACATCGTGAATCAATCATATAATTGACATGATATTCGATCTGGCAATTGTATCGCCTGTATGTACAGTGTACACGTGTATTTCATTTTTCGAACAATGAATGAATATCGGAATAATTCGATACCGAACAAAAAGGTTTGTAAAAAATATGATTTTAGTTTGTAAGAAAATAATGTTTAATCAGTTGACTACAGTCATAAAGGGCTTGCAAACAACAGATTTCATTAAATGAACGTTACGCATTCGCCACAAAAATATAAAAATTTACCTTTGAAAGTCAGAATCGTCTAATTTATACTTTTATAAAAGTATAAAAAAGTCGATTCTGACTTTTTATAATAAATTTTTATACTTTTATGGTTAGTGTGTAAATTCGTTATGTTTAAACCATCGCAACGAACAAGCTTACAACATCAATCAACCAATCGAATTAATTAAAAAAATATATCAAACTCCTCACAGTTGAAAATCGGTCAAAAAATAGTATATTTCTCAACGGGTGCAGCTATGGTTTTGTTAAAAAACCATATCTGCACCAGTTGATGATGCTATTTTTCTTACGAGAGCCTAAAATTAGCGGCAAAGTGTATATTTTCTGATCTCGATCGGTATAAAAAACGAGGCTGTGGTGTCGCTTTAGTAGCAAAATGTTTTAGTTAGTCGTCGATAAAATCATTTTTGAAATTCAGAAAAGTCCTGTGATATGGGGAGGGGCTCGGCTTAGACCCAAATGTTATTTTTAGATTCGATTCAGTTCAAATATATATATGAGGCAATGTGTCCTACATGAAATCCGCTAGAGGGCAGATGCACCGGGAGCTGTCCTCTACTTTTTTAGTATACCTATAACTATATCTATAACTATACCTATAACTATAACAGAAAACAGCTCCTAGTCCCGGGGCATCTGCCCTCTAGCGGATTTCACGTAGGACACATTGCCTCATAGGGTCTTCGCCTACATATTCATATTTTTTTTTTTTTTGAATTCGTTTTATTGGCCTTTGTTTTATACATATCAGCCTAACTTTACAATATTGTTTAGAATAAATGCATATAAACTTATATTATTTTAACTGTACATAAATATTTGGTGAAGTTATTATCAGTAGATATTTTCGCTCGAAGCTGTTTTACCAGCCGTTAACAATGTGTTTGTTTCTACATAATCATATACTTGTGGGTACTAGATGCGCCATCTACACGTAAGTTGGTGTTTAATTGGACTTTGAGAGTACTTGAAACTCACGAATATTTTTCATAGATACTGAATTATAAAATTTCATGAAATTGGTGGGGCCAAACTGTAGATTTCACATTAGTTTAATTCAACTTTAATAGCTGTTCTATTATACTTTTTTATGAACATGGAGTTTGGAAAAATTCTAAAAAAAACTTTGTTGCGTAAAGAAAAATTCCTCTACAAGTATTAGGAAAACCTCTGCTCTACGAATTTTGACATGTCAAAATTAAACTGATCCCTAAAACCTGTGGGAAATTGGTAATTCCCACCCGAATTTTACGAACTTTTTTAATTTAGTCATTATCCGTCAAAAATTCAGTTGTACCTAATGTATGTAGATTGTAGATGGCACATCAATGAAAAGTATAACTACGCGCAAGTATGAATATGTAGTCGGAAACACTTATTATATTCGAATTGAATTGGACGTACGTACTTTTGAATGAACTAATTTTGCCCCGATAGTTGTAATATAATTAGTCGAGATTGTAAAATGCTGGCTTTTCGATTTTGTTGCAAACCACCATCCAGCTTTTTGACCCCCACCCACCTCTACTTTGATTTTATACACCGAAACAGGAATTGAAACGCGTCTAAGGCAATGCTTCACCAGATTCACTAGACATAATAATTGCAAAACGAGTCTTGTAAAAAGGTTCTATTATCAATAAGTCTTTAAAAAAATTACAATTTGATTGGTCATTGTGACGATTCGGAATTAATTCTCGTACACCGATCGGAGTGACCCTGACACTATGACCACGTAAATTTAGCTCGAAGGTTTGACATGTTCAATTATCGAGTGTACTAGCAAGGTACGTTGTGTTACACTAAAAATTAATAAAATCAAGATGATAAAAAATAATCAAAAACTGCAAGGCAAAAATAAAAGTACATTTTAGTACACTAGACCTACTTTAATTCTGTCCGCTGGAACGCCGGAATTCCTATGCTTTTACACGTTCCACTACTAGGTGGAGCGGACAGAATTAAAGTAGGTCTAGTGTGCGTACGTTGTCATGAAAAACGTACGGTTTGATGACGTTTCTCTTCTCTACGAACTCACCTCGCGCCTCTGCGACGTCTTTACTCGTTTATTCGCGCGCTCAGTTCGCCGCCATCTGCGATTCAAACGCCGGCACTTATTCCCGTCCTTGTCCATTTCGTTCGCACAAATGGAAATGTGTCTAGAATTTGCACAGATAACGCGTGCGAGCGGCTGCGCAGTGTCCGCGTATTATAGAACTTGGAGCAAGTTACCACGTTGCACCGCGAGGAGGAGCGGGGCTCGAGGGACATGCCGGCTTCGCAGTTCGGAGTCAGAGCAACCAGTAGTTTTCGACTCACCAACGCCGTTGCTGTTGTGCGAATAACGAACAAAAAATTTCAATTCCACTCGACCCGACTACCAACTAGTGCGATAGTTTTTTTGATATTGTTATTAATTTCGCCCGAACGATAACTGCAAAGATGACCAACTACCACAAGCCAGAGGCCAAAACCATCGCCAAATTGTCCGATTTGGCCAATTTGTTGAGAATTCACTCGCTCGAGGCCACGCAGGCCAGCAAATCGGGGTAAGCCTCGTTTGAATGAACGTTGCATTTTATTTATTTTTTTTTTTTCGACTCCTTTACTTGTTGTCGCGTCTCGTTACTGCTAAATTTTCTTAGTTCTTCATACAACGTGACAAAAGCGCATAGATAGATGTAAAGTACAGTGTTAACTTTTCGATCGAGTCTTGCACGTACGAAGTAATTACAACGTGCTGCACGTATATGAGCCTAGTACATACAGGTATATATCGCCGCAATTATGCGGCTCTCGTGATGTAAGTGCGCGTACGTACTACGATGCGATATAGTAACGAGCATAGAGCGACACAATAATTCCATGTTATATATCTAAGAAAGCGAGCCGCGCTCGATGACGTCGAACTGACTTATCTTCTCAATACGACTGGTATAGCAATAGTAGGATAGACGAGAGAGATCGCACTCCGATGTGAAAAAAACACCATTCCAAGGTCAACGCGGTGTGTTGCGAGCTGTTGTTGTGTATTCTCATTCGATGATTTTTTTTCTCAATTTTTTAATTGTCGGTGTTGGCCCACATCTATGCACGCGCGCGTAATGCGGCTCTAATCGCGTACTACCGCAATTGGAGTTCTATTATGTATTTTGTATAAAAATCGACGGGATGTTGCAACTGCACACGACTCGCCGCAAAAGGCATCGTGTGCGTTCTTTACGCGGCATCTCTTGGCGAAAGATAAAAAAAAATGCTTCGCTCGCCGAGCTCTGCGCCTTACGTATGTTATATTCACACACAACACGTAATGTAATGTAACATGTTATATATGCCGCGGTATACTACTACCAGCGTGTAACGATCGCTCGCAGCTCTCGTGAGTTCAAAGTTCATTAACGTAAACGCCACGGTATATAGTATGCAGTCCCGTTTTTTTCAAACTCTTTTTTTTTATTTTTGTCGCTCCTTTATTTTTTGTTGTTATATTTGTTCATCGTTTACGTGTGCGTGCCTCATTACACGCGTTAAAATATTATGCAGCCGCTCAAGTCACACGTGTACGTTGATTAAAGAATGTTCAGAGCGAGGAACATCGCGGCTGTGTGAGAGAGAGAGAGAGAGAGAGAAAAAAAAATTTCTCTTAGCGCAGCTGAGAGACAACATCTGCCTTTATCTCTTGTCGTCGTGTATCTTGAAAAAAGGCGGCTTGGAGCGTCTATCGACTACACACACGATTCACGCAACGTGATGAAGAAACCGAACTATCTAGAATATTGAAAAAAACCCAGCTGCGCTCGTACGATCGTACGAGTTGATTGACTTTCTAATATATGCGGTAATTACAATGTGGCGCGGGTACTTATCGATATTTCTATCTATAAAAGAAGAAGTTGAGGAATTTTGGAGAAGCGTATAACGAACTGTATCTTTTGAATAAGCCGGTGTTTATGACGTTTGAATGGATGGGCGTTATATTTTATATGATTGCATCTAAATACGTCCATATGTCGTTGCACGTACAGATGTGTTTATAATGGATGCTTCAAATTCCATCTGAAGATCATATTTCTTACGACAAAGGCGATGACTTCCATGAACGAATTTGGTTGAATCAAATCTTCCGATAGATAAGCAAACGCCTCGAAAATGAGGCATGATTAATTATCCCACCATGACGAATTGAAATTGACAAGCAAACGCCTCGAAAATGAGGCACGATTCATTATCCCTCCATGACGAATTGAAATTGACACCGGTAACATTTTGAAACCAAATTTTTTAAACTAATGCTCTGAAATAAAAACCAACAAAAATGTAAAAAATCAGCTCTATCCATACCTTTTTTCGACCTACAAGCCCGAATGCACGTACTATCAGCCCGCAATGGACAAAAATCGATTCGCGCACGCATACAGCAGGACATCGCGCGCGGCGCTCACTGCTGCATACATGTAATCGCATGTTGTGCGTATAGTGTGCACTCGGCGAATCGTTCGATTTTCATTCACAATATTACGTATAGATATACCTTGAGTCTTTAGCTTGGCCCCTATCACAGCCATGCGCACGAGTTGGCACGAGCGCTCACACACACTTGCACAAGTCGCGCGAATCCGTGTGACGAGCCGACTAGACGTGCAAAAGTCCATGCGCGCACTGCATCTTTGTATGTATGTGTGGGCTTGTGTGTGTGTGTGTGTGTGTTTGTGTCATGTGTATGGATCGAGCGCGAGAGCTTAGACGCGCTGATAGGATATTTTCTGCACTCAGTCCGACGACTACTGCCACCGCCGACTGCCGCCGAGGAGATATCGACCGTTGCACCCCCTTCGTTTGCTTTTCTCTCTCTTTAGTTTCGCTTCTTTTCATTTTTCCTGTCAATACATTTGACATTCTTATTTAAAATTTTTGTGCGCGTAATAATAGTGAATTTTTGGAAAAAATGGTGAAAACAGTGGCTTCGCAAAAGCTTAAGGATAGAGCGCACAGATTGAGAATATTAAGTGTGCAGATGACTGCTGCGTCGAACAGCGGGTAAAAAAATGTTATCAACAACAAGAAAAAAAAACGAATTCGCTCGTGTTTCGCAAAAACAAATTGACCGACGTGCAAAGAGTTTTTATTTTTAACCGCAATCAAAAAATTACGGCATACACAGAGAGATACCCCATGCAGCAGTCGTTTATTGATTACTTCGCCCAACCGTCTCGTCGTTCCCTATCGACTTTCTCGCAAGCTCATTTAAAAACAAACCGATAATAATTAAAATTGCGCCAAAACAACGTCACTCGGCCCTATTATATATATCCGATGACCGGAGAAGATAAAAAAAACTTCGGAATCAAACCCTTTATTTCATTTTGTTATACGAACGCTCGAAACGCTTCTGTTCGCGCGAATATCGACGAATAAAATTCGCGATAGATTCGTGGTGCTGTTGGTGCAGCTGCGTGATGCCTCCGCGCGCAACCTTAGCAGCGCTGCAATATAACATGGGCGCGTATCGATTTTGCGCTCTCTTGTGTACCGCAGTCGATATCGCACTCGAAGACAATTTAGAAAAAAAACGATTTCAGAAAATGCAGTTTCCAAAGATATTGCTCCGTTTGCTCGTGACGTTTAATAAAAAGGGGCAAAGTTTCTCAGATAAAATTTATGATCAAATTTCAATTACGGGCATTATAAATGGTTATTTATTATTGTCAACTCTATCATTGTTCTGAGATCTACAATAAAGTCAGAAGTAAATTGGAAAAGATCGATCGACTTAAAATTTAATTTTCTCAATGACCGCATACTTTTTTGGTTTCACCCTCGTAAATGCAGTTTTATCTAAACAATATTATTCATTATTATTAACTGCATTATTATTAAAAATATGATGAAGCAACTTTGTTGCTTTATGTAATATATGGCGATGTGCATGCATCGAAACTTTGACGATCGTATGAGCGTTACACTTTGCAGCTTTTTCGATACTATATACTGCACAACAGCTCTTCGCGCGGCAAAGGTCACAGTTTGCGAATTCAAGCGATCGTAGCTCGTTATGTGAATCGCGCAGCGAGCTACGTACGTATACATACTTGCATATTTTGAAAACGAGGGTCGAAAAATCTTTGCCGATTACCGCACGATAGAGAGCGTTGACTCATATATATAGTAGTGTAGTTGTTTGTTGTTTAATCGTTGTTTAAAATTTTTCCTTGTATAATCGAGATCGATGATAAAAATAGAACATTATCGCACTTACGGAAAACATTTTAGCAAATTCAAAGTTTTAAAAAAATTCAAAGTTTTCATACAATAATAGCAGCATAAATAACTTATGCGAAAAATCATTGATCAGCGATATTTCCTTAGCATAAATAATATGTAAAAAGTTTAAAAAGCAAATAAAAACCTTCTCTCAGCCGGAATGTTTAGTTGTACCCCGATCCAATAATTTTTCTAAACTTAATTTTAATATGAGTCTCTTATATTGTTTTTACATAAAAGTAAAGATAGCACGAAAATCGAAAAATTTCAAAGAAAAGATTATATGAAAGGTTTTTTGCATCCCTTTTCTTCTAAAATTATAGAATTTGAAAATGAAGAAGCTGGTTTTATAAATGAAAAAATAAAGAATTTTTTTAGTGTAAAATAAAATTTTAATGTAATTGATATTGAAAATTAACTCAAGAAGTAGCAATTATTTTTAAAGCTATATGAAAAGCATTTTTAAGATAAACTCTCCACGAGTAAAGAAAATCGGTAAATTGACGTCCCGTGAAATAATATATATCAATTCTTAGTATATTATTCATAAAAACTTTTATAAAACCTTCTACTTCTTTTTTACTTGGGATAAATTTTATTGAGTTTTATGCAAAATGATATAATAAGCGTGTTATCACATTTTGAGATCTTTGAACACTGCCCTATATTGTTTACTCTATAATTTTTCATGTATACCATTGCCTAAAACTAATTTTTTGCAAAAATTGTTCACAGTCATCCAACATCATGCTCGTCCATGGCCGAAATTATGTCGGTACTCTTTTTCCATACTATGAGATACAAGGTATCCGAGCCAAGAGACGCCAGCAGCGACCGATTCATTCTCAGCAAAGGACACGCCGCCCCCATCCTATACGCAGGTGTGTTTTTTATTCGCACAATTTTTATTAATCACAAAGACCGTGAAAAGAATATCAATGTTTTTCTTTAATTAAACAGCCTGGGCTGAAGCCGGTCTCTTCCCCACCAATGACCTCCTGAATCTTCGCAAATTGGAGAGCGACCTCGAGGGACACCCGACCCCAAGATTGAACTTCGTCGATGTCGCCACTGGTTCCCTTGGACAGGGTCTCTCTGTAGCAGCCGGTATGGCCTACGTTGGCAAGTACTTCGACAAAGCCAGCTACAGGTACGCGTCGATCTCTCTCTCTTTTGCGCGTAAATCTTCAACCCTCGTTTTATAAAATTTATCCCTTCATTTGTAGAACCTACTGCCTCATCGGTGACGGTGAATCCGCTGAGGGCTCTATCTGGGAGGCTCTCGCTTTCGCTTCGCACTACAAGCTAGACAACCTCTGCGCCATCTTCGACGTCAACCGTCTCGGCCAGAGCGAGCCCACCGCCCTTCAACACAACATGGAGGTCTATCGCAAGCGCGTCGAGTCTTTCGGCTTCAACGCCCTCGTTGTTGACGGACACGACGTCGAAGAGCTCGTCAAGGCCTTCCACGAGGCCGCCGAGACCAAGGGCCGTCCCACCGCCATCATCGCCAAGACCTTCAAGGGAAAGAACTTCGTCAACGGCATCGAGGACAACTTTAGCTGGCACGGCAAACCCATCGTCGGCGAGGCTGGTCAACAAGTCATCAAGCATCTCCAGGCTATGATTAAGAGCAGCTCGTTCGATCGAAAGATCCCTGCTCCAGTCGAAGATGCCCCAAAAGTTGACATCAGCAATGTCAAGCTCGACAGTCAACCAAATTACAAGCTCGGTGAACAAGTAGCTACTCGTGTTGCTTACGGAACTGCTCTGGCTAAGGTATCATGAAGATTTATAATGATAAATGAGTTTATTGTAGTCAATTTATGACTCGCAAATCTTTGTATTCTGATTTTCGAGGTAATTATGCTCCTTAGCGAGGAGATGTAAGAAAACGATTGAGTGAATTCGTACATATACTTTATTTTTGTACCAGACAAAAATGAGAATTTATGTGAGTCATCTGAATTTATGTAATCAATCAAATCAGGCAGATCTTATCTCGCCATGGAAAATTAATTCACATTTAAATTCAAATCAAAGAAATTTTCAGCTCAATTCTAAAAATTATGTACACTGTAAAATGTAACGGTTTTCTAGGAAATTCTGTATCGAACTTATGACTTTTTCATGCTACCCCAGCCGAAACTAACCTTTTTCGTCCCAGCGGCCAAAACGAAAAAGTTAATTTCTGCTGAGGGATTCATAAAAAATAGTATACGCACCTATGAAGCGAAAAAGAAAGCCTCAGAGCACGTGTAATTATCGTCCGAGGCGAAGCTTTCCAGTTTTTCGCTCCCTACTCTGTTTAAAAAAAATCGCTGGATTTTCAGTCGAAAATCGAGCAGGATTTGACTGGAAATCCAGCGATTTTTTTTAAACAGGGTAGGCACGTAATATACTATTCCTATGATATTAAGTCTTTTTCTGCAATTGCAAAAAAGAGCAGGCCTTAGCTACAAAAAAAAGAAACTATGCATAAATTAAAATCCTTTATTCTTACCTCAAGGCAAGAAAAACAATTATGCTAAACTATTTCTCATTGATTGCAGATCGCCAAAAACAACCAACGCGTCATCGGTCTCGACGGTGACACCAAGAACTCGACCTTCGCCGATAAAATCAAGGGTATCGACGCCAACCGCTTTGTCGAGGGCTACATCGCCGAACAGAATCTCGTCGGCGTAGCCATCGGAGCTGCTTGCCGCGACCGTACCGTCGCCTTCGTCTCAGCTTTCGCTGCCTTCTTTACCCGCGCCTTCGATCAGATCCGCATGGGTGCTATCTCCCAGACCAACGTAAACTTCGTCGGCTCTCACTGCGGTGTGTCCATCGGCGAGGACGGACCCTCGCAGATGGCTCTCGAGGACATCGCTATGTTCCGCTCGATCCCCGGCTCTACCGTGTTCTACCCCAGTGACGCCGTCTCGACCGAGCGCGCCGTCGAACTCGCAGCCAACACCCGGGGCATCTGCTTCATTCGCACGTCTCGCCCCAACACCCCGGTGATCTACAAGAACGACGAGCCGATGACCATTGGCAAGGGCAAGATCGTGCTCAAGCACGACAACGACCAGGCCCTCGTCATCGGTGCCGGTATCACCCTCCACGAGTCCATCAAGGCCGCTGACATCGTCGCCAAGACGGGCATCAACGTCAGAGTTATCGACCCCTTCACCGTCAAACCCATCGATAAGGAGCTCATCGTCGAGCACGCTCGCGCCTGTGGCGGCAAGATCGTCGTCGTCGAGGATCACTACATGCAAGGTGGTCTCGGCGAAGCCGTCCTCGAAGCCGTCGCCGAGGAGGCCGGTATCGTCGTCAGGAAGGTAGCCGTCAAGGAGATGCCGAGGTCTGGCAAGCCAGACGAGCTGCTCCGTCGCTACGGAATAGATGCCGAAAGCATTGCCAAGCAGATCGAAAATTTCGTCAGTCACTAAGCCTGACTTTCTAAGAGAGACAGAGATGAAATGTTGAAGTTGTTTTCCTTTTTTTTTGTACGCGAGCTCGTAAAGGCATTGTGTGCGATATGTCTTGATCGAGTTTAAAAAAATCTAATATTTGTTATATACTCGAGGAGTCTTTTTTGTACAAATATGTGAGTGCGCAGCACTGCCTTTGACTTGTTGAAGGTTGAATAATTGTAACTTATAACAAGTGCCTTATGCTCGTTGATTAATGTTTGAGAGAGCATAATTGTGATTACGAATCTGCGTTCTTCCAAGCTGTTTTTAAGACGATAATATATACAATTATTTATACATACCAAACTGTCTCTGTATCATTGAAACATTTATTATGGATATTTATTAAGCGAAGCTCATAAGTTCTCTACTGTGAACTTTTATAAAATTTTGATAGCGTAGGTAAAATCCTTAGGTACAATCTCTATTAATTATTTTTTTTAACTATTTTCTAAATTGATTAATAATTCAATAGTTGAATCTTAAGTTTTGGTACTTTTTGTAAAAAGAAAAAAAGTAATAATCTGTATACGCTGTCAAAATGATACTTTCTACAAATGTTTATAAAAGTTCACGGGTGCCTGGTTTGAAAAACCTTTAGCACATCAATTGTTAAGAACTATCAATTAATTCTTACGATTGTTGATCAACAAACGCATGCCTCTTTATTTAACATCGAATAATAAGTTCCTATACTAATTTTTATCCCCTGTAGAGATAACTGTTGACATTTTTTATTTTTTCCATTGTTTCTTGGAGCATCTATATCATTTATCATTGCAATTAATTTACCAAAAAACCTTAATTATCATGATTATGGTAAGTAGCGATAGAAAATGTTTTTGTGGATTTAAATTATTGCGCCTTGCGCAGTCACGCACACGCTCGCGTAGTGCGTACGCAGCCAGCGAGTTGCGAGCGTCGGCAGGCGAGGGGAAGAACGGGGCGAGGGGAAGGCGCAGCGAAGCACACACCGACCGACGAAGTGGGGAATTCTCCGCTGTATAATGCAGTCCGCTAACGCTGCTACGATAGGCTAAGATGGCGTCTCCGTAATCGAGGCTGCTACTGCTGAGTGCTGACTTTCACATATACAGTATATATAGTGTATAGTTGGTACAGTGCGTGAGCGCGTAAAAGATCCAGCAGGGCCCCGCTGGCAGCGTCTGTCTCTCTCGCTCTCGTGCGGGCTGTACGTCTCCCCCCTCTCCACCCCTCTTTCCCCCGCTACTGGTGGGCCTTGTAGTGCGTGTGTCGTCTGCCCCCGCATGTAAGTTTCAGCGAGGCCTCATGTTATACTCGCAGCACACAGACCAGTCACCGAATCACTCTGGTTTCAGACATCGCTCGAGCCACATCAAGCACAGCACGGCAGCTCCTAAGCTTCTTGGCATTATTAGTTACCTGTTCCTAAAGCGGTCAGTCAACGCAGCGCGATTCATTGAGTTCGCCTAATAAACTTTGTTTCTTACGGGTCGACCAGGTCGTCCGTTTATCATATATTCCACACCAGTGTGCGCGGGTTGTATGTACTATACACAAGCATTTTTCTCCGTCGCAGTCCTAAAGAGCGACTTGTAAAAGCTAACTCTCGTGTTCGTGTGTTAGTTTGTTGCTATCGAGATTTATTAATTTTCGAGTGCGCCACACAGATAATTAGCTCCAGCATCGCAGAGGACAGTTACAAGGTATTTATTTCATCATTTTAATTATTTTTTCATATATTTATAATTGTGCATGTTCATATATAGGCCCCAAATGCACGTGTATGTGTGTCGTGTTGTGTGTATGATGCCAAATCCAGTGTTATAGATATTTCTCTCTCTCTCTCTCTGCTATTTCCTTACCGTCGGTAAGTTGCACGCGTATGCACACACACACACGGCTATCGTATCCAAGTATGCATGCACGTGTGTGTGTGTGTGGGTGATACACAACTCTGTCTGCTCGGCTTGTGTTGTATCAACACAAATCCGACTATCCGCGTCCTTCGCTATTATTTCCTCTTTTTTCCCTTTATTTTCTTTGTTTTTTAGCAGCACCAAACGCGCGAAAGCACGAAATGACTTTGACGCGCGCAAAACTTTTTCGAATTCCCTTTAAAAATGTAATAAAAAAAAAAAAAGAAGCAAAAATAACGAGCTTCGAGAACACGCCCTCGGCAGTGGCGAATAGGCGTTATCTGCTTTCTCTCGCGGCGAATACAATAATAATATAAACATTGAAAAACATCAACTGGAGCTGAATGAATCTATATACCGATTTTGTTTCGCGCGCTGGTCGCATCATCCGTCCGTGTTTTCTTCCTTGTTAATCTGCTTTATCGATAACTAACTCTTTTGCTTCGCTGTGGCATGTATAACATGCACGTGTGTGTTCATCTTCCGTCGGCTAGAATTTTTTCATCTCTCGTACTTGGATGCACATGCACGCAACGCTAACAGCCAATCGGCTGGATTGTCATTAATTATTTATGGGCAAGTTTGAAGTTTTGCAAACAAAAAAAAAAGAAAGAAAAGAAAACACTGACGGCCATTTGCTGCAGTGCGTTGTGCACTCGTAAATAATACAATAGGATATTAAAGCTACTCCCCTTCGCGTATACAGTATATTTCTACACGTATATACACGCGCTTGATATATACGTAAGTACGATCCCGGGTGCATAATCGCATTCGTGCATCGCATCCCTCTCTCGAATTGAAAACATGCAATTTTGACTTTGAAATATCCGCCTCGAAATACTCGAAAAAAAAAAAAAAAAAAACGAGGATTCTGCCACTGCATTATATATACCTATTTTTGAGGTTATACAGCGAGCGTTTCATTCAGATTTTTAAGCCTCGCGAATTTTCTCTAATCTAAATAATAAATACGCGAGACTGCGAGCTCCTGTGGCATTGTTTTCAAACTTGGTAATTCTGCCACCTTGAGCATGGGTTCGCGCCTCGTGTGCGTTTTATGATTATTATGATATCTTGTCAAAATTTTCGATGCTTTGCTCAATACGTCTTGTCACACACGAGAACATGTGCTCTTCTCTGTGTACGTGTAATTGAAGTGAGAAAGAGAGGAATATATATCTCTTATTCAGAATCTGGAAAAAATTGGATCGAAATCCAAAACCGAGGATTCCCGCAGCTGTTATAACTTTCTCCTTTAAGACTCATATAACTCGTATATCAAAATGTTCATTAATTATTTCTCGGAATCGACATCTATGTAGGAGTTATAAACACACCTCCAATTTTATTCTATTGTTACATTTTTGAATTCTTCCGATTTTCTCATTCCCTATTCACTTTCTCGATTTTATATGCAGCGTTCTTAATAAATTCATTATGTACTTTCGTCGGGGCATATCACGTCATTTAATGATCAAAGCATTATCCGCTTTTTCGAAATTTCATTCTTTTGTTGGATTAATTAACAATAAAATTTTTAATAATAAAAAATAAGGGCGAAAAAAATTAAATTTTTATCGAGCCAGCGTAATTAAAACATTCCACCCACGCATCTACAAGTGCGTGTGTGTGCTCGAACGCACGTATACACAAACATAACACACCGCATTTGCTAGATCGCTCAGGGAAGGTAGATAACATTTTTTTTTTTTTTTTCATAAACGCGCCCACGTGTGTAGTGCGAATTCGTGGACGCCCTTTATGTTGCATTTATACACACGAAGGATCGGGATAAAAACACATTTTCATTTGTTTGACCCGAGTAACAATAACAATAACAAAATCCGAACGTCGTTGCAGACTTTTAAACGGCTTGTATGGTAGTTCGAATTTGGAAACAACAGCTGCATTCGTGCTTCCACGCGTGCCTGTTCTAATTTTTTTTCTTATTTCATCATTCTTTTTCGAAAAAAACGCACCAGTGTTTAGCCCATTCACGGCTCGTTTGAGTTTTTTTTCCTCCCCGGCGCCCTCTGTGCCTCGCCACCAACACATCGCTTCATCCGTATATATTCTCTATCTCGCTCTCTCATTATAAATATACCCTCTTCTCGCGAAAACCTCCCTATCTGTGCGTGTGGCATCATCATCTCGATACATGCAAATACGTGTTCGGCATAATACGAGTTTACGGCTAAACTTCATAATATATGGTTATATATTTCTAATGAATGGCTCGCACGCGCGCGCAGCACTCGAGCCAGCCGAGCCGAGCGAAGCTAAAAGCAGCAGCAGCAGCAGCAGTCGAGTCCAGAGTCAGCGCGCGGCATAGACCTTACACGCACCACGGATATACACGCGCATACATACGAACGCACGTAAACTCACACACACACACACATATATATACATATACGAACAAACTGTATCGTCGTGGCATGCGTTGAGTACAAGAACTTTGTCATTTTGAATGTTTCGCGACAAGGGTCAGTAATAAAAACGATTTCCATGTAGACGGTGTCTTACTGTTTCAATACTACTCGCGGACGCGCTTCTGTGTATATGTGAGTGCATTATCATCATCATTGTAATTCGTGCAGCAAAAGTGCATGTCCGTGTGTTTGTGAATTTCACGCTTACGTGTATATACGTGTATAGATGTGTGGTAGTAGCTAGTGGTGTGTGCAGCCCATGTTATATGCTGTATATACATCTGACGGCCATATTAATAGCAAGGCGGCGCTATATGTGCTGCCGACACTCTGTCTGTTTCAGAACGCAGAAATATACTACTTCTCTCTCTCTCTCTCTCTCTCTCGATAGCACACGACTACTCTTTAGCACGCGTTTCGCGAGAGACAGAAAGCAAGAGAGGATATTGCCTGTTACCTTCATTTTCCTCTATGTACACGGTCGGCCGAATCATCTGCTCGGGGGTAGTTCGCGAAGGAATCGGGAAAGGAATAGCTTCTTCTCGCAGCAGCAGCGACGACAGTCAACTCTTTCTTCATGTAGCAGGCTATAGTAAGATGCTACCCTACAGAAGAGCGACAATCAAGAATTGAGCTGAAGCTGTCCCACAACAAAACAAGAGTGCATGTCCCTTTTTTTTTTTAATTTTCTGTTCTTCGTTTTTTTTTTTAAGTTTTTGTTTTTGCATTACCCACCCCCTCTGTAACAAGAGAAAAAAGTGATCTCAAAGTGTGTCTCTTTGTGCACTCGATGACTGCTATGATAAAGTTCGAGCAATAGTGTGCTTAGTGATATACGGTATATATAAAAACTTGCAAATAGTTCTTTAGGTACATCTGTGATAAAGTGTCATGAGGTCTGTGTCTGTGCAGCTCTGAAAATTTTCTTGTGAAACTATTGAAGATCTATACGGTAAGATTTAGTACTTTGAAGCTAACATTGCATGATACATGAATAATACATTTTTAAGTTAAAATTTAAAGAATGAAAAGTTAACTGAATGCAAGTACAAGTAAATATTCAAATCCAAGTAGTAGATTCAAGTAGCAGAATATTTATACAAATATTTATTCCTTTGACAAGATAAAATTTCAATCTATAACCCACAATTATATGCTTGCAATAGCATGCGATAGTAGGTTTTACCATTTTTCTATACCGGTAGCGACAGATCATGATATGCAATCATTTATGAACAATGTTTATTATCTAAAGAAGTACTTTATTTGCTGCTGATGATTATTATAATTAACCTGTTGAATATAAACAAATATTGGTTTAATTGGTCAAGTCTAAATGTAGACTTTAATGATCCGTTAATTTTAAAGTAAAATACTTGAAACTGCTTGCCCTGTTATGTTTGAATATTTAACTTTTATTAGCTTTTTGTAACAAATATCTAAATTAGCTTAAAATAATTAAATGTTTAGCATCATAAATTTAAATTAATCTTTAAACTTTTGTTTCTAACAATTTTATTACTATCAAAGCTGAAAAAATGTTTGAATTCAAGGTAACAGTACGCATTCAAAACTACCTGCAACAAACTTTAAATTTTTCACCCTTCTCTTGAATTAATCCTGTTACTCAGAGATTAGAGTCTATCAATCAAAAATATATAAATTCATGAGGTAGAATTGATATACACTGTACCGTGTATAGATAGTACCTATCTAAATGTCAACAAAGCAGTACACAACTTCATATACATTCCAATCTGAAATATTCCATCAGATTTCACTTTATTTATATTAAAATGTGAACTTTTAAAGATCGTAAACGATAGCTTAATTTTCTCATCTCTTTGAGCAAATAAAATCCTCATTTTCTCTTTTCATCACTTTTTCCAAAAGTAGTAGGCATGAAAGGCTTACAAAATCCACCGAGTTACAGCACACTATTCCACAGTCGTTTTCATGAAACGCGAATGAAACAGACACTATAGGTACGGGGTTGATATATACACACAACACGTATAAACTTACACAAAAGGTAAACATTCGCCAAAGTTGAGCATCCCGTAGGGTCGTTGAACCTTTATCTTCTCCTTGCTCTCTCTCTCTCTCTCTCTCTCTCTGCCTTTGAAAGAGCAAATATTAAAGATCACAATATACGACTCTCTACGCCTGCGAATTATAGGCCACTAGGACTCTTTCCCTGAAATACACAATAATATTATGATTTTCTTCGTTTTTTTTCTTATTGCTCAAAAGTCTGGAGAATCGGAACTCCTTTTTTACCGAAAAAGAAAACGATTGCGTTGCTATCTTTGAGCGCAGTAGTCACTCGCTCGCGCACCGCGAGCAGCAGCAGCTTATCTCAAATCGCTTCAGGTATTCTCCTTGCGCGAGTAAGTGAGTCTGTGTGCGAGTGTTGATAAAATTTTAGTTTTATGTTTGCTCGTCAGCTTGCGCGCGTTATGGCCATATTCTCTCTCCGACACCTGGGACTTTACGATCAACTAACTCGCTCTCTCTCTCACACACTTTTTTCCCAAGCTCTCTATTCAAAGAGTCGTATCACCCAAAAGTAATTGGCTTGTATACGGTTTATCGTAAAATTAGCGCGCGGAAGAGAGCGAGAGAGTGAGAGAAAAAACGACGAAACACAAAAAAGGATCGCTGTCTGATCGATACGGTTTTTTTCGATAAAAAGCTTTTCTCCCGCGATACTATCACTCCGGCAATAAATCTGGCCGATAAATACGTCATACGTACGGCGGGATAAGTAGCTTATACACATTTAAACACGCGCGAGCGTGTAAGTTTTACAGGGCATTAGAAAAGTGCACTTTTTGTGCATCGATCTCTTTCAAGCTCTCTTTTCGCTTTTCGCGTCTCTCTCTCATTCTCCCCCTGTTGCTTTTATTTCTTATTTGGAACATTGCAGCACACATACACAAGCTCTCTGTGCTTGCTGCTGCACTCCGACGCTTTCTTGCACTCGCGCGAGTGCATAAAAACACACGCTACCCAAAATTAAAGCTTGTACACCTAGGAACTAGGTACTACGGAAAAAAGAGTAGAGAAAAAAAATTGTATACACACACTCTCCATGTGTATGTAACCCAACGAAGGTGTTGCTGAATATATTTTTTTATAATAAAACATTGCGTAACACTACTGCTGCTGCTACTGCTGCTGCTGCTGCTGCTGCTCGAATGAGAAATGAGAGAGAATGAAAAAAAAAATCTGATTGCATGCGGCAAATAACTGTTATTCTTTGACGTTTAAATAGCCACAAGGTAGCTGCACGCGCGCGCATGTGTAGCAGTTTTTTTTTCGTTCTCTCTCGCTCTGTCGTCTCGTAGCACTAACACGCTTAAGAAGGAAAATCGTCCTCGCGAAAACCGGTTCTGCAGCCGCCGCGCCAATGACGTGCTCGAGTATTATATTTAAATTATGAGAACTGCTGCTGCTGCTGCTGCTGCTGGCGCTACGAAGTCGTCCGATATTTATTTATATATTTATAATTTGATAAATGCGCCGTTGTGCGCGAAAATGATACTTTAATTGAGTTTTCACCTTTAGTCTCTCGTCCCGCCTCTCATGTATATCTAAATCGTTGAGAGCAACTAATTAGGTTATCGTGAAACAAAAACAAGAACAAAACAAAAAGTAATAATAGAGAGAAGCTACGATTTTGCAATCTTCCGAACATTTTTTTGGCCTCTCGCTATTGCAGCTGCAGTGCGCGCATCAATTTTCATTTTTTGCTCTCCGCTTCTCTCTCTCTCTATCTCTTGCGGTGCATACCTACAATTTCTTCTCTCTTTTTTCTTTCTCCGCATATTTCAATCAATGTCGGGTTCTTTTCGCGTACTTTCGGTTTATTCAGACGCAACAGTCGAGTTCTATTTTTATTTTTTAATAAAGATTCACTCTTTATACGTGTGTGTGCGCGGATTTGCCCGCACGCGTATATCCCTCTGCACCACGGCACATGCCGCTGTAGAATATAAAAAAAAAAGAGCAAATAAATAATAAATAATACATGTAAAATGTGTGTGTGCTCGCGCGTGCTGGGGTAGGTATTAGCGGTCGTAAATTATCTATTATTTTAGCCTATAGTTGTACCTAAAAAGAAAAGACCTAAAAAAAAAATATTTTTCCGCTGTAACGCTTTTTCGGTGAAACGTCGATTAATCAAAGAAATAAAAAAAAACGTGTATGTATAGCGAATGCGAGAGACAAAATGTTGGCAAAGAGAGACGATAATAATAGTATGGAAGAAAAAAAATATATATATCGTACAAAAAACGTGTAGCAGTGGCGCAGGTTGCTTATCGGCATTACTGAGATATATCTATATTTTGGTTGTATATACAGTGCACGCGGGCGAAAAACAATAGGAAAGATAATTCGTTGCGTCATTACTGCAGAGTAGGTACACACACATACAGACACACACATTTGCAAATTTGAGAGGAGTTGGAGTAGACGTTCGATTTGCTGGCAAATCGACCAAAATTCCTTTAAAGCCATGCCAAAAACGTGTATACGAAGGATTATGTCGAGTCAAAAGCCTCTCGTTATAATATGCACAACTTTTTCTTTTTGAAAAATTGTACATTCTCGTTTGTATAAGCCTACTAGCAATCGCGAAAAGTTTTAAGGATAAAATACTTATTCATTCACGTACGCGTGCGATCGCGTTTTTTTGAATTCAAGCGTGCGTGTGTGTGCCGCGACTCTTATAAGTGTATGGGTTATCTACATCGACTAACAAGTAGGTATTATATATCGCGCGTACAAAGACACAAAGCTCTCCCCCTTTAACTTTCGTTCCGTACGTATAGTAGTGAATATGTATTTTCACATATGCGCTGCTCTGTTTTATATACAGTCTGATTCCAGGTTAATGGAATTTTATTATTATTATTTTTTTCGATTGAAGCATGTAAGCTCAAAAACCACCACCACCACAGCACAGCGACTTTTCGTTTCCCCTGGCTATTTTGACCAAACTGTGGCAAATCGAGTTTTTTTCTTTATACAGCGTATGAATTAACCTATTCCCTTTTTGCGGGAGTTGAAACAATATTTTGACTTTCTCAAAAATAAAAGAGATAAAGAGGGAGGGAGGAGCGGAAAAAATCATTTCAAACCTCTTCCTCTCTCTCTCTCTCTCTCTCTCTCTCTCTCTCTCTCTCTCTCTCTCTCTCTCTCTCTTGCTCCGGAGTATCAGCGCAGTGCCAGGCGGCAGTAGACGAAGTTGAAAAAAAAGAAGCCCTTTCAATTTGCGAAAAGCAAGCCTGAGCGAGCGAGCGAGCAAGAGCGCGCGTGAAAAAAAAAGTATATACACGAGAAAAAGAAAAAGCAGCAACAGACCGTGAGCGGGTAGGTGGATGGTATATATCTAGAAGAAGAGGGTTGTAACGCTGCTGCTGCCGCTGCTTCTCAAGAGAAGCTGCTGGTTTGAGAGCAGAAGCGGTAGGTAGGTAGTAGGGGGTGGTAAAAGTTGCCTGAAGCTGCTAGCTGCCACTGCTGCTGCTTGGCGCACAGAGAATCGTGTCAAGGAAGCATGGCTGGAGACGACGACGACGATGCCTCGCATGAATGCTATATTCTACGTATATATAGTTTATAAACTCGAGCGTATTTCACGTCTCGTAGAGGTCATTGTTTTCGTCGAACGGATTCTCTTCTCTCTCTTTTTTTTTTTTTTTTTTGAAAATGTTTGAAGAATTTTAATGCATGTGCTCAGCTGTGTGCCCGCTGCTGCTTGGCTGGCAAGGGTCTCTGCTCTCTTTCAAAGTAAATAATAGCGACGTTTGTGTGTATCGCCGCTCTTTCCCCCCTGCACGCGAGATAAACACCTTGCGCTAGCTCTCTCTCTCTCTCTCTCTCTCTCTCTCTCTCTCTCTCTCTCTCCTCGTTAAATTGGTTCATTTGTCGATCGCGTGCTGCTATAACGTTATCTCGCCACGCAGGTGACACACGCTCAACCGCGACGACTACGATGACGCTGTGTGTGTTTGTGTGTTTATTAATAATGCACTATTTTACATACCAAATTGAAAACTGTCTCTCAATTTGGACATTCTTTTTTTAATTGAGAGCTCTAAGCAATAACTCGTTTTTAAAACTTAATAAATTATTATTTCATTGCGCAACGTTATATACATTCACGATGCGCCAGTTATTAATAATGACATCGGAAAAAAGAGACAAAAATAATAATCAAGCGTGCCGCGTACATTGATTGAAACACGTTGCGTAATTTTTTTTTTCCTCAATTTTAGTTGACTTTCTATACACAATTTCGCCCGCATTTGTTTTTGTTAGCTATATGATGAAAAAAAAAACTAATTTTCATTTGGTATTAGTCGAGCAGCAAAAAAAAAATAGTCTGCCTATCTCGTTCAATTTTGCGAGCGAGCGAGCCAAACTTTCGGTTTCGTATTAAACGCGCTACTAGCTAGCTAGCTGCTTGCGTATGTAAACACACAAACGAGGGAGAGGGTGATGCTGCTGTGGGATGTTATCCAACAAGAAAAGCAGAGTAAGAGAGAGAAAGAATTAGCTCGGCGTGGCTGCTATCCGAGGAAATTCGAGATTTAAAGAGAATAGCATATAGAGCCAGCAAGCCAGCGGCGGAGCGCTTGTGTAAACTTAACTCAATCGACCGACGTGTCGATTTTTTAAGTGCCTCCGATTTTCCGACCATCGGATAAGATATCGCATCGGAACTCTCGCCCTCGATTAATCAAAGGTCGATGCGAGTATACTACGCGCGCGCGCGCGTGTGTGTGTGTGTGAGTTGCGTAACTCGATGAGCATCAGCTGCGTCGCGCGGGGCTCACGCAGGTAAAATATAGAAGCAAAGGCTAAACAGCTGACAGTGACTCGTGTGCGCGACGAGGCCCCATTTAAATTTACCGTGAAATCCTCGGAAGCCATTTCTGGCCTAAAGAATGCACACGCGCGGGTGCGTGTATTAATACACACATGAAAAGATACACCTACATCCATATTTTAAGATCCTTGTAACGCAACGCAACACAACAGCAACAGTAAAAGCAGCGCCGTGTCATTGCGTTCGTGTGTGTGTCTGCGTGTGTTTGTGTGTGTGTGGTTAGCATATGCCGTCGTGTTCGCCAGCTGAGAACAAAAAGGGAGCGAAAAGTGTAAACGATATATACACACACACGCACACACACACACACACGGAAGCGTAATATATACATATATTTCACCCGAGAAAGAGGGAAGGAGCGAAATATCATCGACACAGCTTTGTGCGCCGCGTTCTAGCTTCGTTGTGGGTGAGACACGGGGGCCGCCGTAGCCGTAGCCGCCGCCGATGCCGCCAGGAGTGATTGAGAGACAGGAAAAAGCAGCGATGCATTTTCCTTACCTTATGTATATGTATATAATATAACGCAGTATATATATCTATCGACGAGGAAGAGAAGATGCCGTTGGTAGGGTTTTTGAGCATTTAAGTCACGTCTTGGCTTTTCATTCTCTTTCGGTACTGATTTTCTTCTGCTTGTTCTTCCCGCGCGACGCTTACGCGTCAGTATTTTTCTTTTTTTTTCTCTTTTCTTTTTTTTTGATCTTTCCACCAATGATAATAAACGAGACTTTTGACGCGCGCAGCTAAAATCCAACTCCACTACTACTATACTATCTGTCCCATATCTCGGAGCTTCGATCAAAAAGAAAGGCAAGAAACAAGCACTGCTGCGACGAATTGTCGTCGTAGTCGTCGTCCGGGAGTTTAAATCTCGACTTTTCGATTTCTCTCTCGTTGCGCTAAGCGATATCATACCTTTGGCGCACCCCGGCGCAAAAGCAACCCTTTGCAACTGGAAAAGCTTTCATGTCATCCTTCTTGTTTAATATATATAAGTATATACACACATAAAGAAGAGAGAGAGAGAGAGAGAGAGAAAATCATGACGCGGTGTTTGCTTCCACGATTGACGTTTTAATGCTTGCGCGCGAGCGGGATGGTGCTTGGCTGTCGGTGGCTTGGCCTGGGCAAAAGAGATATAATCTCATTGTATCGTGGAAGAACGGAACGCGTTAGGATTTAAGTTACCTTATGCATGTGTACGCACATACACACGCATAGACACACGCACAAGTATACTAAAACTACACCCCAACCCTCTAGACGATGACGGCCTTTGCCAGCTCAAAACTAGGGGGGGAGAGAGAGAGAGAGCGAAGAAGCATATATAGTATGTGAAATCCCTGCGCGTGTACGCACACATAAGCACACGAGAGAACAAATGAGAATAGAAATTAGACACGTGTGCACGCAGCAGTGCTCCATTCCACGCATTGGAGCTTATTACTCATTGCGATTAATATATGACGTATGCAATTCTAGCTTGATTTTATTTTTTACTTTTTACTTTCAATCGGCTCGCTCTCTCGTTCGGAAACTTTTGGATGGAAATTTTCCCAATAAAACAAGCTCGACCGTGTGTGGCAGAGTCGCGTTCGCGCGCGCGAATCGGGAACTCACTCCGTGCGTGTGGCGCAAAAATCAAATTAAAATAGCGAAGAGAGAGAGAGAGAGAGAGCGAGCGAGCAAAAAAAAGAGGAATTATGAAATGTGCAGAATGCTCGTGTGATATATAGAGGGCACGTATATATATACGTATATTATGAGTGAGAGCGGAATGCATGTGCCCAGAGGGTGTACGCGTGCGCGCCACCCGTTCGCATGTATGCAGATCGCTGTGTGTATATATGTGCGTGTGAGTGTGCGTTGTAGAAAAGTAGAGGGGGGGGGGGTTGTATGAATCCGTCGAGGGGATAAGGACGATCGAGGTTTGCGAACGTCATCGTCGTGTGCCAGAGAGACCCGCGTGTATGTGTGTGTGTGTGTGTATGTGTGTTGGCGTATCATTCCCTTTTTTTCTTTTCTTTTTTTTTACGCTCGCTCGCGAGGTGTACGAATGTTATATATTAACCAAAAGCGTGACGAGAAAAGTACTTCCTCGATATAGTGGTACCTACCTTTTATACACACGTGCGAGCTCGCGCGAGCCTGGTGTGTACTCTCGGTTACGATAATGTACCTTATACTGTCGAGATTGATGCAATTTTAATGAAGAAAAAAAAAAACGAAGTAGAGAGATGATGCGCGAATAATCTGTGTGTTGTGTGTGTGCGTGTGTGTGTGTGTGTTTGGCGTCTCTTGCATGCGATGCTTACGATTCGTGCAATATTAATTCGAGACAGAAAAGTGTATTTATTTAACTGATTTTCGTCCAAGCCCCTATTATTACGTCTTGAACTATTACACATCGGCCTCGTGTCCGTACAAATATTTTCTCTTCCGGGGCACTAAGCTAGTGGCAGTATAGCCGAACGGATAAAAGTTTCAACAAAATTCCACCAAGGCAGATGGAAAGAAGGAAAAAATTCTATTTATAAGCTCTCGAGTAGTAATGCGCCCAGGACGACGACGACGACATATTACGTCCTCGACTCTCCTCTTACATTCTGGTAGCCTAGGAATTTTTTTCATCTACATATTTTTGCCCTTCTCGATGGATATCCTATATCGAAGACGAGAGATCGCATGGATGCATTTGCCTAATGTTTGCATATACACGAGCGAAAAATCAGCAATGAAAAATTCGTGCGACGCGCATGAAGGCATGGATGATAAAAAAAAGCCCTTTTTCTGATATACTAATACATGTGCTGTCTGCTATACATATGTGCTGCATATAACGCGCGGCAATTTGACCTCGAGAGAGTAATAAAAAAAAAAAAGGTCGAAAGCCAAGCAACAACCCTTGGCTGCTGCGCGAGCTCGCCAACTTTTTAAGTTTTCGAGAGGAGAGAGAGGGAGAGAGAGATGACCTTTTTGTGTGCTTCGTTGTTGTCTGCTGCTGCCGTTGCAGCCCTTGCACCCACCCCCGCCTCGAAGTAGAAGAGCAGCGAAGGCAGGCAGGAATCCGCTATTAATATTTCGTTTATCAGCGTCTCTCCACCGCAGCTCTCTTTGCCTTATATATTATAATATACATATATTGCTGTATGTATACAAAAACTCGAGCGAGTACGAGAGAGGAGTCGTGCTGCGACGTGCAGCAAAAGAGAGATAGGCGCTGCCGCCGCCGCGCTAATGAATAATCGACATCGCGGGGTCACACAAATTTTTTCTCATCTATCTAAAAAAAAAGTATTTAAATCTAGGAAAACACAGAGAGAGAGAGAGAGAGAATTAAAATAAGAGTTCGGTAGTCAGTTTTTATGAGTCATTGCTGGGTATAAGAAGAACACGACGCTTAGCTTAGCTTACTACTACTATATATTTAGCTTTCAACCCTCGTCGTCGTCTCTCTCGCTCGTGCTTTAAAACTTTTTTTTTTATATTTTTTTCATATTTTCGTCTCTCTCTCTCTCTCTCTCGCTTTTTCCGCTCGTGTAATTTTTGCTTGGGAGAAAAAAAATTGATGCACTGCTGTCGTTTTTCCCTCCTTCTCCCTCCTCCCCCTTTACAGAGCGCAGCGTGCGCGCGTAATGAAATTCGCCTTTTTGAAATGCATATTACAACTAAAGCTTTATCGATTTATCGGATGATTTGTTTTTACGGTGGTGTACGACCAAGCTTCTTTTCTCTAGTAAAGAGATGCTTACTTGTAATTTTATACAACTCGCGTAGTTATTGCAATAAATTTTTCCATTCTCTTTTTTTTTGTTCAATTAATTTCCGACATCGAGCTCCAACTCACACTTTTTCTCAGATCTTTTTTCTGTTTATTTGCACAGTTTAAAAGTACTAATTTTACCACGTGTATGTATGCTTTAAATTAAAATACTTCATTTCCAATCGTGCGAAAGAAAAAGAAAACAAGTTCAAGCTAGCTCCACGTGCTGCTCTGCTCTGCTCTGTGTGAGCGATAGAAAACACTTTGGAAAAGCTTATTTCTCTCTCTCTCTCTCTCTCCCTCAATGAGAGATTTTTTCGCGCGCTCTTTGTAGGTATGTGTGTATACACACACTGCCAACGCGTCCAACAAACCACTCGACCGACTTTTTTTCTCTCTCTCTCTCACTCTATTTTCTCTATATACAACGCATGAACAAACAGTAGCTCAACACTTGCCTTACGATCCAATTTGAATTCTGCGCCGTGCGCTCACAACTAGCTGTGTAGCAGTATTATGAAAATCTTCCTTTCGCACGCGCTTACACAAGACCCATTACGGGATTAAAATCTTGCCTAGTGGTAGAGAATTGCAAAGCCTCTATTTCGCTCTAGGCTATTTTTCTTTTTTTGTGTTTCGGCTTTTCCCGCGCGTAGGTACCTATATATATATATATTTATAAATCATCCACTAAACTTTTAATTTCTCTCTTTTTTGTTGTTGCTACAATGTACATATATGCGCGAGAGAGTAAGGCTCAAATCCCGAGTTTTGAAACGAGAGAACACAGTTAATATCTGTATATGATCGGACAAAACTACTATACTGCTGAATCTCTATCTCTCCCTCGCCTTTGTTGTTAAGTATTATATTGTATTTGCTCGTGTAAACGCATGCCTGCCTGCCTGAATTCAATTCGCGTAATTACTCGTCATTCTCTGCCCGTGTGCTAGCTAGGTATATGTGTGTGTGTGTGTGTGTGTGTGCGCGAGCTTAAACCCTGTGAAAATTGTCTGTTATTACACGAACTCGTTGATACTCAATCATTTATTCATTAGTCTCGCGTTTGTTTATGCAAATGAATCCAGATGTACGGAGCGATATAATTTTCGACTCGACATTTCGCTACTTTTTTTCGCATTTTTCTTCCTCCTCTTATTTTCGTTCTTTCTTTCTTTTTTTGCGAAAGCATCGCTCGGGAACAATAAAACAATGAGCTCCGCGAGAGCACCATACAGAGAAAAATACACACACACAAACTCACACGCGCGCGCCAGTCAGTAGCAGCAGAAGAAGAAGCTCCCAAAGAGTGTCGCTAGCGACGGCGGCGCACACAGCTTTTTATTATTTTCTTTTTGTCTCTTTCTTTCTGCCTTTGCGAGAGGAAAAAAAACTCGGGGCGCGCGCACACACACACGGAGTCTTGTGTGTATCTCTCTCGGCAAGCGCGCCTCGCTCGCGCCCCGCGTCGAGTGCTGCACACAGTGTCTCGCGCGTACGTAGTGTATATATATTCGCGCGGCCACGAAAAAAAATGCGATTACCGAGTAGTGCAGCTTTTTATATTTTAAGCGCAACGCGCAATAATAATGATAGAGGCCTGAGCTTACGTCTCTGCGCCTTCGTATCTTTATTTCTTAATAAGAGATGGTACTCGATGCCTTTGAAAATAAATCCCTTTTCTTTCGTATTTCGTTAATCCTGTTATGTCGAGTTTTCGAAAGCTCATATTAGACCCATTTATATTTATTTATAAAGTTGTCATACATACTCTCTGCCTCTCTCTCTCTCTCTCTACCACCCCTCGGAAAAACTTTTACGCAGCCGGACATCATAAATATGTCCCAACGTGTAGGTAGGTAGGTAGTATGCACACACTTGCGCTCGCGAGAGAGTTCGTTTAACGATATAGCACTCGCGCGTATGCGATATTATAACGAACGAGAGTGCAAGAAAATCGTATAGTAGTAGTAGTAGCGATTTTCAATGCGGGTGAGTCGAGGCGAGTATAGCGAGCCGAGCCGAGCTAACGCATACGCTTGGCCGGGCGTTTCGCACACTCATATACACATGTGTGTAGGTACCGCTCGGAAACCCACTACACATAGTCAGTAACTCCCCAATGTATATGTGTAGCGAACTACCCCGAATATAGACACGTACACACATACATGTTCGCACGGGCGCGAGAGCTGTTATCCCCTCTGGAGTTCTCTTTTCTGGGAGTAACTATATACAATCAGCTGCACGGGCGGAGATAGAAAGAGAGAGAGAGAGAGAGAAATAGCACATATATACATGTACATAACACGCAGTTCGAAACATTGCAGAAATAGAGAGAGAGAGAAAGAGGTGGCGACGCGTTGCAAGCAGCAGCAGGCACACAACCACCGCACACCCCAGCCTAGGCAATATAAAGGTCAAGAGTTTAAGGGTAGAGAGAGACAGGTGAATTTTTTTGTGTGCTCCCTCCACCCGAGAGAGGATGGCTTTTTGAAATGTTATTTTCTTTTTTTTTTGGAGTCGATGTAATGACGAGTCGATCGAAATAGACCACTTTTTTTGTATTCGCGTCGAGCGGTATAACTGCCACGCCGAGTCTCTGTTATACACTCGTTTCTAACTCTGTTCTCTCTCTGACATGACTTAATTGACGTATCGCTCCGTGAATGCCTATTATTGTTCACAAGTAATGATGCCAGACAATTTTTTAAAGTTCGACGCGGGATGCAGCAGCAGCAAGTTTATATAGCATTTCTCTTTCGCTCTCGCGACGCCTCGTCAATGGAAAAAAGAGAAACCATTATCGATAATCGAATATCAGTAGGGAAGAGTAGAGAGGCTTTTTGGAGTATATATAAAGAAAACCTCTTTATATTCAGCCAAGTCTTATACCAGAAATATTGTACCCTTTGCAGTACAGACCTTGAGTTATAATAATATAGCTCGAGCTGAATTATGCCGTAGAATTTTTTGACACAGGACTATTGTATGAGATGTTCGATAATTGCGTGCAAATAAATAAACACTTTAAGTTGTCGCAGGCGGTTAAATCTTCGAATCGATTTATTTTTACCTCGCTTTTGTCTCTAATGAGATTGTATGCGCTTAGAATGATGTTTAGCGCATTCTTAACTACTAAAGTCCTACTCTCTCTCTCAACTTTGCGGCAAATAAAACTGCTATTGGATTTGTTCTTTCTACCCGAGATGATATGAATTCATCGCGTTGGGTTTTCTCCGAGAGATAAATTTTACCCCCAAGGTCAACGCTGCATCTAATAATGCGTTTTTTTATTATCAAGTAATATCTCATCAAATGTATGTATTCGTGTAACGGCAGGGTTTGAATTACGCGCAGCATGAAAAGTCTCCTTTTAATTTTTTTTATTCACTTTTTTTTGCTGAGCTTCTACTATTGACTCGACTTTTAATAATAAAAAACCCTCCCGTTTCAAAGCAGTCGATGCTTTCTTTTTTTTTTTTTTTTATCTCTTATCGAAGTCAAGAGCAATTTGCAAGGCCCCCGAAGATTAGGACCTTTAAAATGCTTTTATCTCGATGTATATCGAGCACCGTACTATTTGTAAATTAAGATTTAAGACTATCAATACAAATTTTGATGTCTACAAACAAAAATGACTAATCTCTCATTTTTTTTCTTTTGCAGATCTTGCATCAGCCAAATTGATGTTTTGTCCGCAAAAATTCATCGGCGTCATCGCAACTCCAGCTGGACCAGCAGATTCGAAATACGAAAGACTTTGGGCGTGTGATGAGAATAGGAGGCTGAGTCGCGGCTCTTCCTCAACGCTCGTTTCGTGTAGTTCTGAATGTCTTCTCTCGTAAACAAAACCTGCCTGGTGAGGTTTATTGAGGTTTGATTAGCGATCATTGTTGTCATTGTAGTTTTTGTTGTTTTAGCTTTTTTTTTTGTTGCTAATCGCTCATTCCTCACTGATCATTGGCGATAAAATCACATGACAAATAGGAGAAATACTCCACACACCTCTCGTATAATAATCAGTGATTAAAAAGCGAGCCGGAGCACCCCTAAGGTTTCGAAGCAACCTCTTTTTTTTTTTTGTACAGCTTGTTTGTCGCCTCTTAGCGAGGCGGGACGTTGCTTTTTTTAAACAGTACTTTATTGAGGAAAAAAAAACAAAATGACTATTGTAGTCATCGGTAAATATATTATCAAAATGTTACCACAGGCGCCTAATAGGAACGATAGTCAGAGACTCTACCAGGAAAACGTAGAGGCTATTCATCGACAGTGGAACAACTTACATTGTATTTACCATAGTCACGAGAATGTTTCTCAAATTGTAGAATGCATTTGTTTGTAAGTATCTTTTTTCCACCAATTATTGAATCTAATCTCCACTAATAATGAAGCGTTTACTTAACTCTTTTTTCTCTTTATCTTTTTTCGCAGAAAAACAGCAGAAGTGGTCTTGGACGAAAAATGGGAAGCTCAAGCGAACGCGCACACAACTCATCTTGTAAATTTGGTGCAGGGCTGCGGGAAATTGTTCATAGAACGCAGTACGAACGAATTAGCCGAAAAATGCAATCGGTGCCGCGAACTCATCGAGAACCCCTGGAAAATTCCAGTTTTACTCAGAATTCTGCATAAGCAACCGGTCGAAGTAGAGGAACACGATGAATTTTTCCGCCAACAAGGAGGCGATCTCATCACAATGCGTCTGAAGGCCATGATCCAGTTCAAGAAGGGCAACGAGTTCGCGGCCAATCTGGCCGCGGCCTGTCTGCGGTCGCTGCGACGCAACGAAGCGCTGCGCGTCGAGCTCGCCAACGTGCCCGAGCACGTCCAGTACATCTTGGACGTGTACATCGTGCTGCTGTACGTGTTGGAGCGCATCCCGGAGCTGCACGCACAGCTCGAGCTCATCGACGCCAAGAACGCCCTGACGCTGATGCAAAGACTGAGCGGACAGAAGCCGACCAAGTATGGCACCGCGAAAATCTGGAGGAAGTCGGTACAGGCCGCCGAGGTTGTCGGCCAGTATCTCGTGGCCGCCGCCATGGTCACGCCGATGGACAAATGCGACGTCGAGGCGTTGGAAGAGATACTCGATCTGTTCATTAGCATAGTGTTAAAATCGGAAAAAGATCCGGAGCTACCTAAATTACCGTTTATCGTGCAGGCTTTGCAGAATTCCGCGGAGAGCGCACAGCACCTGTACATGTTAACCAGCGCTCTAGTGGCAAACGTAAGTACACTTTTTTCCGTCATCTCTTCATTTTTTCATATGAAAAAAAAAAAAAAATGATCGCAAGTTCTCACACGTATTGTCCTTTTTTTTTAGGTTTGCGATAAATTCAAGTACCTGATTGTGAGCACTTCCGTCAAAGGATTATTAGCGGACTTCAATCAACTTGAACTTGAAAAAGTAAAGGGAGACGATACGAAAATATTAGAGGTAAAAAAGCGTCTCTCCATGGAATACGTAAAGTTGGCGAATTACTTCAAGAAGTATAATGTTGGAATGGCGAAAGAGACCGCGCTCACGGCTTTCTCCGTGCATCCGACGCGACAGTGCTTAGAAAATTTGAAAAGGTACGCCTTGATGGCGACCAACAGTTCAGAATCGTCCGAGCCTCTGCCAGGCCCCTCCAGAGAGGACGCCAGCTCGACGATTAGTGATGTCTCGTTGCAAACCGTTCAAAACGTCAACGACAACGTATCCATCTTCAAATACCAAGTAGATGCGAATCAATTTGAACTTAATCATCACTGCGCTCATGATTTGAGGGTAATATTGAGCCAGCAGCGCTACAAGGATCTTAAATGGACTCTTGCGTGGAACGAATTATACATCAAATGCGAAGAGTAAGTATATGGAAAAAATACATTTAAAATAAGTGAAAAATAAATCTGTATAATGTCTAACTAATATTTTTAATAAATTTTCAGATACCTTAAAGAAGCTGAATCTATGAGTAACACAAACCGTGAATTAATATTCGCGCACTTTGATTCCATTCCATTTGAAGAAATAAATGAAATACGGAATATTCAAAATGCTGAACCCAGTGAACAACCCAATCCTCAAAGAAGAGGTACACAAAGGAAAGCTTCTCGCAAAAAAGTTGCATTTAAAGGAAGTCCAAAACGAAAACTGGAAGTCGATACTGGCATTGAAAAAGGTTTCGAACACTTCTCTTATGAAGAAAGTGAAGCCGAAGATGAATTAATAATTCAAATTCCGATCAACGAGAGGACCCAGAAAAAGGCTTGTTACTGCGTTCTTGGGCCAGACCAATCGAGACATACATGTATACTTAAACAAATTGAAAAAGTGAGTGTTGAATCGGTACCAGAACCAGAATATGAAGAGGAAGTAGTAGTCAAATCGGAACACATACCAAATCTGGTGCTAATTGAAGAATCAACCGATCTGGATTCGGATAATTTTATTAGATTTTCGCCAGAAGTTCAACAGGTGGAAGCAACCCAGAGCTCAGAGGACCCACTAGAATTTTCATTTCTGGAACAATGCGAAGAGAAATTGAGTCAACTGGAGCAGGATCCACTAGACAATGTTGATATCCATCTTCAAGAGACGCATCCAATACCAACGATATCCACCGTACTAGTCCAGGAGAAACCTCACTTACGAGAGGTTGATCCAAAATTGTTTCAAGCTGAACCGGAATCTTACGAGGTAGCATCAGATGAACGAAAACAGAGTCCGCTATCGACACAAATCACGGGCGAACCAATCAAGCCACAATTGCCTCAGGTGTACGTTAAACTGGAACCTGTTGAGATTTCACCTCCAGATTCGAAAAAGAGAAAAAGAGTAGGCAACGCAACTAAAATAATTAAACGCGTAAAAATGGAAAAGAATTCAGATACAAAAAAGCAGAGAGCGCAATCAGTTCGGAGATCTAAGCCAGTATCTTCTTCCAGCAGCGATGTAGATAGTCACACTAGTAGCCTAGGTAGCGATGGTCTGAAACAAAATTCTCCAAAAGAATTTGTTCAAAAGCGAATAAAGCGTTTAAGAAAGAAAAAAGTCGTTTCGAAATTGGAAATGCGGGCAGAATCAACGTCAAAAACAGACCGAATGACAGAATCTATATTGACACCTAGTGACAGCGATGAAAATCACTACGGAAAGAAATTACCTTACTCATTGAATGCCACTGCAAAACGTAATGTTCCCAAAGGTACCTCGCTCAGAATGGTGAGAAGGAAAAGGGATACAGGAAAAGGCAAAGATATTCAATCAATAATCGATAAGTTTAAAATGAATAGTACAATATACGACGGAATCGACTTTTCACCTGAATTAAAATTAGTAAAATTAGAAAATGATCATAAATACTGGGAAGAGCTGAAATTACGAGATAAGGAATTCCAGAATGCGGTGGACAATTTTGGTTCCACACTTCGTCCACCTCTAAAAGCGTTACACGAGGTACATAAAAAAATTTGTCCGATTTGTAATCCGAAATCTATGTAGAAAAAAAATAGTATATTACTGCCTTAGACCGCGAAAAACAGACAAGTTCCTGAGTACATGTAATTAGTGGCCGAGGCCGATAAATACGTGCTCTGGAGCTTTATTTTTTCGCGGCATAGGCCTGTATACTATTGTTCGTACACAGTGGCCCGAAAAGCGCTATTCCCGCTTTGTGCAGTGTCAGGGAAGTAGTCACTTTCGGGCCGCTGGTATGAAAAAATCATTTACTGATTTTAAAAAATTACTATAATTAATTTATTATTAATTAAATTAATTTATTATATTAATATAAATTAATTTATTATATTAATTATAATAAATTAATTTATTATTTATGTAACATTAATATGTAACTTTTAGAATAATTATCCACAAGACTGCGTTCATAGTCTTTTAAATCAACGAGTTCCTGGCATGCAGTCGATGGAATTTTCTTTGGTGCCGAGAGCTAATCCAACTGTTCAGGTTGTTCAACTTACTCGTGGCATAAACCAGGGATCAAATTCTACGATAACTTCTAACAGTTTATCATCTCAAGTTAATCATTCAAATAATCAACTTCCAGGTAATTTGATTTGAATTGTATAGATTATGTTAGCCGGTAGGTACTATGTACAAAGTTTATGGATTTTATGTTATATTCAAAATACATGTATAGCTACATCTATTTTGAAAGTTTTATTTACAAAAATATTCTTTTATGGCACATGTTTCGAAAATTGAAACAAAAATTATAACAGAAAAAAATTAAGACTAAAAAATTATAAAATGAGAAAATCAAAACAAAAAATTAAAAAATTAAAAAATTAAAAATAAAAAACCTTCCTTGTTTCCTTTTTTCCACCCACTCTTTTTCAATTGCCTATTGAAAAAAAATTGTGCGATAAAATTCCAAAACAGCTTACAATTTTATAATAGGATAATAGTCATAATATTAGTTGTAATTTTAAATAGTTATTTATTATAATTGTTCTAAAGCACAAACGCCTCCACCGCCCACGAGAGTTATTTCAATGCAAGACATTGGCGACGAAGCAAATCATCCCTCTGACGTCTCACAAACCCTTGGTAATTAAACCAATTTCCTTTTTTACCCAACAGAAATTAACTTTTTCGTTTTAGCCGCAGGGCCGAAAAAGCTTACTTTCGGCTGAGGTAACACGGAAAAGCCTTTTTCAGTATGCTCCATAAAGATTTTTACTAAATATTAATCGAAACAGGTAACTCCAGAACAGCGTCAATCGATACATCAGACGGTACTCAAACGATGCAACTCGGTCTGTTGCCGAATCAACGTATCAGCGCCGTTAATCAGGTGCTTAAAGATGCGACGCATAACGAAGCTCAGCAACAGCAACAGTTGCAGCCTCAGCAGCAACATCAACAACAGCAGCTGCAGCAGCAGCAGCAGTTGCAGCCTGAACATCAGCAACAGCAGCAGCAACAACTGCCGCAGCCACAACGTCAACAATTTGTCCTACAAAAACCTGATGGAACATACCAGCTGGTGAATAATCGGCAGCACTACAATCCCGACCCTTACCTATACAACTACACTTATCCAGATGTAAACTATCCAGATGTAAACTATCGAGATGTAAACTATTTTTAATTTTTTTTTTCATCTTAAACTTCATCTAATGAATCGAGCCGTCTCATTATTATTTCTTTTTTGTTATTTGTGTCAAAAACACGAAACAATACAAGAAAATACATAACTCATGCTTATATCACATCACCATATAAAATCAAAATGTATTTCTAGATATAAAGAAAGCTTTGTTTCAATTTTTAGGTAAGTTCAAATCTGGTAGCGGGACAGAGAGGCATTTTTTCACTTCAAAATGATGGAAATATTGGTTACGCTCGACAACTGTCGTTGAATCCGCAGCAAGCTTCAGCGTCAGGCGTAAAGAACACTGGTTTACCGAAGTTTCAACAAGCTTTTGGAAAAACTATTTGTGCTCTTTCGAACGACATGACTTCTGCGCCATCGGTATCGACGGCACCGACCACGAGTAATATTTTGCAAACACAGCAAGTGCAACAGCGTATTATAAAAAAGATCAACGCGACGAAAGCTCCTACTGGAACGAATATTCAAGTACCATCTGGTACGCGTCAAATATTGAATATCGTGCCAAATGCGTCGGGCTCCAATGCTGTCGCTGGCTCCAGTACCAACGCCGGACAAACTTTGCAATTATGCAGTACATCGTCGTCTAGCGTTATATATACACACAAACTTCCTGTTTCGTTGAGCAGTGGTGGACAGCCACAATTTATCTCTCTGCCGGCTTCGTTGGGTAACAATAAGACTCCCGTGCAGTTTAAATTCAATATACTGCGAACTCCGTTCCGTTCGAATACTTCAGCTGCTCCGAATGCAAATATAGCTGTTTTGACTTCGCGCCCTATGCAACAAGTCAATTCTTCTGGCGCTGCTATCACACAGCAACAAGATCAACAACAACAACAACACAACACACAACACACCACAACAACAACAACACAACAACCACAACAACAACAACAACAGCAGCAACCGCAAGCATCACAGCAGCAAAAACTTGTTCAACAGCAACTGCAGCCTATTAGGCAGCAAGTGCATGTTCAAGCTCACCAAAGTTCACCAATTCTATTGATATGGGCAGTCAAGTATGTTCATCTACATTGGAACAACTTCGAGAGTTCGAAAGTGTATTGGAGCAAGTTAAAGGGGGCAAAGTCGTTCCATTAACTTCATCTGAAGTTAATACTGTACAAACGCGGAATGTTCCTTCTGACACTGCCACGGCTAAACCTATTGCTCAACAACAGCAGCACGTGGCTCCCATTACCCAACAGCTTTTGATGTCACCAAATCCCAACACCAGCTTAAATTTCAATTCAAACAATTCGAGTACAATTGCACTTCAACAATCAGAGCAACAGTCTCCACAACAACAACAGCAACAACAACAGCAACAGCAGCAACAAGCGTTACAACAAAAGACTCAGCCACGACCTCTCGTACAAACACAGCAGCAACAAGTGTTTCCACAAAAAGTGTTAATGTATACTAGTCAAACGAGTAGCACAATAGCACCTGCGACAGTAACAACAAAAGTTACTAGTTCAACTTCACCTGTAGTCGTTGTATCGTCGTATTGTCAACCAGCTGCGTCGCCGGCACTCAGTGTAACGTCGCAAAGCTCATCCAGTCCTTGTGTAACGCCTGCCCCTACACCCGCACCGTCGACGGGAAAGACTCAGCCGCAAGTTGGCTCCAAGAGCAAAAAGTCAGCACCCAAAACGGTCAAGGTCAATCCTCAAAATGCTGCTAAAGCTGCGCCTTTACCGAAACCACAACAAAAGCCGCAAGAAGATCCCGAGACCACGCAACGAATATACGCAATTTTAGGCGAGTACGCTGAACAGTTGCGAAACTCTCCGGACTTGAACAATAAACCTGCGCCGAGAAGGAGACAGAATCCACCGACGAATCCCAATCAATCGAGTAAGCGCAAAAAATCGGGTGGAAGTGGTTCTAAAAAAGGAGGTTCTGGCTCTGGCCAGCAAACTTCAGAACCCAGCCCAAGTGCCGACGACACCGGCAGGACCATGGGTAGTGAGGATTCGAGCGGTGGCGGTGGCGGAGGTTGCGGCAGTCTCAGCGGTGGAACCGGCAGCGGCATGAATATCCAAGACAGTCCAGCCGGCTTCTCCGGTTCGGAGGACACTTTAGCGGGTAGCAACAATAACAGTCAGAGCGCCGTCAACGACAATGCAACGACCGGAAGTATTTCGGAATCCAGGACTGGCAATATGACGAGTGATTCCAACGACAGCGTAGAAGTGAGCGCAAAGCGAAGAAACGTCATATTCACCGAACCCAGTACAGGTTTGTATCTTTTATCATTAAAATTTTTTTTGGTCTTACAAATAGTAGTGTCCGCGAAGCGAAAAAAAACAAAAAAAAAACATAATAACATTCTCAGGTCAAACGCGGGCAGTAATCGTTCAGGAGGGTGGTAGCATACAGTCTGCTTCGAGCGTAAGCGAGGCACTAGCGAGCGTCACCAGTAAAATGACGACAGGCACGGCAGTACTGGTATCAGGTACGAATCTCATGTTACCCATGAACTTTGTTAAAAGCGGTCAACAGATAACCGTAGTCTCGGGTGGTTCAAAACTTTTGGCTGCTGTGCCGGCCGTGCGCTCGGGCGCCGCCGGCGCGTCTGGAGTACCAAACGCCTTTGTCCTTCAGTCTCTTTTGAGCCAGGCAAACAAAGTAATACAGCAGCAGAAATTGAAACCACAACAGGTGGTAGTGGCCACGTCGGCGACTGCAACGGCACAGCAGAGCGATTCCAAAGACCAGCTCGATCTGAAGCCACAAACCAGCTTGTTTCAACACTCGGGTGTTATAACGAGCAATCCTCAGAGCATATTCAGCTCGGTAATGAAAGAGCAAAAGGTCGTTTGTGTGACTGCTGCGCCCAAAGCCGAAACTGCCGACGGAACAAAGACCATATTAACCTTCGCCACGAAGGATCACAATCGAAAAGAGATATTCAAACTCGAGGACGATAAGTCGATTATTATTAAAAAAGAACCCGATGACGAGGCGGATGAAGATGTGGAACAGAGCGCCCCGTGCGAGACTAATGCGATGAAAGCCGGTAAGGGTGGCGATATAATAGCGCCTCACCGGCTCGTTATGCGAATTGATGTTGCTTTGTTGTTGTAATTAATTACGAATGCACAATTTTATTTATTTAGCGTATGAAAAATTCTTCCTCGTTGAACATGTATTTAGAAGAACAACGTTACGATCTATTAATAGTAATTGCTTCCACATCCCATTAATTGCATTGGTAGTTCCTTTGCTTTATTCAGCTTTAGGCAATACCATTTAATTTCAAAATAGATTTTTAGATTATATATTTTTTTTAAATATTATTTATCAATAGAGAGTTTATTTTTAAATATTAGATTGGTAATCTTGGAGTTATGTTTACTTAATATTATCACCAAAATTTATAATACTATTGGTATAGGTTTTTAATTAAAAGTTGAAACTAAATTTTTTAGATACATGTAGTAAATTTGATTTGCATGTAAACAAGAAAAAGTTGTGATGAAATTTTAAAATGTAATGTGTTGTAATTTTAATGATAATAGTTTTATTAATTTAAGTTTTATTATACTTTAATGACAGAATTAATGTTAAAAAGTTTAATTAGATATAATTGATTAAAAATTACTTTGCACACATAATCTACGTAAACTAATCTACGTTCACATTTTTCTAATTTTTTGTTTTTTCATTTTTTCAGAAGTATCACAACCATTGAACAAAAAAATAAAGCAGTCTACATCACCGGTTCCAGCGCTAACGCCAACGACATTGACGCAAGCCAGCAGTACCCCTTTCTTAATTTCCGGCGGTCCAAGCAGTTCGGATAGTCCAGATTCAACAATGCACACACCGTCAATGGAGAACAGTGCGAGCAGCCTGGACGGGGTGAAAATTGAAAACGGCGTTTTGTGCAACAACGCCAGACTGCAGGAGGCCTGGGAACCCGAGCAAAAAGGTTCACCCGACACACCTTGGAGATACATTCCCAATTCAAACACATTAGGTATGGATCAAATGAAGACTTATGTTCGTGATTCGATTCGACCGACAACAGTTCCGATAGTCCACTCGTCAGCAATAGCGTATTAAACATTATTAACAAGGGCCAAGGCATTGAAATGTCTAGCTCGGGTGTATTCCAGACGAAGAAGTATTACACGATAAATAATTCGGCTTCGGAGCAAAGCTTTGGTAAATTCCAGAGCAGCAAAGCTGCTTCGAAGATAACCGGGGGCCAACAACATCCGACCACTCAGCAGATTTCTAACCAAGAGAAGATAAACGAAGTCAAGCAGCAATCTTTAGAACACGAATTGAGATTGCAAAAGAGTCTGAGCGAAGAGTGCGAAGATTTGGGTGTTGGTGCACCCAGTACCAGTGACTTGTTTCCAGATGCCGATTTATTTGATTTGAATAATTCTCCCAGTTTTGATACTTCCTCTCAAGAAGCTGGGCAATACGACTGTTAGCTGTACCGTCGCTAGTAGTAGTAGTAGTAGTCCAAATTCTTTTTCTAAAACGATTGATTCCGTCGCAACTGGACTCATTGGATCAACGACGTCGTTCGTGTTACCCGCGAAAAAGAAACCAGCGAAACGTCCAGCTAAGCCAAAGGATGGAGGAACTCCTCGTCGAAGCAAGAGTTCTCAAGAGAACAAAAATTCAAAAGCAACAACGGACAAGCAATTACAGGCAGCCCTGACGGATAATTCAAGTCAAGACGAAGCATCGAACAGCAACTCCGACTTCTCGGTACTTACCTCGGTTGAAATATTCGATTCAAAGCCAATAGTGCACGAAGAGTCGGGCAACGAAATCAGAGAGGACGACTTAAAAATCGAGGACGCACCCGTCATCAGCATACCTGATTCCGAGATAGGTTCGATCGATCTGAATAATATCACAATCGATGACGAAAGTCTATCTTTATTGGAGAGTAGCATAACAGGCGTATCGATGACATCACCTTTATCACCTGCCATGGGGTCGTTAATGATGAATAGCGTATCTACTTACTCAAACAACAAAAAGCGTTCGAGTACGTCCAATCTATCCACTAGACCATCAGACTATTTTAAGTGAGTAAACGCTTGTACATTTTTTACTTATCACAATGTAGAATTATTATGAAATTATAATTTTTGCAATTCTTTCATTACAGCGTTGAGAGTAGTTGGGAAAGTCCTGCGTCAGAACACACTAGGTCGAGCATCGAAGATGAAATTGATAATCAATCGGTCGCAAACTTAACAAACGATGCTGAAACAAATGATGAATCAAGTGCGTGTCAAGTTCTCAGTGAGTCTGCGAATAATGCAAACCAAAAGACTCCAGCTTCTGTTGGTAACGGACTTCAAGAGGCTCTAAGACATAATCTCCCAACTGTCAGAGTTACTCCAGTTGATCACGCCACTTACGCCGCAAAAAGAAAACAAGCCGTAGCTCGGAAAAGTAACACGAATAAAACAGGTACACCAAAAGCAAGCTCACCTAAAAAGGTCGTCAAAAAAGTGTCCACGCCAACTCACTTGCTCACACCAATCTCAACGATAACGGCTAGCGAAAACGAAGCGACTCCGAGTCCAGCACCGAGTTCTGTCGATGATACAAAACCGGAAGCATCAGACGAAGATAACACTAGCAGTGCGAGCACAGAACATTGTTCTACTGGAGGCGGCACAAGAAGATCATCCCAGCGCGGCAATGTCAAGAGAAATTGTTCGTGCTGTAATGGTTCTCCTGAACGTCCAAAAGTTATGAAAAAAATGAAGGTGTCTCACAACAATTCTACAAGTCAAGATCAACACCAGCCTGCGAGTAGTGGTAGCAGTTCCAGCAAAACTGCAACCAAGAAACCACAAGCTGCATCGTCACAAAATCAGCAGACACAACAGCCGCAGCAACAAGCTTCGAACAAGCCACAACCGGTTAATAAGCAGATAAAGAAAAGGTAGTCTTAGCTACCTCGCGGCTTCAATGCTGAAAACTTTATCTTATTAACACGATGTTGTTGCAATTTTACCATTTTTGGCGAGACAATGTTCCAAACGTACATTTTGTCGAGATGTTATGATGTTAGAAAAATGCTAGTGAAGAATATAAATATAAATATGTATGTAAGTTAAATTAGAAACTAGTTCATCACATAGAATAAGACTGTAAAAATTATCTTATTTGATTTCCATTTTGTGTTCATCCTTTTTTTATTTTGATTGGATCCATGCATCGTACAGTAACGAGGTGGTGGATGTAGTAATATTGAAATAAGTCTGTAAAATTACAATTCAAAGCTCGTAAAGAAAAATTGTTTAAGAATACAAGAATTTCGTGCGCAGTGACTAATTAAAGGAAAAGTTAGTTTCCAAGGGAACTGAGATGAAGAGAAAAAAGTACATATTGTTTAAAACATCGAAATATAAAAATATCATCCGAAGACTTCCTTCTCGCGCGTGGAACATCTCTAGTTGTACATATACATTCCCGCGGTGAATTATAAATGAGATGAGACTAGTAAAATATTTGAGATTGATAGGTAAAAATGAATAGATTCGATTCTTAGAACTTATGTACGCAGATAATATTAGACAAACATAAAAAAGTTTACGTATAAGTGAGATAATATAAAATAAAATATACGTATACTACGATTAAATACTAGTTGTTTAACGATAATAGACAAGTATATAAGATAATATTATAAATAGTTTAAATACACGATTGAATTAATTGAAACCTTAACTCATGAGCAGTTGAAAAATTTTAAACACGAATGTATGCAGAGAAATTAGCAGTCTATCATGTGCTGTTTTAAAAGTGTTATTTTTACCGATTAATTTGACATTTTTTTCACTGTTTCTTTTGATGTATCTATATAGTTGGTATTTTCAAAATTGATGCTAAAAATCTATAGTTAAACTTTATTGTTTCATATTCATCGAATGTAAATGAAAGTGAAACGAAAAGTATATGAAGTCATCAATTTGTAAGAATAAAATAACTATAATAAGATTACATAGTTATGTACTGGTGTTCATTAAGATAAACACATGAATAATGAGAAGACTACTAACGATTAAACGGTTGTAAATTAAGCGTTTGTAAATTTGAACAAAATGCAATGGAAAAAATCAGAAGCATTCTTAAAACTTATTAGCAAAAAACGTTAAGGTCCTACATGCGTACGTATATTAAACGCTTATTGTGTACAAAAAAGTAAAGCTCTGAGTATGCAAAGACTAGTTTCTTATACATTTGTATTTATGCATGAATATATACGCATATATGTATATATTGATACATACATACGTATATTACTATATAATTTGGAAAAAGAAGCAAGAGTTGTAAGCAGATGATAACTTCGAAAACAAATGCAATCTAGTCAAATAATGTGAGAGAATTTATGAATCTGCGCTTGTATGTACAATATTTTACTCGTGCTTCTATATATATATATTATATATATTATATATATAATTATATTCCCTCGAGTAAATGCAAACAATTTGTGGACAAAGAGACTAGTGACTAATTTGAAAAAAAATTGTAGTTATTTAAAGATTTTTTCCTTAAAAGATGATGGAGTTAAAGTCATTAATATTTCTTAACCGTGTGAAAAGAGAAAAAGTAGACAGCAGTAATGAGAAATCCTAATTACATTTGAGCAAACAGTAATTATTTGGAAACATATTCAACTTAATTACTAATCAATGTGGGAGCCGTAGGCAATTGTACATCTTTTAAACGTTTATTCTGAAGCATATTCAAAAAAATATATGGTCTGTCAAGTAAATTGTTTAAATAGATACTGATTCAGTTTGTGTTATCACATTAAGCAAGGGGTTTTTGAAATTTTTCCATTATTTAGTGGATTAGTGTATTCAAAGTCATTATGTCATAAAAAAGCAAAGAGAATATGAGAGTGAGATATAAGCTACTAGATCAATTCCATAATGTTATAATTACTTTTTTTTAATTAAGATATATTTATAATACTATTTTTTCAGTCTGAGATTATGATGGGTTTAAATGCTCTTTGGAAGTTTAAATGGAAGTGCAGAGTTAAATGTATAATTTTTTTTGTTTTTTTGTACCTTTTTATTATGAAAACTTGTGTAAATAGAAACTCGTTCAGAGAAACAGAGTTATAAATTGAAAAAATTCTATATAAGAGAGATATGATGATGTTTTTCAGTGTTTCAGCGACTTAAACTAAGTTTTTTCTTTGTAAAATGCAATATTTGTAAAACACTGTATGTGAAAAAGTGATCATCAACTGTGTACAAAATAAATTAAATTTATAGAGAGTTTGCATATTATTTGAATGAATTGAAAAATTATTATTAAAGATACCTTTCTGATTAGTTAACGACGGAGAGAGAAGGACAGCACAAAATAAAAATGATCATTTGACGTGTATACAATTTTAGAATATCTTTCAGATTCTACGAATTAATTTATCAACACATATTGCGTGATTGCCATCGATGCCCGTGTAAAAACAATTTAAAGCGGCTCCTAATATGAAAAAATCTCTTGTAAATTGTCGATGTGTACAAAAATATCGCGACGTTTTGACATGATTCAAGGCAAGAAAAAAAATAGAGTAATATGCGTATTTTTTGAAAAGATGAACGACTTAAACACAAACAAATTCTAAGATTAAGGAAAATTCATTTCGTTCGGCCTTTTGCCGTTGATACTCATTAATATATTAGTCGTACCGATCGCATTTAGAAAAAAAACCACTTATTAAGAAAACTGAACTGATGTGCATAATTCAGCAGTGTATATCACGTATAAATCATTGTTGTTGTTGACGAAGTGCGATTGCATACATTTTTCATTTTTTGATCGTGAACTTCAATGTTAAGCATGGTTCTATAATACGAAAATAACTGATAAAAGCAGTTTTTCAGCGTTATTTCCAAATGTACTTAAGCAGCTTCGAAATTTGTTGTATAACTACAGAACAAGATTTCGTAAGACAACATTTTTTAACGTGCTGTTTGTTAATTGAAAATATTTGCGTCTCTTGTATTAAAAAATGATATCAGTAAAAATCATATTTATAAAATAAAAAGCTACAAAGTAACTACCAGTATTCAAAAGCGCTATACGTTGTACCGTAGATACGAAAAATTCAAAATATATATATTCAAATGAAAGAAAAACCAGTGATGACGATAAACGAGTTTGTTCTGCGAGCGCTATGTTATTAATAATGTATTTGTCGTTTAGCACAAAAAAAGTTGAATGAGTTTTGACTTACGAGTGAGCGATAGTTTATCGTAAATGTTTTAATTTGAAGGACTGCATATTGTGTAAATAAACAAGACATATTTTCTATATGAAAAAATTAAATCGCTCTGTGAAACAAGACAAGGTAAATTGAAGATTGATTGTATCGATATGGATCGATGAATTAATGCAATATTATATGATAATTCTTTCAAGCGAATAGATTATAGTGTTTAATCGTTTCATGTAATGTAATACTAGATGACTGAAAATCCAGGAGAAAGGTATTGACAGAATAAAATGGAAAATTCTGTATTTACATAAAGCATTTATTATTTTTCCTAGTCTAAATTACTCATCTAAATCACTTGTTTCTGGCTCCATCCGCATTTTTGTTACTTCCTGCAAAAACAAATAATATTCATATGATGTACTAGAAACTAAGAGCTGTTATAATTATAAATTTCTATAATTTACCTCAACAATAGCTTCCATCACTGTAACATTTTTATTTTTGGAAAAAAAATCATCTATATCTTTTGGTATACAATAATGATTGCTATTCTTTGGTTGGATTCCCATATGCTCAGCAATGAATCTAAACTCGGGTAAGTTTTCATTCAAACTACTTAGTTCTTCTTCGGTAAAGAGCATATTTTTGGTGTACGATTCATTTAAAGGTCCAAAATCCATTATTCTCACACAATCTTTTTTATATCGTATCACATCAAAGGAATCTACAGAAACAAAGCAATTTTATTGATTAGTAAACATAGTATTATTTTATTCTATTTTAATTGAATCATACTTACAGGTATTCAATTCAAATTTATCCATAATTTTTTCTTCGAATAAACTTTTGATATCTTGTGTTATGTCGTACTTTTCTTTTTCAATGTATTGGTGATATTGTGAAGTATCTCTTTGACAAATTCCTGCGATAATCATAACAAACATTATTGTACATTGACCCAATTTGTACATTCATAGTGCTGAAAACTCACCAACAAGCTTTTTATTAACAACATAACAACGGAATTCTGTTGCTGGATCAATATCTTTCCACTTTTTGATTATTAAGCATGGTTTTAGAGAACTGTACTTATTATTATTATTTTTGATCAAGTCTAGATTTTTCAGTATATTATTTGAATTTTTTAACAGTAGGTAGACATCCTCCAAATTGGAACACTTTAAGGTTTTGTTATATGAAACCCATATTGCATCCTACAATATTCAGAAAAATTTGAGACATTGAATCATTCAATATACAATGGTAAAAAAGAATAAGTAATGAAACTGCAGTTACCGACGGTGTATTCCAATTTAATTTGATAACAATACTTTTATAATCATCAAGAACTCCTTGGATCTGCTCGCTCAATTCTGGAAACGAGGGCTGCTCTTCATCTTCCTGAAGTGAACATAAAATTAGCGATTTACATGAACTATTCAGTTTGTAATTTTTAATCTATATAAATGTAACTTACATCTTCACTCTCAGCCTGACCCACCGTACCATCTGACCATTCAAACTGAAAATCGTCCTCATCTTTTAAAGCTTCTTTTGGAATAAAGCACCCGTCGCTCTCCAAATAGGCACAAAATTCCTTGCTTAAATTTATTATCTCCGACGTCAGCGAGTTCTTATGAAATTTTGGGTACCACTGGCAGTACGAGGTGTGAAAGGCAACTTCGTCGACCTCCTGCATTTTCGTTTTTTTTCTTTTTTTTGTTGATACAATCTAGGTGCACTATTCTTACGTTATGAATGATCAATGTTGTTGTCGGTTTTACGTCAGTTTCTCAATCCGTCTCGCTCGGCGTGGCAATTTCTTCTGCTCCGAAGTTCACTCCACGCGTCTCTCGTGACTACTGCACACACTCACACACACACACATCGGAGAACTCGAAATTCTCCCTTCTTCCTCGAGGCACTGCTGTGTGTGGCGATATGTTTTGCCAGTGTTACCGTAAGAAAGTCCATGCAGCGCACAGTGCCGCCGCAGCGGCGCGTTTTACAGGCAGCGCCTAAAAGTGAGCGGCGTGTCGATGCGCTCGCACAGTTTTCTCCTCGCGTCGGGCGCGCTCGCACATATTACGAACTCGAGGGCGGTGTGGTGCACAGATATTCTTGACTGTATACAATACAGAACGCATACATATATATATATATAGGATCAGCGCGCGTCGCCTATTATCGGGCTTTGCTGGAGATCAGAATTTAAAAAAAAAAAAAAGTAAGCAAAGGAGAGAACGAAAACAAGAGCGACGTCTTAAAAAGGCGATGCATAAGAACGCTTACAGTGCGAAAGCGTGAACCAAGTTGAAGTGGATCGAGACGATCGGTCGAAAATCTGGTGACCAAAATAAATAAAATTTCTTCCTCTCCAAAAAAATTACAGTTGGTACCAAAAAATCTTGCGCCGTAAACAACGTACGAGAATTCCCTTGTGTGCAGGTATAATGCACTAGCAACTCGGAGCAGTTGAGTGTTCGATTCTCTCTGGCGTTCGATGAATTTGTATTGTATACATATTGTATTGAAGCATTAAGTGTGCTGCTTTGACGCGAGTGTGTGTAGTACCTTACATACGCGCGCATCTGTTATAAACCCGTGTGTGCTGGTGCCTTGGCAGCAGCAGTTTAACCGCGAGTATACTACATACATACATATACAGTATTATATACATTCGGAAGCAGGCCCGAGTTTGTGTTCTCCATCTCTCCAATCTCGCTCGCTGCTCGCCTCGTCATAACCTCCAACGTGTGATAGTGTGCGTTAAAGTGTGTTGTTGGTTCTGGTCGGTGTGTAGTACGTACAAAAGTGTGCAAGTGTGCAAAAATCGAACGCCCGAAAATTTAACAAATTTCGGCCGTAGTGGAATAATAATGAGGGCGGCTCGCCGCTGCGCCGACGACGACGACTCCGTTTCCGTGTCTTACTACGAGCGGTGAGAGAGTGAAATGAGATGAGAAGCCGAGATATCACCAAGACGTCGGTTATCGAGAGCTTACACTACATCCATCGTCCATCGAACGAGGTAAGAAATCGAGAACTTGAATTATTTTGTTTGGAAGCGTATGCGTTTATATATAGAACACCACACGTTCGACGCGGAGCAGCAGCTCTGCTCTGCCTGTCGTGTACACACGCACACACACGTATAGAAGTGCATACATACGTAGAAATCGAGACTCGTGCTGTATATATACCCGTGTGTATAAGGCCAACTGCAACAAGTAGTGGTATATATATATACAGAAGAGGTGTAAAAAATGAGCGATCGGTCTGTACTGGGGCGAGAATCGCCTTCGTCGTTTGTAACACACGATAATATTAAAATATAGCTTGCGCGCGAATATCGAGAGATACATACATTCTTCATCGTATTGCACACAGCGATGTATGTATGTATATTGGGCATACTCATAACGACGCTGTCGATCACGAGTTCGACGAACTTTTGCCTGTATGTATATAAATGCGAGTGTGCGTGTTGTGTACGTGCTCCGTTCGAGCTGTCGGTTACTACTTATAACACACAAAAATTTTACGGAAATAGAATTGATTTGTTTGCCTATTCGCGCCCCTTTAAGGCCTGTACTGTGTGAGTTACCCGATTGTTGTTTTTCTCGCGGCCGCGAGAGCTTTCCGTTTTATCGCGATTTTTTTAAAAATCTTTTCCAAGCTCGCATACCTGCGTTCGCGCGCGGGCGCGCGTGGCAAAAATAAGTTACATGACACGCGAGAGAGGCAGTGGAGAAGAAGAAAAGTCATTTGAGAGGTTTCGATCGATACAATAATGAGCCAGAAAACAGAGAGAGAAAGAGAGAATATATAGTACGTCCGCGAGCGAGCTCGTATACTTATAAGGAAACTGCTTAAAAGACCGTTGTTTCTTCTTTTCTCGTGGTTCTTCTTTTCTTCCCGGTCGTCGTCGTCGTCGTCGTCGCGTTCCATCGCTTTCGCCTTCTATACTATACTACTCTTCTTTACGTCTAATTTTCTCCGTATCGTTTATATATATATACCCATGCACACAACGAGCGTGCACAAAATACGAAACACAACAACAACAAAAATGTTAAGCTCGTTCTCTCTCTCTCTCTCTCTCTCTCGTCGTACAAAAGAATATTAAAATGTTACGGCAAAAAAAACAGCTTAAAATAAAAAAGGAGAAATGAGACGCGACGACGACGACGACTATAAGACCCGCAAGTCCCGTCGTCGGTCGGTCGGTACGTCGTCATCGATGCGTCACTATCCAAGACTCTCAGACCCGTAGAATCGTTTCCGCTCTTTATGAGTCTTGTGTGTTGTGTATGTGTATATGCGGTGGGATATTATATGCGTAAATTATAACTAAGAGAGTGAGTGTACGCGGACCCAAAGCCGCATGGGGCAGATGTTTTTTTTAAGCGTAAGCCTTAACTAGCCTGACTGCGCCTGCCCGCCAAGCCTTAACGCTCGTTGCCCTTTTTATTTTTTACTCGTTTTATTTTTTCTTCGAGTGACCCTAACAGGTGGTACTTACTTACTCTCTGATGTATTATATACGGATGGACTACGTTTTGTGCCCGCGAGTAAAAAGCTTAATTATTCTTTCTTTTTTTTTTCGTTGTATTTTTTGATTCCACATATAAAGCGCAGAGGCATTGCAAGTTTTTATCCGCTAAACGCGTCGGTGTATATGTATTTTTACGCCCACCGTATAGCAGCGAAACAAACGCAGCTACAGCAGCAGCTTCGATTATGCACGCGAATAAATTAATCCCTGTCGACATTTCTCTCTCGCTCCTCGAGCTGCACATCAATTGAAATCGCAATAGGCTAATAAACGCACATAGTAGAACGGACGACGGCTCGGAGGGGAGATGTTTCGTTGCGAATCTCTCGCTTATATGCAGAACCGTATGTGTAATGTGCGAGAGGCGCGACGACGACGACGACTATTACTATAAAAGCGACAATCTTTGAAATAAAAAAAAAGCCATTCCTGCCGCGAGCTGAATTGTCGTCGATGATGTCATAAATAAGCTCTTTAGAAAATCATTGTTGTATATACGCTACTTTTCTGACGTATGCTGGGTAGCAGTGATGATATATTTTTTTAACGTTGCCTCGAGAGGGGCTTAACGAGTATTTTTTATATTTCGTTTACCGATCGTTTCGAAATCGATCTTAAACGGCGCGTTGAACTTTCGAAATGATTATAATACTCTCTCGCATTGGATGTTAGATATTACCATAGATACAAAAAATAACATGGTCAATGTGCCTTGCGTAACTCTTGGAAGAATTGTCTTTGGTTTTAAAATTCTTTTATCGTCGAAGACTCGTTTTTTTTATCTCTCTTTTACATTCCACGCCGCAGTGGTATTATATAGAATCCTGGAAAGTGGAATAAGCACTTTTAATCTCGTACTAAAAAAGCTGTATTATGCTAGAATTCAAATGAAGCTGTACTTTTTATCGCGTTCTTTAGAAAAGTTACTACGATCTTTTTTGTCAAGTGTCATTGTTAATTTTCGTTTCGAAATTCCAAAACCGTAATCAGAGAGATATTAACTCCTCATTTTACAACTTGATTAAAATTCATTAATTAAAAGATTTGTCTTATAAGTTTATGACACACTTTAGCGAAATGCTTGAACAATCCTACTCATAATAGTTTTTTATGCAACCATATCAATACCATTTTCAAACCTTACAATTTTTAATTCACGTTTAAGAATACAAATGAACATTGAACAAGTACTTAAAATTATGATATATTCATGGTGTTTCGATTACCATGTGTCATAATTCGCTACATTCGAATCATGTATTATTCAGTGTGGTAACACGTTGGATGTCAAAAATAAATCATCTATAACTTTCTTTCGCAGCTCGTTATTTCCTAACACTTACACACGCGTGACCTATGACTAAAACTCGTTAAGCGCGTTGAAGTATTAATCAGAGAGCTTTTTGGGAAGCGTCGATTTTTCTAGCTGTCAAAAGAAACTTTTCCCTTCGACGCTAAAAGCTCTTATCGTTTGAAAATGGACATTGACCTTCGTGACTCTTCGGTTTTTGCTTGTGGTGGTATATAACAGCGCGTGTGATTGTTTGCAGCAAAGTCACGCGCTCGGGCGACATAGAACTCGCGAAGCTTCGAGACGTCGAAGCTCGAATGAATGAAGCTCCTTCATGCTCTCAAAGAGGATCATTCACGCGGTCTGTCTTCGTGCCAGCTTATATAGAAAAGCCATACTCGATGCTCAATGAGCTTTGATCGAAAAGCGAAGATTCGTGTGTAGCGCTATACGAATCGTCGTATATTCGTCGGAGCTCGGAGAGAGAGATATATTATAGAGAACTGCGAGAGGGGTAATTTACGCGCATCATCCTTATATTAAAGTACTGTTATCGTCGTATTGCATAGTCTCTGTTTCCAGAACGGTATACCATATACAGAATATGACTGTTCCCTAACGCGCATAACAACAATAACAATATCAACAACAACAACACAACACAACAATAATACAGTTACGCGGAAAACTCGTCGTATCTTTCTTTTTATATATGTTATATATTGGCGCGCGCATATCGTACGTGAAACATGCATATAAACGGCGCGCTATATTATATTTATTATTATAATAAAAATATAAAACCGCATGAAGCGTGAGACAGAGAGATAGATGTATAGAGGAGAGAAAGAGACATTTTAATTCATAAAAAATTACTGCACTGCTTTGCTCCGATTTCCCCTGTGCAGTAGCAGCAGCAGCGGCATATTACAGGTATATATACACTTATAAATATAAACGTGCGAAAGCCGGATGCTTTTCTTCTCTCTCTCTCTCTCTCGTTGAAAAATTCGTCGTGAATCGCGTGAAATTTCTCCTTTATAGAATTGGAATTTTGCGCGCCAATAAGAAAAACAATGGTACTATACCTAGCTAGAGCTAACAGAAGAAATGTTTAAAAGAAAGAAAAAAAAAAGAACCGTCTCGTCTGCTGCTCTTTTCCTTTGTATACATTACCCAAAGTCACATGCATGCAGCACGCGCTTATCGCAGCAGCAGCTAAAATAACATCCATAAAGGAGCTTGTGCCGTGTGTGGCGTGTCGTCGTCGTCGGTCGTCGTCGTCGTCGCGCGTCTGCTTTGCTCGGCATACGCAAACACATAGCAGATATATAGACGTTCGTCGTTGCGCATAATATTGTACGTACGTATGTATGTATGTACGTTGGCTCGCGCGCTGCAGTGGTTCTTCACCACTTCGTCGAGACCTTAAAAGGGGGGGAGGGCGGCAGCGGCAGCAGCAAAAAAAAAAACGTAAATGAATACGTTACATCCTACGACGAGGAGGCGCTCGTTTTGCCGTATACTACACACCGCGGCGTATATAATACACTATATGCGTGTGCTCTACACCGCAGCGCACAAAACCGCCCAGCAACGTAATAATAACCGGCGCGCGAGCGAAGCGCGTGTAGAGAGCTATATATACATATAGTATAAATGTATATCCTTATAAATGCGTAATAAAGGAGAGCAGAGATAATAACGTGTAGGATATATATATAGGAATCCCCGCGAGTCTGCCGTACTCTCTTGTGTGCATCTCGCGGAGCTCTCTGGATGCGACAGTTTTGTAAAACTTTGTGCGATGTAATAGAAAGTTGGCGCGAGTTACTCGTACGTTTTCTATTAAAAAAACATAAAGGAGCCACGATAACGAGAGTCGCGCGATCGTTTCCTCTTTTTTAGTCATTTTTGTGGCTTCGCAAGCGCTCCTCATACATAATAGAAAGTCATATCAGCTTGGATAAAAATTCCGAATATAATAAATACGAGGAGAAGCGCGAGCGAGATGTCGTTAGAATTAGTGAGCGTTCGCAGTACGTATAAAAGGATATGTATGCACACACGGCTCGCTGCTGGCCGACCTTGGAAAGATAGTTTTGTAGCACACGCACATACTTATGGGCCGAGGTAGGAGAAAAATACCTATACACACAGACATAACGTACCAGTCTTGTTCGAACATTATAAGCGCGAGGAGAGAGAAAGAGAAGAGAGAGAGAGAGACGTGACACGAAAGTTGAATTATGGTTTGCCTCCATAGAAATTCTTTAGCTCCTGAGCTGCTGCTGCTGCTGCTGATGTTGCTGTTGCCTTCGAGTGCGGCGAGAGATGCAGCAGAATCAGCAGCTTCGTTATATTCCATTCGTATACAAAGGTATATAGCCGTCGGAGAATAATTACGCGTATAGCAGTCCTTGTTTGTTTTGCTTTGTTTTGGAAAATCCTAATTGCAAAACGAATATAATGCGCTTTTCATATATGTAGCTCCGAGAGACGGGCATTTACGTAAAAGCCCCCGAAGAAAATCAAACATCCGATCGTGTGGACTCTCTACGCGAGCGATCCCTCTCTTGGCGTTGGTCGCATGCGGATGATTGCCTAGTATTTTCAGTTTTATTTAGTATAAGCGTATGTGGATGGAAAAAGAGAGAAGCACAAAGTTATTAGTACATCGAGGTCGTGTAAATAAAGGCCTTTGCGGGAGGATCGATCGATAAATAACGGAGCACTGTATAGCCGAACCGCGTCCCTAAATATAAACGTCAAAACTTTGATTTCCAACTTTGTTTCCTTTCTCTCTCCAAAAGTACCTTCAAACTTGATGATGATAATGATAGCGTGCGAATTGTTTTGACCGAAAATACTTTTCCGCTACGATGCCCCGTGAGCGCGAGAGATAAACTGACAAATAACTTTCTCGGCCGTGGTATGTGTTTGCTCTTCCTGAACACGAAAGTCGTCGTCGTCTTCGTCGTCTTCGTCGAGAGTGAAAGAATAAAAAGTATATATATATGGCCGATTCTTAGTGAAATCAAAAGGTCGAAAAATTGGTACATCCATAGCGCCTTTTAAGAATACGAAAATTAAGAAAACTTAAAAAATTATTAGCTGAGCATAAAGAAAATTGATTTTTTTAATTGGTCACATTTGAAGATGTAAGATTTAATAATCATAGATAGACATCAAGGAAACAACGTAAGACAAAGATAATTGTATAATCTAAAATAACAATTAATTACGTGAATAGTCATTCTTCAAATACGTCTCACTTCTAGTATTTATAGTTACCTGACGACTCGTTTCGAAATTTAAAGGTGTGCTTGGCCCAACGTTAACACTGCAAGGTCTACTGGGCCTCATCATTATCAGTAGTATCACTTTCCTTGTTTTTATAGAGTATCTGTACCAGTCAGTGTAATAACTAATTGTTTAGAAATCACCAAAATATGTGAATTTTTTAAAGTAGAAAAAATTGTTAACGCTTCACAAGAATCAACATTCTTACCAGTCCTCGAAAATATCACTGCTAGCATCATAAATTTTCTGCGAGGGATAGCTTGTTACAAATAAAAACTCCGAGCACATAATATATGCGAAGCCCATTTTCAGAGCAAAGTTTATATTCTTTTCATATTCAATTACCATCTGTAAGAAAAATTAACCTACACATTGTAAAATCTCCTAAATTATTGTCAAATACGAAAATTTGAAAGTGTACCAAACACCCAGAAACACTAAGGGCCACTATTACATATAATATTCCAAAGACTAGTAAAGGACTAGTGACTGCATTCAGTAAATCAAAGTAACTAGTTATTAAAAAAAAATGAATTACAATTAAATAAAACTATTCTCAATGTTATCACTTAACTCGATACAATCTTGATGTAGTTGTACTAGCTGAGAGACGTGTTTTAAAATTTGATCATCTTTTTTCAAAAAATCTTGACCTGATTACAAAAAACTACTGCATAGATTTGGATTAACAATAAATGAATTATACAAATTTTTGGTTAAATACCCCATAAATCTAAATTTTCCCATCACGTAGTAAATAAACGATAAGTACGCAATTCCTATACTTGACATAAATACTGACGCCATATAACACAGTACAGAAAAAGCAAAAAAGTAATAATAAAAGTGTTTGCTCTCGTCTAAAAATAATTCCATGTGAAAAGAAAACTTTTTTTGATGCGTGTGATTTCCTGGTAAAATAAAATTTGCCATGACTGGCCATAATACTGGAATCACAATGATATATGCAGTATAAGAACCACGGATAAGAACTGAAAAATAATTTAACATTTAATTTACTATAACTCTTTTAATTTTTATGGAGAATATACCTGTCATTATGTAAGAAGCGAAATTAGATGTATTTATGTAATTTTGTAAAAAAAATTTTTCTTCCGAACTACATCGGAACAAGTTCTTTATCGTAATAAATATTAACTTTTGAAACTTTCAAGATTATATAGATTAAATCAAAGAAATCTTTAATAATTTGAATTGCTATTTTTCATTAAAATGTAATTCAAAATTGTTTTACCTTCATGAGGCCTTTCTTATGCCAAATCAAACAGTATACACACCATAAAGGACTGAAGACAATTTTGAATACAGAATTCCACTGCTAGATTTGGTTCTAATTCATTGTTGCTTATTATTTCTGCTTGATAAATTAACTGCAAATAAAATCATTCACTTAAATTGCCGGTTCTTACGAAGACTAAGAATTCATTGAGTATAATAAACTTTTTAGAAACGTAGTGAAAAAAATTTCTTTTGAAAACATGTCGAATAAATTGCTGCTGTTTTGTTTAATAAAGCTATTTTACTGTAGTTAAAGAGAAGAGATTTTATTTGTCGCCTATTAAAAAAAAACTTCTCATTGACAATCAAATCAGAAATTTTTATAGTGTATGAACTTTTCAAAATGCTCCGCAAATCAAGAAAGAGATTTTTATTGGTACACTTTTCTTCCTAGGCACCATCCTTATATGCTAATTCTATTTCTAATTACATGCGAAAGATAATAATTGAAAAAAATTTGATTTACTTTACCATGGACATAAAAAATAAACCGTAAGACACAAGTAATGCCTGTTTTTGGTATATTTCTACGCCAGTCCCGAAAGGCTACAAAAGTGCTGCCTTCAAAAAAGGCACCAACAAAGGATACATTTTTCTAGTTTGTTTTTCAAAATCCATTATATCTGATTCTGATAACTGTGTAATTTCGCTGTCTTCACTTCTTTGTTGTAGAACAATCGGTGAATAATGTGACATTTTTATTTTGTATCTCAAACAAAATTGTACAAAAGAATCAAATGGCACTGTAAAATTTATCTAGATACAAAAAAACAGAGTCTTAAACAAAATAGATCATAAAACAAAATTCAGAATCATAAGAACGTAATAATAAATAATACAATTGTACTTGTATGTAGAGAACAACGGATTTGCAAAAAGTACAATGTGTATAATAAAAAATTACTACAATCGATGGCAAAGCTGGGCTATGTTTGACGTAATAAAACTTTCTCTGCGGTATAGCAGTGCCAATTTTATTAAAATTTAATTCAATGGTGTAAATTTTAAAATATTCCATTAACTTATAATTTGAATGTTTAATGCAATAATGATTACTCAAAAATTTAGACTTGGGTCTACGTGTTATTGATATCAAAGAAACATAATATTAAAATTCACACTTTACGATTTTTACCGAACCTTGGGCAAGAAACTGGGATTTGCAGCAAAAATTCATAACTCCTAAGAATATGAAGAAAATATTTCTCAAAATTTGACTCTAAGAGGAAATAATTAAAATAACTTTATAATTTGTACGCCCAATTTTATTTTCAATTATTTATAAGGCTGATCCTTAGACAACTCATCCGAATGCATCCTTTTTTCGTCCTTTCGATTTCACTGAGAGTCAGTCATATACACCATACAGAAACACGTTTCTGTATCTTTTTGCGGAAACAAGAATTTTTATCACCATGGAAAATCTATCTAGGCCTCTCCCGCTCTCTCTCTCTCTCTCTCCCGATCTCTCGCGATATACATAAAGGCGTTGATCTGCATATTTCGAGCGCGATATAGTACATTCGGATGCGTTATCACTGCTGCAGCCGATTCTTGCTGTGGCTGCGCTATATCATGCGGCCAAGGAGCTCTGAGGGCAGCGCCTCTGTTGCGGATTATATACCTCGAAAGAGAACGAGAAAGAAAGAGAGAGAGAGAGAGATAAATCGTCGAATCGTATAAGACATGCGAGTATGTGAGTACGCGATACGTATGTATAGTGCAGTTCTCGGGCGCAATTGCTGGTCCGTCGTCTGGTATAGGTCACCTCTCTCGAGCCGCGCTCTTATCCTTTCCCTCCTTGCGCACGTATACGCACATAGCACACATACACATACGCACATGGAGCAGCAAAGCTATGCTATTCTCCTTCTTACTCTCTTTCTCTCTCATACGTACGAATATAAACTTATCCTATACGGTATAGCATTACGCAGCGTACGCATGAGTGTGTGTATATAATACGCGCGTGTGCGCAATCTATGTGCCTCTCCTTTGCAATCATAATGTCCTATACGCGTGCTATAATATGCTGTATATACTTTATGTATGTGCTGTTGCTCACATTCGTCGAATTGTCTACTACCACCTTTATACCTCGTAAAGGTCCTTTTCCTCGCAGGCCGCGTTTTTCGCTCTTTCTTCTTCCTCTCTTTGCTTATATATATACATTAAGCGATGTGCATACGTATGCCTATGCGTGCTGTGCTATACCAGCTGTTGAATCCACGAGCCATAAGCTTCCGGCGCACGCTGCGTTTATCAGCTGTTCGCTCCCTCTGTCCAGGACAATGTTGCCTTAATGCATCCTACTACTGCTGTTAAATGGCGCGATCCTCGAGCGAACATCGCTTATTCATCCTTTTTTTGCTGCTATACTACTGCTGTTGCTGCTCCGATTCGCTCGTATACTCTCGAAAACGAGAACAGCAGTCAGCAGATATATATATATATATATATACGAGAGCGAATATAATTTCCGAGCCTGCCATTCATATATATCGAGAAGCGAGAGCGAGCGCGACGATTCGTGCCAATAACCCATTGATTTTCGATCGTCGAGGTGTATGCGCGTACGCGTGTTTCTCGTTATATATATTATATTAAATGTAGGTCTCCGCGGCTGCGGCTGCGACGGTGGCAGCGAGGCGCGATCGCAACGACAACAACATCTATAAACGAGCTACAAGCGTCGAATGTACTTTGCCGCGCTCCTTCTAAAAAGCAGTGAAAGCTAGTAGATGTTGTTCGCGCTGTAGTATACACACACACCATGCGATATATGTGTTATGATAAAAGCTCGCGACACGCTCGCGGGCAAAGTGTGGCGCGAGAGACCGTGTCTAGTATACTATACATGCCGCGGTATATAGGTACGCGGAGAGCGGCGATTCAGCTCTGCGGCGGCCCGTGACTGCAGCGCGACCGCGCGACACACAACGCTGAAAAAGCCGCGCGAGTATACGCACAAAGTAGGCGACGTGCGTTATTATTGCATGCATATGAGAATCCACGTGTTTCGCTCCTATGTCCGCTCTTTATAAACATTGTAATATCGTCCATGTAAAGAATTGTGTTTCTGCAGCCGTGCTGGACGGGCCAGCTGCTGCTGCTGCTGCTGCTCTCCACTCAATGCGCGCATTGTACACTTGATTGACTTGATCATTCTGTATATGCTGCGCTGCGCTGCTAAAAAGAGAGCAGCGACTCAAGGGGTTGTGTACTGAAGAACAATCGACCGCGATATATTATATTAATATGCAGTACACGGCTGCTGCTGCTGCTGCAGGCGTACACTGTTCTTCGTCTCGGCTCTCCGCTGTAATCAGTTCACTCTCGAGTCGTCTCTCTCGCGCATTGACTATCAATTTAGCCTAATTTCGTATACTTGGCTCGCATCTCTACGTATCCATGGGTGTGTGTGTATATGCACATGCACTTGCTCCGCTGCCGCTGCTGGAGCTGCATGAATCATGACTCGCGCGCCCGCCGAAGAAAATTGCTCCGTTATACACGTTAAGACGGCGCGTATCTGCCGCTGCTGCCTCTTTTTTTTTCTTCTTTCCCCCTTTCTCGCATGGGCTCTCTCTCTCTCTCTCTATCTCGTTTCTGCAGAAGCGGCTGAGAAAACGGCTGGAGTTGCTCTCTGTGTGCCGCGCGCGTTGCGGGACTTTTTGCCAGTGCCGCATATTATATTAATGCAGCTTGGAGCTCTCGCTCGCGAACGCGTGCGAGCTGCTGTACGTGACCCCCCCGCTCGCGCGCGTATTATTATATATGCGTTAGCGCGCGAGCGAAGATGACGTACGGCTATGACAATTCTCGCGGGTATTTTATGTATTATGTATCGCCCCGTATCTTAGCTTGGCTCCTGTTTAATACGCAGGAATTGAAAGAAGTGGAGTGCGTTGTAGGCTTGTATGCGCTTCTTAAATTTCTCTCCGTGGTATTGAATTATATTTCGACCTGGATACACGAATGCGCGCACCCAAGAGAGTCGCTCTAATCGTACAAATGCCGTAATTCGAACTTTGTATTTTTCTTCTTTCGCAGAGAAGTCGAGACAGCACAGGCAAATTTCCAGAAGCAACGAGAGGATGAGCAATGATGAGCAGCATCAGCAACGGCCGAGTCTACGATAACGCGAGCAGCATGATGATCGCCACCAACAATAGTCCAGTCAAATCGACAGGCAGCATGTCGATGATGTCGTCGGTAGCAGCGACGCCGGCTGACTCGTCGACATCGTCGTCCGCAGCTGCAGCCACGTCTTCTTCGATCGACGACCCTAATAACGATGGCGAGTTGACTCATTACTGTATTATTATCATTACTACCGCGCGTCGCTTTTATTATACCGAGAAAAAATAACGATAATGTGCATGCGCGCTCCTTATTGGAGATAATAATCTTTGAATGTCTTTTGTTACACCCGTACTGTATGCAGCGGACAGCATGAGCAAGGAGATCCTCGCTACTCTGGATCAACAATCCGACTCGAGTAATTCCTTTTACAATCACCACAACAATCATTACAATCATCAAGACCAAATGCAGCAGCAATTATCCTCGTCGATGAATTCGTCCCAGCAGCAACAGCAAAACCAACAACTACAACAACAGATGCAGCAGCAACAACAACAGTCACAACAACAGCAGCAAAGGGTACCACCCACGTACGTCTACAGTACCGAGCATCATCATCACTCGCATCTTTATCATAATCAACGCAACGACAATTTGGACGACGTCGAGGTCGACGTGGATGACGAGAACAATCATCACGACCATCAGCTCTATCATCAACACAACAATCGCCATAACAATCACAATCACAATCATCATAATCATAATCACGACGGCGAGCCTCCGTCGTCGCAGCAGCAGCAGCACAATAATTATCGAAATCAGCTGGCCGAGGATCAGCTCGGGCCGCTGCCGCTCAATTGGGAGAAGGCTTTCACCGAGACGGGAGAGGTCTATTTCATCGAGTGAGTTTTTTTTGCGCGCAAGTCGAACGAAAGTTGAAATAATAATAATGATTGCAATGATTGTTTGTTTGTTTTTTCATTTATTAAAGCCACAATACCGGCACGTCGCACTGGCTGGACCCGCGATTATCCAAGTTTCAAAAACGATCGCTGGAGGAGTGCCTGGACGACGAGCTGCCTTACGGCTGGGAAAAGATCGAGGACACCCTCTACGGCACTTACTTCATCGACCATGTGAACCGACGGACGCAGTACGAAAATCCCGTCATTCAAGCAAAACGTGCTCAACAGATGCTCGTAAGTTTTTACTTGCTATCTTTTTTTTTTTTTTACTCTTTTTTATACCTATACATCCTTTTACTCCTCAAGCTTGGTGCTAAAGATAAATCACTTTTTGCAGCAGACTTCCATGAACGAGCACAACAACAAGGCCCCACCGCCTTCGGGCGGATTCACGCGCAATCCGGACGCGCTCAAGGGCCAACGGCTGCGAACCACCCTAGTAAAAAGCTCTCGAGGTCTTGGTTTTACTATTATAGGCGGAGACGACAACTGCCAGGAATTTTTACAAATCAAGAGCGTCGCTGCGAACGGGCCCGCCTGGCTCGACGGCAAACTCCAGACCGGCGACGTGCTCGTCTACGTCAACGACATCTGCGTGCTCGGCTTCACGCACAACGAGATGGTCCAGGTGTTCAAGTCCATCGCCAGCGGCGAGACCGTCTCCCTCGAGGTCTGCCGAGGCTATCCGCTGCCCTTCGACCCCAACGACCCCAACACCGAGGTGCTCACGACGATCGCCGTAAATCCGCCCGAACAAGAGCAGAGCCTGTACATGGATCTGGAGCGGGCAGTGGCGCGTGGCGAGCGCTTCGATTTTCTCAACTCGGCGACCTCGTTCATGCCGGTGTCGCACAGAAACGGCGTCGTTGTTGGTGGCGGCGAGAATCTCGCGTCGAACGCCTCCGTGACCTCCATGCCGGATCTGTGCATCTCGGAGAAGTTCAACATCGTCAAGAGGCCCAACAGTACCGATCTGCTGCTAAACGATAGCGTGGATCACTCCGTGACGACGCATCATCGCGAGCTGCACACGTCGGAGCAGCAGCAGTCTGCGCACTCGCCGATTTCAGGACCCAAATCGTCGGAATTCCTCACCATACCCATAGTCAAGGGCATCACGGGCTTCGGCTTCACGATAGCCGACTCGGCGCACGGCCAGAAAGTCAAGAAGATCCTGGACCGCGAGCGCTGCAAGAATCTCATGGAGAGCGACATACTCGTCAGCATCAACGACGTCAACGTGCGCAACATGTGTCACGCCGAGGTCGTGCAGGTGCTCAAGGACTGCCATCGCGACCAGGAGGCACTGATCTACGTGCAGCGTAGCGCCGCGCTCAAATCCCCTTTGACCGTGATGACCGACAAGGAGAGCAACAGCAGTCCGAGCAAGGACAAGCACGCGACTTTCGACTTCTTCCGTAGCAAGACGCCCACGGCTGACATCTACAGCACTCAGGCCAAGACCGTCGTGCCGCAGAGATCGAAGACGCCGCTCATCGACACGCGCTACAACAAGGAGACCGCCTACTCTCCGCTGCCACCGCTTCTACCGTCGAGCAGCAACGTCATCGTGCCTCCACAGCAGACGGTGGCCGAGTTGAGGGACGCCCTCGAGAACAGATACAACAAGTTTAACAATTCCAACGGGAACTACGCGAATCAACCCATCTATGGATACACCGACGTGCCGTACAAAACGGAGATGAGCCACATGACGGACAGTTTCGCGGGTATGGGATTGAACAGTAAGTTAGACTTTTCGTTTCTTCCATTTCATATTTATAAATAGATCGCCTCATTGATTATATTTGTGCAGCACGACTCGATGTCGAAGACAGTCTCCGCGAAGTCCTGAAGCAACGCGAGGATTGGCTCGCTATGAACATGAACGGCGGTGAAAACATCTACGGTATCAGCGTGAATCACCACTCGCAATCGCCCATGTCCAATCACCACATGCCGAAGCAAAACGGCGGCACCTATCATCTTCAGTCCCAGCAAGAGCCGATGGGCGATTATTACAAGGATATTTACGGCACGACGTCGCACTACGACAACGGCCAGCATCATCATCAGGATTACATGGCGATGTGCGCCGGACAGGAACAGAACGTCGATACCGGCGAGATCTGGGATAAGAGGAAAGAAAGCACGAGCTTCGAACACGAGCAGCCGCGATCCAGTTCCATCACACAGCAGTTAGTATAACTGAGCATTTGCCTGGCTTGAAAGCATTCTTATGAAATTTTACAATTTGTTATTTATTTTGACGTAGATACGCTAATTATGGCGATGGTATGATGAGAGTTAGCGATATGGTGTATTCAAGAATGCCGGATATCGAATGGATCGAGTCCTTAGTAACCCTCATACGGCATGATAACGGGTTTGGATTTAGAATTGTAGGCGGTACAGAGGAAGGAGCGCAGGTTAGTTTATTTTATTTAATATAATCTTCCAAACCCATTAATAATTGATATATTCAAAAAATCAATTGACAATTTAAATACAGCAGGTATCTGTCGGACATATCGTACCTGGCGGAGCCGCAGACCAAGACGGCCGCCTGAGTTCCGGCGATCTGATCGTGTCGGTCGACGGCGAATCGGTACTGAACTCATCGCATCATCGCGTCGTCCAGCTGATGATCGCAGCCGCGCAAAATGGCCAAGTTACTCTGGGAGTCAGGAGGCGGGTCATGCCCCAAGAGCATCAGCTACATCGCGAGCAGATGCAGTCGGTCGCCTCGAATTACGGCTGCCGAGGTATCGGCTTGAACGGCATGAATCACATTCAGTATCCGTACGATGTCACGGTGACGCGCGAGGAAAACGAGGGTTTCGGTTTTGTTCTGATATCCTCGGTAAACAAGGCCGGCTCAACGATCGGTCGTATCATCGAAAGTTCACCGGCCGAGAGGTGCGGTCGGCTCAACGTCGGAGATCATATACTTGCCGTCAATCGCGTTGATATAACCAACGCTTGCCATAAAGATATTGTGAATCTCATCAAAGATTCTGGATACTCGGTTACTTTGACGATAGGATATCCACTTGATGACTGCTGCAGCAATACATCTCTTTCTCAGAAAGTATGTAAAGTGGTTTGATTGAAAATTTAATAAATGCGTATAATTAATTAATATGTGTGTTTTTAAGGATGAAACCATAAGCGAAGGCGATAGTGGTCAATATCACGCAGTGGAACTGACTAGAGGTACTCGTGGTTTTGGATTCAGTATACGAGGAGGACGAGAATTCCAAAATATGCCATTGTTTGTGCTGCAAATCGCCGAAAATGGACCTGCATCGATAGACAATCGTCTAAGGGTATTTAGAAAATCAATAATTCCCTAGTAAATTTTCTAGTTTATTATTTTAACCATTTAATTTTCAATGTACTGTAGGTTGGCGATCAAATTATAGAAATTAATGGAATAAATACAAAAAATATGACTCATACAGAAGCCATCGAAATTATAAGAAACGGTGGCCCGACCGTAAGGCTGCTCGTACGACGAGGGTGTCAAATGCCTTCAGTGGTAGGTTCACCAAATCATCACCACGACATGAACATTTAAAGCAATTATCAAGCATCCACGATTGTTTTAACGCTAACAAAACGTCATTTACCCTCATTTTAATTTTGTTTTTAATTTTCATTCTTGTAATTGCATTTACCATTTTACATTTTTTTTATTGCGAAAACGCTTTGTTTCCCTAACGAATGCTGTAGATATAGGGTGGGCTGGAAACAATATTAAGCTGCATCTTTACATCTTAATGGCGCTTATTCACGGATCATCTGCTTCTTCGTTATTTAAATTTAAATGAAAAATTTGGGTAATTCGTTAATCAATGCTTATACAATTTTTCAGAGTACTCCATGAAAAGAATAAATGCTATTGGAGTGATGTAAAATTCCGTTCATCCTAAGTCACTCAGCGATTTTTTTATATTTTGTAAATATGATAATGACAATTTTATTGCATTATTATAAGTATTATAAAAATAACATTCATTAATAAATGTACTAACACGTGTGATAATTTACAAAAAAAGCAAACATTGTGCCTTGTGCGTGTTCTGATCAGTGAGTTCATTAACAACCATTTAAAAGTGAATGTTACATTGTTATATTTAAGTGTCGTTCGTGTTTCATATCAAATTAATCATATGAATGGTTTATTCAACATTGGCTTATTACCAATCGAAAAAGTTTCAACTTGACAATCAATTTTTTTATGTTTAGCTTACAGAAACACACTACTCTTCAGTAGTATAATTTTGACAATGAATATGTGATTTATTCGTTACATTATAACTAGATTTGAGCTGAACATAAAAACATAAAATAAAAGACGTGTCAAGAGAAACTTTTTCCGACGGCTCATGCAAAGTGAATTAGAGATATCGAAATATGATTTACAATGCTCGATATGAAATTAATATTATAGAATTACATGAGTATTGATGAATTAAATGAAGCTGCGGAAGATTCACGGATGATAGAGCATGAAGCTGCAAACAGCCAAATCATAACAAGACGTTCGAAAGACAATAAAAGAGTCTCATTATCGTGTTGCTGTACAACTCGGCCACGACGTTTAAGTTGATTTTTTTTATAAAAATCTTATTTTTAAGAAATGAATATTATATATACTGTATATGAATTTATTTAAAAAAGAACAAAATCGTGCGACACGATTTTTCAACTTTTAATTATTAAATAATTAATTGTAATGTACGTGATCCAAGATTTTTTGTGGAATTGAAATAATGCGCTCCGAGAGATTTATTATATAGAACTTCAAAAGTTTTAAACATAATGATAAGACGTATGTTAAAAAATATACATTAATTTATGGTGACGTAAAATTAATTTGTTGATGCATTTATATTTTTAAGAATGAGTTACATTCTTTTACATACATATATGAATGAATGAAGACCTACTGTTTTTATATAATATAAAAAAGAAACGAGTGCCCTCTTCTTAATAATAAGGAGTGAATTACGAGCAGAATTCATTAATCAAACATAACATATTTCACGAATCTGTGTACATAGAAACATTTTTTCAATTGAATGAGTTTCTTCAAAAATAATTCGAAAAAATTCTTATTTTGCAATTAACTATGTTCCATTTTATGCAACATTTTTATTGGAAAATGAATCAAAGTATTTTTAAGGAAACTTTTTCGTTGTTACAAGATAGGAGTACTGTTCAACTCTGTCGTCACCAAAGAATGCGTTCAATATTTTGATTGCAGTGTATTTTTTTCAGATATCTAGAAAAATTGATTTTATGAAACGGATTTGTGAAGTTTAAGAGCTTATTTTATGTGTAGAAATTCGAGAATTGAGCTTAAAACTGTTGAACAAATTTTCATCGAGTATGAAAAATGTATATTTTTATAAAAATATTTAGAGCTAATGAGATTTCTTCAAAACTCGAATCATGATAAAATCGTTATATTTTGAGATCTCATTTCCGTTGATACATCATTGAATGTTCACATTACATATTATATATTATTTACAAAACATGTAAATGCTTATTTACGAATTTATGCATTTACATATTTTAATTTATATATATATATGTAGAATCTATATACGGTAAATTTAATCCCACAATTATGACTTTCGAAGTAAAATATTATGTAATGTATCTATATACTTTTATATTGACTTGTGAACGCCGAAACTTTTTTTATCATAAAAATTTTTAACTATTTTCTTATTAGTAATAAATTTATGTAAATACATGTAAAACAATAAAGTTCTATATATTTATCAAGTAATTCGAAACTAATTTTTTTATTAGTGAAAAATAATTTTAACATGTTTTGTCTATCATGTTATTCTACTATATTCCAGTGTCCTTTTCAAATTTTTTGTTGAATAGTTAATTTATTTGCATAAGCTTCAGGCTAAAAATAAGCATTGTACAGCGGCTGCTGATTTCGAGACCGATTCCTTTGAAGTCTATTGAGGGTATCCCATTCGAACATCTGCTTAAATAATTTTACCAAATGAAACTGAACATGTTAGATGGGCATCAAGTCCAGTGTAACTCTTTTAAATGGTGTAGAAAAATAATTCATATTGATTTCGGAAACTTTATTGGAATGAGTTCTACAATCAAAACACTTATGATTCGTAACATAAAACTGCACACCGACGAACGTTTACCCTTTCAATCTATATACACAAAAATATACTTTAAAAGCCAGTTTTGGTGCTTACATAAAATCATATTCTAATGTTGATGATTTTACGCAAAATTTTCAAGTTTATTTTACTTAATAAGGTGATAATGAAAAGTTACGTTGACAATAAAAAGTAAATAAATCGTCATTGTCAGTTACAAATTATTATTAAAGCTTTCTTTAATTTTTATTCTTTTTTTCTCCTGTCTCTCATTACTTATATTAATAAAATAAGTATTTTAGAAAGTACAAAATTTTATTTATAGCTTACTGATTCGATGGAAAAAACTTCAAATTGATTTGTCTCTTAATATAAAAGAGAAATAATTTAATCACAAATGATCATGCCAAAATTATTGTAAATTTCTTCCTAACTCGAATTGTAAAATTCTTGTTTACATTATTTAGATAAAAAAATGCCTAATTTTAACTTGTATTTGTAAATAAAAATTTTCCTTTTAATAAATGAGCTGTAAAATTTGGTGGTAAGTATTTCAAAAGATTTGATGCTTTCAACCTCGTTGGTAGCCTGTTAAATCACTCATGATTTGAAATAATATTCGATTCAAAAACTTTGTCTAATTAATACATTTATTTGAAACAAACATTGTCTTCAAATCTTGTGCATATAGGTTTTAATCTTATAATTTAAAATATTTATAAAATTCTAAGCGTTTAGAAACCTTCTTTAAATTGTTTTGAATCTAATCTAGTTTGCAAAACTTCTAGATGCCTCTTAGCTTCACACTGTGGGAAGTTTTGCAGATCATAATATTGAGGTGCTATTTTTAAGAGCCATTCAGCTGTAAAGAAAAATAATTATCAATTAGTATGAGTTTTATTATTATTATTATTATTATTATTATTATTATTATTAATTTTTTTTTTTTTTTTCAAGAAAAATCTGAAGTGTAAATGATGCTTACGTTTAATATCTGTCACAGTTCGGATATAATTCTTCGTCGTCAGAACAAATTCATTGTATATAACCCATTCAGGTTTGTGATCTAGACAACTGCTGGGATGAAGCTGTACAATTTGATTATCCTTGATCGTTAAGTAATGTCCGGTTCTTTCCAAATGCGCTACCTGCATGAAGAATCCATTGACGAGAGCTTTTCTGATATTGACATAGTAGTCTTTTGACGTGAAGTCTGTGGATGTGCGTTTCAATTGGAAACGATCCATAATTCTACTCAATTGTTGTCTAACATTGTCTCCGCTTTTTAATGATCTGTAGTTAACGAAGTTATCGTAGCACCACTGAGGATCATCTTGATCTATAAACAAATAAAATTAATTTTAATAAACCTTCATCTTTTCACCATATAAAATAGTAATTATTATACTGTTAAGCTTACTCTGTTTGAAAGCGTGATACACGTTCAAGAGGGTCAAGTGGTCTCCATCAATATGAGCAAATCGCATCTTTGCTTCATCTGCTGCTTTCTTAGCTTCATTCGGACGAACAAAGCATTGTGGAACTGACAGCATAGCAGTTATGCTGAGGATTTCATTGCTGCAATTATGATTGCATGATGCTATCAACATTTTGGCTAATTGAGGATCTAGAGGGAACTCGGCCATGACCGCGCCCAAGTCGGTTAGATTGCCGTCGTCATCCAGAGCAGCGAGATAATTTAAAAGTTCTAGAGCTCTCATGAGAGTTTCTGGCGCGGGTGGGTCCATAAAATCAAAATGTACCAAATCGTCAATTCCAAGTTTTTTCAACTGCAAAACGACGCTGCCAAGATTTGATCGCAAAATTTCAGGATATGTATTCTCTTGCATTTCGTTTTTGTAGGCTTTCTCGGTATACAGCCTGAAACACTTTCCAGGCCTCGTTCTGCCTGCACGTCCGGCCCTCTGTTGCGCCGAAGCTTTACTGATCGGGGATACGAGTAAAGATTCGACTCTGATTCTTGGATTGTAAACCTTCTGTTTGGCAAAACCAGGATCTATCACGAATACGACACCGTCGATGGTCAATGAGGTTTCCGCAATGTTCGTGGAAACGACCACTTTACGCCCAATACCACCGTTAGGTTTCGTAGGTGGTGCTGGCTCAAAAATACGTTGCTGCAAATTCGGTGGTAAGGTTGAATACAGAGGTATACACTTAAGCTCGCCTACTTCTGGACCTAAACTGTCCATTTCGCGCTTAATGCGCTTGCAGGCCTCTTCGATTTCTTCTTGACCAGTGAGAAAAAGCAGTAAATCTCCAGGCACCTCTTCACACATATGAATTTGAACAACTGTTCGAATAGCAGCCTCAAGATAATCACGCTCTGGTTCAGGAGTGTAGAAAATTTCTACTGGATGTGTACGACCAGGTACGTTCATCAAAGGTGCATTGTCAAAGTAATGCTGAAACTTTCCTGCATCAAGGGTGGCACTCATAATAACTAGTTTGAGGTCAGATCGCTGTTTGATGACTTCTTTCAAGACACCCATAAGTAAATCAGTGGCAAGGGTACGTTCGTGAGCTTCATCAAGTAAAATAACTTGGTATGATTCAAGCATAGGGTCAGACATACCCTCTCGAAGTAACATACCGTCTGTCATGTATTTAAGAATTGTTTTTTGAGAACTGCAATCCTCGAAACGTATACTGTAACCAACTTCCTGACCTATAGACAAATAAATTATTCATTAGATTTGCTTCAAGTACATTATTATTGTAAATTGCCAATCATAAATATTTGTAACATACCAAGTGCAACATCCATTTCTTCTGACACTCTCTGAGCTACGCTCATGGCTGCTACTCTTCTGGGGCATGTACATGCCACAGCTTTTTTGCCAGTACTCTTTGAATACTCTACGCACCACTGTGGTATTTGAGTTGTTTTTCCAGATCCAGTTTCACCGACGAGTACAATGCACTGATGCTGTGCCAAGAGACGCATGAAATCTGCTCTGTACTCAAAAACTGGCAATGAAATTCTCTTTTTGTAAAGCTCATGGTATCGAGGTGTGTAAGGTAATCCTGTGTAGGGATTCAATTGAACATTGCTCTTGGTGGCCACTGGTGCAGCAGCAGCCGCAGCTGCAGTACTGGCTGGTGTAGCCACATTTGAACCATCACTGAAATCACATAATTAAGCATTGATTTTTAGAATTATAATTAATACTGCCTCAGTGGTGAACATAACCAAGCATAACTATGCAATGGTAGCGTGAATTTTATGATAGAGCCTGAATAAAGCACTGACAATTGAACGATTTGAATTGATGGAACTCGTGACACAAGCAAAAGCAAGGCATTGAGATGTTATTAACTCGGAGCATGTGCGCCGAGAATCTAGTTTAAACAACATAAAGAATAAAGAAAGAATCAACTTACGCTCTGCGCTTGACGTATGGGTCAACGACTTCAATTCTTCGCTTTGACATGGTCCTTAATTAATGTCAATCAACTCGCTCGAGTGTTTTTCACGCAAAAAAAAGAAACGCCGAGATTTGCGATCGCATCAACAACCAAAAATCAGCGAAAGCGTGCACGGACTGACTAATTTCGGAGCACCACGCACAGCAGTACGGAACGTACAGAGCGAGCAGTCGTCGTGCTTCTCTCTTCCGTCCTCGCTCCTCTCGATAATATTTCACGGAGACTCTCTCGCAAAACGGTTCTTCTGTTCTGTGCCGCCGCGAGCGACAAGTTGCGCTACTAACATAATGTATAGATTGCAGAGTACCGACTCCTAAATTTATTGTTATGACGCGGAGAACTAGAAAAAATGCAGGGTAAAATTTTAAGTGCACTTTTCCACGAAAATTATGCATTTTTTCAATTACCTGTAGATAAAAATTAAAAACAATTTTTTTTCGCTTTCAGTAATTAGGAGGCGCTACGGTCGACCACTTGTTTAAAGCGTTTATACTTTCTACGTTGAATTTTCATAATACTCGATCAAAATTCGGTGTTTTGAAAACCATCAAATGTTTTGATTTTTCTGCGATTGTTGATCCTGATCGAGTGCATGAATATTTCCAATTGTTGTGATGTCGTCTATAAAAACATTGATTGCTAGTATTGAAAATGAAGAAAAAATAAGGAAACAGACCATTCAAAATGAATTCGATGATAATAGGAGAAAGTATGCAGATATTTTGAACAAAATCAATTTCTTCAAAGGTGATTATCTAAGTAAATTGGTTGTTTTTCAAAGTGACAATCTTTGTTTTTTATCAACAGATGAAAATAAAAAAAGTATGGATAGCATCCTGAAAGGATTGGATAAATTGGTAGCGACCAAACATACAATTGAAAAAGCCCTGGAACAAACGGAGGAAGATTTCACTAGTTTACCAGTACCATTTGAACAACATAGGTAAAAAAATTGAATGTCACAGTGCAATACAAATGGTACATAAATATGTACCGGGCTAACATTTGATCATTCATTTCCAGTGAAACCATTGAATTGATTTCTAAAATGGCAGAGTACATCAGCAATGCCGGTAGTACAAGCAATGCAAATGATTTTGTGGCTGATCAAATACTTCACGATACTGTAAGAATCATGTATACCTCATAGTATATAAAATTTAACCATTTACTAAGTCATACTTACAAATAATTGCAGATTGCAGTTACAGAAAGTGTAGAAAATGATCTCAAAGAATGTCATACTGATTTTAATCAGGCACAAGCTCTCTACAATAATACCAAAGTACTCAGAAGTTTGATGGATGAGACAAGTAAATATTTGATTATGTAGTACACCTAGATTCTAGTCATTTATTTTACTATGATTATAATATTTTTTTGCTTTATAGGTGAAGGTGATCCAGAAGAAAATATTAACGATTCAATATTTTCATCAGATCAGTAACCCACTGATATCGGAATGTTAAGTTTTAAATAATATGAATCTCTGTATATATTTGATGTAATTATAATTGTAAATTATGTTTTGTGTAAAATTATTATTGTATCAATATAAATTTTTTAAAACAAACCCTTTGAAAATTTAATTTCTTAATTTTTCTCTCAATGACTTGAATTTTACTTCACATATCAACCAGTAGAGGTCGAGAATTGCCATTGTATTTGCGACTTGTTAAGGTTATTGTACTAGGTGCTTTGTTTACTTCTGGCTTTGAAAACATCAGTCTACGATCAGTTGTTGAATAAACTGTCACCCCAGAATTATTGTCATTGTTTCAACTATCAAAAATTATTATTTATAAAATATAAATATGGCATCGGCACAAAATAATGACGAAAATGTGGAAATTCGATTGGAGACAAATCCAGAACGAGTCACAATGGAATTGACAGATCTGATCAAAACAGAATTGCTCTCAGATGTAATGGGTAACGGTCATACCGAATCGTCCGAGGATAAATTACCTGCTAATTATGGAAACTTGCAAGACGAAGCTTATTTCCAGGAACAAAATGCGAAATTCCAAGCGATGCATGAACAACTAAGAAATCTCAAGGGTAAACTTATGAGAGCTTAAATTTACAATAAAAGTAGTTCAATTTTTTTTAACTATCAATATTAATATTTGTAGAAGAAAACAAAAAACAGTTAGATCAAATTATTGCCAGCATTGACAAATTGATGTCTGAAAAGCAGGAAGTTGAAGATTGTCTTAAATTAGCACAAGAACTTGATGATATGCCTGATATTTCTAATCTCGATGATAGTGATGAATATGACATTCCTCCTGAAAAAGCTAAACAAATGTATTTGTAACTTGTAATATAACACTAAAGTTTTTTACAAAATTAAATCAAACCTATTGAAAATTTTTTAGGACTGTTGCTGAAATTTTAAGCCATATAGGTGGACTTGACACTGATTCTGAAGCTCTTAAAATTAGTGGTGTAAATGAAGAGGTATAGTAAAAAAAATGAGTAATGACTATGTTCAATTTACATTCTGTGGGTGCTGAAATGTAATTAAAAATAATTTTTGTTTCAGGAATCTGAAGCTTCTAATAAATCTGAATCAAATGTGAAAAATTCACCGGATAAATCTGCCCACGATGTTGAAAATAAAAATATTCAAGATCAAAATGAAAGTGAAAAAGTTTTTCATGAATTATCGAACAGTACAAAAACAGAAAAAAAATCAGATCCCATATCAAATATAAAATGTAAAACTTTTTTTCTTAAATTTTTTTCCATTTCTTACAAAGATTATGTTTAAATAATAAATATACTTAATTTTATAGATGAAAAAGAAAAGCAGAACAGGAAAATCTCATCAACAGATAGTGAATAAATTATGCATCACGAAATATTAGACTTGTTCAGTATTTTTCACAACTGAATGAATATTTTAACTAGAAATTTTCCGAAGTGTTGAATATTTTATATATTTTTGTTCATAAATCTATGCTATGCTAGCATAGCAGTATTCTTTTGTAATCATAGTAAAGTCAGTAGTAGCCATTTGTGTTCATTGCACACTTTTAAGATTTAAGCTCACAAAACTTAGTAATTATTTTCCAATTATTTTACGCTGTTACTGAATTATCTTTAAAATGTTTGGAGTTTTATCAGAAATTTATGATTAATTACAAATAATTATATATTTTTGTACAATAGGTGATTGATATAAACTTTTTTTTGTATACTTTCATACACTTTGCTCTATTAAATAATTATAAAAATATACCCTCATAGCTTGAGATAATTAAGATAAAAAAATATACGTAAATTTTTATATTTCTTAACATATTAAATTTTAACTAAAATCTGGATGTGAAAAAGTTAACAAATTATCGTATTTTGTTGGTAATAATAACATTCTCAAATACATGAAATGCAACTGATTTGTTCAGACTCTCCTGAATCGATTTATCCCATCAACTTTCATAAAATACCATATTATTTATCCTCTCTTAAAATGGCATTGTCAAAAAATTCGTAACGTGCTGCAAAAGACACTTCAAGAAATTCAATCCAATAAATATAATAGTATCTTTCTATATTAAAACTTTCAGAACGATTGAAGAAGATAATTTGCAATAATCATATAGGATTAAAGATTGTTAATAGATGTATTTTTTACAGAAAAACGCACTTTAAAAAATGAATCTTGAAAAAATATTAAAAATTAATCATTTATAAACAGTATAAGCATTATCTTTTTTTGAACATTATCATAAAATATTATTTCTATATTCGTAATTTGTTGATGAAGGTTGACATTAATTAATAAGGCTTATTTTTGAGATACTCATATTCTTCTGAGGCTCGAAGAATAAATTTGGAATGAAAATTTTGCATACTCTAGTTGAATAAAAATTGCTTCGCCCTACATTAAAACTAAATTTTTAAACTTGTAATTTTTATTTAGTGTAAAATTTACTCAAATAAATTTCTCACTTCTTTAAAGCGCTATTTCATAAATAAATTTTTATCTTTTCAAGCAATTATTATTGTATTAAATATTAAATAATTCAGTTATTAAATATAATTTAAATAAAAAAACAATTTTTATGCTACAAGCAAATTTTATTTTGTCAAGTTATATTCCAACGTATACCATCGATTATAGTAAACATTTATTATATCACCTTGTATTCTTTCCAAAACTGTATGTCTCTGAAAACATTACCATTTATAATGATTCTAGCACCTTATACCGTTCTTATAGTCTTGAAGACTCTATTTTGTTAGATACTCTGGTTTTTTCGTATGTGGGTTGATTTGACAATATATTTTTTTTTTTGTAATTTTGTTTATAACATATGTGAAAAACATGTCACAATATTTACCAATTATTGTACAATCAAAAATTGAAGACATCGAAGTCGAACAATTATCGGAATTAGATATATCAGACCTTGAAAAACAAAATAGCAAAATTTATCCCTTGTTGGTGCCTTTTATGAAGGCATCACATGTATGGCCTTTTTGGTCTGGCATAAAAAAGTATCGAGCAAGGGTATCATTTACGTCGTTTGCTCTAGTTTTTATATCCACGGTAATGTCAATCACATTTTTTTCAATTGAATTTTTCGTATACGATAAAAATATGAATATATACATAAGGCTGGGTGCTCCGTAAACAGGGGAAATTTATATGAATGGTTTTTAATTGCAGTTAATTTATGTAGCAGAAATAATAAGCAACAATAAATTAGAAACAACTCTAGCCATGGAACTATGCATTCAAATTTTAGTTCAAACTATAGTTTTTTTCGGCACGTACTTTTTAACACTGGATAAAAAAGGCGTTATGACGGTAAAAATAGTCACACATTAATAATTTCTATTATATTTTGATGGAATAATTGCATTTTAATTAGTCGAAGACTATTTTTAAATTATCTATATCGTTATGAAGGTACAAAAGTTAATAGTTATTATGACAAGGAATTATTTTCGATGTAGTTCCGAGGAAAAAAGGTTTCTACAAAATTACATAAATATATGTAATTTCGCGTGTTACATAATCACAGGTCTATGCTCCAAAAAAACAAAATGCATTTCACTAAACAAACAATTTAATTATTTTTTAGGTCTTGTATGTGGTTCCTATATATGTATATTATTATAATTCCAGTATTATGGCCAGTCACAGCAAATTTTATTTTACCAGGAAATCATTCACCAAATAAAATTTCGATTCACTTTGAATTATTTATAGGCAAAGACACACACTTTTATCATTATTTTTTTGTTTTGTCTGTACTATGTTACCAGACATCAGTATTTGTTTCAAGTTTAGGAATCGCCTACCTATCGGGAGCCCTTTACGTAATAGGAAAATTTAGATTCATGGGGTATTAAAATACGAATTTTGTATTATTCATTAATAATTAATTGAAATAAATATTAAAGTTTTTTTAAATTAGATCGAAGTTAAAAGAAATAACAAATTTTTCGCGAAAGAAAGATTGTTTGGAAAAAGACGATGACATTTTCAAAAATTTTTCTCAGCTTTTTCAACTGCATCAAGATAGTATTTAGTTGAGTGATAATATTAGGGATTTTTTGATTTAATTATTAATAAATTACTTTTTTCAATGAATAGTTATTTTGATTTACTGAATGCAGTAACTAGTCCTATAATACTCTTGGGAACATTAGGTATGATCGTTGGCCTTAGCTTTTCCGGGTGTTTGGTACACTTTCAAATTTTTGCATTTGATTTTAAATGAGGACATTTTATAATTGATAGCTTTATTTTATTCTCAGATGGTAATTGTGTATAAAGAAGATATAAACATTGCTTTAAAAATGGGCTTCGCATACATCATATGCTCAGAGTTTTTAATTGTATCGAGCTATCCCTCGCAGAAAATTTTTGATGCTAGCAGTGACATTTTCGAGGACTGGTAAGTATGTTGATTCTTGTAAAGCGTTAACAATTTTTTCTACTTTAAAAAATTCACATTTTGTGATTCTAAAAATTAGTTATTACACTGACTGGTACAGATACTCTATAAAAACTAGAAAAATGATACAACTAATAATGATAAGGGCCAGTATGCCTTGCTGTATTAAAATTGGGCCAATCACACCTTTGCATTTTGAAACGAGTCAGCAGGTAGCTATGAATATTTAGACTCATTTCAACAATTACCTCATGCATTTAATTTTTTATCTTAGATTATACGATTATCTCTGTCGTACGTTGTTTCATTGATGTCTATTTATGATCATTGAATCGTAGCTCTCAAAATGTTATCAATTAAAAAAAAATACATTGTACACTTGATGCTGAGTTGGAAACTTTTTGAACATTATCAAAAAATTTTAATTTTGAAAAAATGCAAACGAACAAAAAAGTTTAAAAATTAGTCAAAGATCACGTGTTCATTTTTTAAGAACTGTTTTATTTGAAGCTCTTGGTTAAACAATGAATTCTTGCTTAAATTGTGGGTTATATACTTTAGATGCTCTTATTGTCCAACATTTTTTTTAAAAAACATCCCTGATTTTTGGGGTCATTTTGGCTTTTTGAAGGCTAACATTTTCTAAAAATTCTAAAAAAAAGTTCTAATAATTTTTTTAATGAAGGGCCATATTGATGCCCACAAAGTGGAATTTTGCGATTGAAACTACTGAAATTCAATTTTGATTTTCTGTGGACGCGAAAATACGTGATAGACTTATAAGTCAGTTAGCAAATTTAGATCAAAACCCAATGTTTTTCGAAAATCTTGTGTTTTTTGTTTTGTTAAATTTTTCAAAACTTTTTATCATCAAATAATTCTGATACTGGATTCAGAAGTATTATGAAATCTTACGTCAAAGATGACTATTCAAATATTTTTCAGACATTTTTTCTCAAAGTTTGACACCTCAAAACATATAGGCCTACTCTTGGAGAGACAATCCCAAAACGGGTAAAAATTTAATGAAAATAAAAGTAATTTTATACAAGCATATAAGTTTCATTGTAATATTCATGAATTTTTTACCATTCTTATAGTCCTAGAGACTCTATTTTGTTAGAGACTTTGGTTTTTTTGTATGTGGGTTGATTTGTCCATAGATTTTTTTTGTAATTTTGTTTATAACATATGTGAAAAACATGTCACAATATTTACCAATTATTGTACAATCAAAAATTGAAGACATCGAAGTCGAACAATTATCGGAATTAGATATATCAGACCTTGAAAAACAAAATAGCAAAATTTATCCCTTGTTGGTGCCTTTTATGAAGGCATCACATGTATGGCCTTTTTGGTCTGGCATAAAAAAGTATCGAGCAAGGGTATCATTTACGTCGTTTGCTCTAGTTTTTATATCCACGGTAATGTCAATAAAATTTTTTTTAAATTCAATTTTTCGTATACAATAAAAATATAAATTAGCACACAAGGTTGATGCTCCACAATCTCAAGCAATTGATACGAATGATTGATAATTGCAGTTAATTTATATAGCAGAAATAATAAGCAACAATACATTGGAAACGAATCTAGCCGTGGAATTATGCATCCAAATTTTACTCCAAATTTTAATTCTCTTTGGCATATACGTCTTAACTCTGGATAAAAAAGGCTTTATAACGGTAAAGTTACATATTATTTTCGATTAATCGAAGCATATTTTTATATTATTTATATCATTACAAAGGTAAAAAAATTAATAATTATTATGACAAGGAATTATTTTCGATGTAGTTCAGAGGAAAAAAGGTTTCTTCAAAATTACATGAATATATCTAATTTCGCGTGTCACATAATCACAGGTCTAGGCTAAAAAAAAACAAAAAAAAATAAACTTCACTAAATAAACAATTTAATTTTTTTGTAGGTCTTATATGTGGCTCCTACACTATGTATATTATTATAATTCCAGTATTATGGCCAGTCACAGCAAATTTGATTGTTCCTGGAAATCATTCACACCAAATAAAAATTTTGTTTCACTTTGAATTATTTTTAGGCAAAGACACGTATTTTTATCATTATTTTTTTATTTTGTCTATACTATGTTTCATGGCATCAGTATTCGTTTCAACTTTAGGAATTGCTTACTTATCGATAATTTCCTACGGGATTGGACGATTTAGATTCATGGGGTATTTATTTAGAATTTTAGTAACCGGTTTTTTATAATTAAAATAAATAAAGTAGTTGGTTTAAACTAAGATGGAAGTTGAAGGAATTTACAAATTTCTCTCGATCAAAAAGTTTTTTTGGAAAAAGATGATGAAATTTTCAAACATGTCTCTCAGCTTGTTCAACTGCATCAAAATTGTATCTAGTTAAGTGATGTTATTGAGAATCGATTTGCTTAATTATAATTTATTTATCTTTGATCAGTTGTTTTGATTTAATAAATGAAGTAACTAGTCCTATCATATTCATTGGAACGTTGGGCTTTATCGTCTGCCTTAGCTTTTCCGGTTGTTTAGTACGGTTTCAATTTTTTGTTTTTTAACGTTAAATAGCACATTTTACAATTTTATAACTTATAACTTTATTTTTCTCGCAGATAGTAATTAAATATAAAGAGGATATATATATCTTGCTTTCAAAATGGGTTTTGTATACATCATGTGCTCAGAGTTTTTACTTGTAACGAGCTATCCATCGCAGATAATCTACGATGCTAGCAGTGACATTTTTGACAAGTGGTGAGGATTTTGATTCTCGATAATGCATGAAAATTATAATTCGTTCATAAAAATTTATATGTTTTGATTATTTCTGACCAAAATAGTTATTGTACTGATTGGTATAGATACCCAATAAAAACTAGGAAAATGATACGACTAATACTGGTGAGGTCTATTAGACCGTCCTGTGTTAGGATCGGGCCAAGTACGCTTTTGAATTTTGAAACGAGTCAGCAGGTACTATACCACATTTATAAAAATTAAGACTTAATTCAATTGTCATCAATTTATGTAATTATTTTTTATTTTAGATAATACATTTATCTTTGTCATACGTTATTTCACTAATGTCTATCTATGAACATTAAATCCTACCTCTTAAAAACGTTATTAACTGATTTTGAACTAAGAATTTTTCAAATGTTCGCGATAAGTATGAATTTGGGAAAAATTCCATCTTTCCAAAAAGAGTCGTAAACGGTACCAAAAATGCAACAAAAATTTTCGGATATTTGTGACATATCAAGTATTCATTATGTCAGATCTGAGAAAATTTGTAACTAGATGTACCAGCGAAGAATTTTCTATATAAATATTTAAAAAAAACTTTATTTACGAAATATAAATTGGTAATTTTATTTGCTTTGTCTGTGCAAAAGCTCTGCATTAGGCTTGAAAACAAATTTTTAAACGAGTCATCGTAGAACTACTCGTTTAGGTATTCAGGTACTTTATTGAATTCTGCTTTTTATTAAGGAATTATAACCTGAGATTAAAAAATGTTTTTTTGAAAATTTTTATAAAAGTTGTATTTTCGTCTCATTTTCTGGTTATTTTTATACAAGGTTCGATAAGTCTACAATGTGTGAATAGTGGTCTTAAATATTATAATCCTTTATAATAAATTCAGATTCGAAATTTACACAGTTGAATAAAATTGACCTCGTACTATTATATTAAAACTGCATTTTTTAACTAGTAATTTTTTTTCATCGAGCTTATACATTTTCAACATTTAAAAAGGATTAAATTTTCATCTCAACATTTTTTATACTCCACATAGTCAATACAAATAAAATACATAAAGAATTATTTTAAGCAATAGAAAATTTTCATTTGTCCAGTATTAGAATTGGACCAAGCACACTTTTGAATTTTGAAACGAGTCGTCAGGTAGTTATCAATACTAGAAGTAAGATGTATTTCAACATTTATTTATTCATGTAATTACTTTTCATTTTAGATTATACAACTAACTTCGTCATACGTTGTTTCCTTGATGACCATTTATAATCGTTAAATCTTACTTTTTCAAATTTGTAGATTCAAAATAGCTTTTATTTGTATCAGTCTCACTAATTGAAAATAAAATTATGTGTAATTAATAATTGATTTTTGCACCGACTTTACAGGAGATTTATCTCTCCTGTATAATAATAACTCTGAAAGCCCTACAAAACATAAGAAAAGTTTTAATAATTAACTTATTTGACAAATTTGACGCTGGATTCAAAAAATTCATAAAATTTTGCTTCAGAAAAAAACTATTTAGATATTTTTCAAATACTTTTTACATTAGTTTTTACAACCTGAAAAAATATGTGTAATTGCATCAATTTGGCACGAAGCAGGGTAAATTTTGATAAGAATTTAATATTTGTATGTAAGTATACAAGTTCCATTGCAATGATTTTATAACTTTATACTGTTGTTGTTACACTAAACACTCTCTTATTTTATGGGTCAGACGGGAATCGAATTTGTGCACAAGTATCACTGACATTTCGAAACTTTTATACTCTTTTAGAAACTTAAATAAAAATAACTTAAAAAGGGCATGAAAGTTTGTAACTTTTCGATTTCAGTGTGTATTCAACATAATTAATTATTATAATTTTTTTTTCAACTCAAAATCAGCTGAAATTTTTATTAATACACGTTATAGAATCATTCCATTGCACGATTCCGTCGATCATCCTTGGTTCATTTATAACTTGTTATTCAGCTCGTACTTCGGCAGGATAAGTTGGGAGTGTATGATATCCTACGAAAATTTTGATTGTGAAGATGCATACTACAGGAAAATATTACACGAGCTGTAGGCGAGTGTTGGAATGAGTTTTGTTAAAAAACATAGCTGGCTCAAATACTATTACCATATATCTGCAGCCAGTGGCGCATTAGAAAAAGGCCACCTCCATGCAAACTTTCATTTGCCATTCACTTACTTCGAAAACAACTATTAGATTTTTCGAAGTTAGTAATAAAAATTAGTAATAATTTTGCATCAGTCGATCAAATTTGATCATTTCTATTACATCAGTTATATTATATCTCTGTGTAGCGTATTTTTTGTTAATTAAATGACTAAACATTTTTTTCAACCAAACTCGTATTCGACTCATACTTACATTCGTTGGTAATTAAATCTAGTTTAAAAATATCCAAAACCAAATGGTCACGCCGTTTATAACATTGTCAGGGCGTGAATTTTTCATCAATGGGTATTATCCTGAGTTATATTCTTACTTTCACGCCCGCGAACCATAAGCGCTCGATCGACGCAGCGCAGTGACGAGCGACGACTGACATATTGATTACGAATCGATGATTATTTCGAGCCAAGCTGCTGCTGCCACCCACATATATATTAGACCAATAAATCACTCTATATTTTTAAATTGGGGTCAAAACAATTTTTGCAAGATCTTACTATGTTTATAACTTTTGATAATCCTTTTTTCTTAAAGTTGTTTTCTTGATGTCCGTTTATGATCGTTAAAAATCTTCATTCTTTTATTGGTGAGGTTCATGCAAATAAATAACGTTGATTGAATAAAAAATATAAGATGTTATTTTTGCTACGATAAATTGATTCAATCACAAGACTAATAATTATGAATACCGAACGCCACAGCTTAGTCATGAGAGTCAAACTCGAGGATGCGAGTTTCTAGTTCTCGATATAGTACAAGATGACAGAATGTAAATAATTGAAATCGCATGAAATATTCAAAGAACTCAATTGATAAACTACACATTATACATAAAAAAAGAAATGAAATAAACGCACTAAACTCATAGGATCATTTCATTGCACGATTCCGTCGAAGATCCTTGGCGCATCTGTAACTTGTTATCCAGCTCGTATCTCAGCAGGATGAGCTGGGGATCTATGATATCCTACGAAAATAACGATTGCGGAGATGCATATAAAATTTATAATATCTCGCGATAAACCGATTACCTTACCTTATTATGAGAGTAACGAGAAGATCCGGGAAATTCGGAATAGTAAGACGTGGTCTCGTGATTTATCGGTGTCCTCGCGTTGGCTCTGTTGAGAGCATCCTCTGGCTTCTCCGCTTCGTTGATGTGAATCGACAATCTATCCCTACGAATAAAACAAAAAATCGTCCATGTAGTAACATTACTCATAATGAACGATTTCCGCGTAAATATTAAATACGTTTATCGCCTACTTGGCCAACTGAAGTTTCTCGATGGCGATTTGGCTCTCTTTCTGCGTGAGAATGTCCTCCTGTATGTGCAGCTTGCCGAGCTTCTCCTTGTATCGCTCCTCGATGAATCGGGCCTGCTTCAGAGCCTGCAGACCCTCGTCCCTCTTGGCCACGGCCGACTGCGTGAACTGCTGAAGCTCGCGAGCTTTCTGCACGAGTCGGGCCTCTTTGTCGCGGATCTCGCTGGCTTGCGCGTCGAGTTCGGCTACCTTTTCCTTCCACTTGAGTCTCTCCTGATTGGCACACGCTTTGGCATCTTGGGCGGCTTTTATCGTCGCTTCTAACTGAAAGGAGATTTCGTGTAGCTTGAGATGAAAAAATTTCGTATTCGAAAATTTACCTCAACTTTGGAAGACTCGTTTTCGCCGATTTTCAGTCGATCGAAGATCTGGAGCTTTCCTCTCTCGGCGGCTATCATCTGTCTCTCCTGAGCCAGCCACTGCATCTGCACGTTCTGCTCCTTGGCCAACGCTTCCCTCATGGCCTATAAATAACAATAAGCATTATGCAACTTTTATTGAATACATTTATTTTCAAACGTTTTAATTTATTTACCTGTATCCGTTCGCGTTCCCAATTCGTCTGGTCGACGAGAATCTCGCGATTTCTGAGCAGGGCTTGCTCCTTCGATCGATATAACTCTTCGGTCTCTTTCAGGCTCGCATTCTGCTTGTGGAATTCCAGCATGAGCTGGGAGATTTCCGTTTCTAATTTCTCGATCGTCGCCGTCAGTTTCTTTTTTTCCTCGCTAAATGCCTCTCTCTGTTTTTCCAACTGCTCCTTTAAATCTGCAAAAACCAAAAATCAGAAAGGCAATCGACTCGATACTTGTTGAAAATTGTTGCTATCCTCACACTCGATATTCTTCTCCAGCATCGAGTAATGATGATCCCTCGACTCGTCGAAACGCTCGTCTCTGCTCTGAAACTTCTTCTGCATCCCCTCGAGTCCCTCGACGATGACCTGCGACTTGTTCAAAATATTCTGAACGTTGGTGCTCTCCTGGGTCATGGTGTTCATGGCGCGACGCTCCGACTCTTTGGTCCTGGTCAGACGCTCGATCGTCTCGAGATGCTCGCGCTGCAGCAGCTCGACGTTCTTGAAGTGTCGATCCTGCATCTCGGCGATCAGCTTCGCGTGCTCGGCCTTCGCTCGATCCCGCTCGGCTTTGCGATCCGCTTCGATCTCCGTCATTTCCTCCTTGAGCTTTTGGATCTTGAGCTTGTAGTCGGCCTCGATGCACTCGACGTCGTCCATCATTCGCTTCTCCATCTGCACCATTTGCTCCTCCAAAAAGGTAATCTGCTTTCTGTAAGCAAAAGAGTCACGTCAAAGTCATAATAAATAAATATCCAAAAACTCTTCGTACTTGTAAGAATCTTCGAGCATCGTCGTCTCTTTCTCGTGCTTGTCCTTCAAACTCTCCAGCGTACTCTCCAAATACGACTTTTCCAACTTGAGCTTCTGCAACTCGGACTCGCACTCGTCTAGCTCCCTCGTCGCCTCCTTGGCCCTACGCAGCTCTTGATCAACCGGCAACGTCAATCCAGCCTCCGGTTGGCTGGCCAACGCCCCGATGTACGAGTCTATCCTTTCCTGCTGGGCTCTGATCTGCGCCTCCATCGCCGCCTGCCTCTCGCACTGTCTGGCCAGTAGCGCATTGAACTGCGACTCCTGCTCGGCCAGTTTGGCTCTTTGCGTGGCCAACAAACCGTTGAGCTTGCCGCTCTGCTGGGACAGGGCCAGGGCCGTTCGTAGCTCGTGCTCCTGCTGCTGCATGTTGACCAGAGCCGCCCGTTGATCGAACTCCATACCGAGGAGTTTCGAGGTCGCGGCGTCGTTGACGTGACTGCCTTCCGTGAGGACGCTCGAGCTCGTCGCCAATAGGGTCGTCGACTGATCTGTAAGTCCGGATAACTTGGCTTCTTTATCGCTCGCGAGCTTCGGAGGTCCGCCGAGCCACTCGGGAAGATCGTCGTTCGACGCCGTCGCTGCTTCCTCTTTGCGAGCTTCGCTGATGCTCGGCTCGACGATTTTTACTACGGACGGCTTTTCCTCGATTTTCAGGGTGTCGTCGATGAGCAACGGCGCCGACAGCAAGCCCAGAGGGTCGTTGTTCTGTGGCGTCGCTCTGCGACCTCTCCGCGGCTCCTTTCCCGCGCTCAAGGAAAAGCCAACGTTGTTGCTACTACCTTTGCTCGTGATCTCGCTCGATAATCCTGTCAAAAGAGTATTTTTCATCAATGTGCATCGATGAAAAGCAGATGATTTTGCATCAATGCGTACTCGAACCAGTCGTCATCGTCGTCTCTCTCGGAATCGTTCTCGTACTGCTACTGACCATCGGCGCCGCCGGCATCTCGTAATCGAACACGTTCTTCTTACGCAGATCCGGACTGGATTTCGAGCGGCTGCTGCCGAACAGATCCTCCATGAGTAATTTCTTCGACTGGGCGCTGCTCGTTGTGGTTTTCGTCAGATAGTCGTCGTCGTCGTTCACGTCGTCGAATAATGATTTCATTTTTGTTTCTTGTTTATCGTCGCTTTTCTGAAAAAAATTAAGCATGACGATTATTGAAACTTGCAAGCTCAAACTCTTTTCGATTTTTATAATGCTTACCGAAAGTTTCGTAGTTTCCTCGGTTATCTCAGCCCTCCGTTCATCTTTCTTTGCGTCCTCGTCTTCGCTAGACTCTTTATCCGATAACAACAAATCAGTCAATGGATCGTTGACACTCGAATCTTTGAAAAAAACCTTCTTCTTCGACTTTTCGTTGTTGTCGTCTACACTCGGCGTCGGTGGCTTATCGTCCCTTAGCGGCTTCTGCTGGTCGAATTCGTTCATCACCTCGATTCATCCCCCTACTACTGGCACGTGCGCGACAACTACAACGGTAACAAAAACAAACGACATCGTCGCGAACAACGCCGACGACGACAGCTGCGATCCCAACCACCCTCGATTTCCCATATCATATCGTTGGGCAGAGATATACTCGTGACCGAAGCAGCAGCATGTGTGTTTTGAATCTGAGCGCACAAGTTGGCCGTGCCATCGCCAATGGCAACAGATGTAGGCAGCCTCGCGCACGGCAATACGCCATACAGTCAGCAGACTGACACATATGCCCGTACGGCGTACACATTAGCATATAGGTGGAGACTGGAGTGTGTGCGGCAGTGTGGACTGTGGACTACATACAATATAAATAATCGAACTTAACCTATCCGTTTTATACAAACACACAGCAGAACAGACGACGACGACAGAGTACGGACGTGTGTCACACCATCAGTCATTCGTTGCATAGTACACGTCTCGTGCGTCCATTCAAATAATTCCACATTTTTTAATCAATTGCACTCGCGATGACGGACGTCAAGTTTTCGGCCAGGGCCTACGCCAAGGTCCTTCTGCACGCCATCAAGTATCCGCACTGTGCCATCAACGGTCTACTGCTCGGCAAGTACAGCAACGGCGAGCTGTCCATCGTCGACGCCGTGCCCCTGTTTCACATAAGTCTGCACTTGGCACCCATGGGCGAGCTCGCCCTCAACACGGTAAGAATTTTACTCCTCTGCCACTACCTTTTGGTTTTTTTGTGTGTCTGGAACGAATAATGAAGTGACACACGACGCTTTTTCTGTTATACAAAGGTTGAACAGTTGGCCACAGAACTGAATTTGGAGATAGCTGGCTACTATGCAGCCAACGAAAACATCAATGACACTAGGTATGTTTTTTATTGTTGCCCTTTGATGATAATTCATGAATTAGAATACTAACCGTTGACTTTTGATCGAACAGCATTGACAAACCGGCACACAGAGCTATATCAGAAAAGTTGACTGAGAACTTTGATCATGCAATCATAGCCATGGTTGACAATAAAGAATTGTCCATCGATATGGACAGATTCGCGCTTAAGGTTTCACAGTATTCAGACGGCAAATGGAAGGTTAAAGACAGAGCTAGGTAAGTTTATTTTCTTTCAAAGTGTACGCACTTTTTGGAAAAATTACTAAAATAAAGAACATTGTTTTAGCGTACGATACGAAGGTGATGATGCTCTTTTGAAAGCTCTCTACAAACTGAACAAAGATGAGAGGTACAGGGATTTACATGATTTTGATAATCATCTGGATGACGTCTCAGTGGATTGGAGAAACAGAAAATTGAACAAAATTATTGACGGAGCATTGCAACGACAAGTTTAATGGTGTCAAAATAATTTATGATATTGTTTTAATTGTTCAAATATTTATATATTTATACATTCTTACAAAGGGTAGTTTTTCAAAGACTATTCTTTAAAGCACGGTTGTGTACAATATTCCATTTAAGTAATTATACACATATAGTCATGAAATATATTAGTATACATCAGCCCAATGCTTTTATTAAATAAATATCCACAGAACCATGAAAATTTAAGCTCTAAATATGATTTTATTATGTAGAATCAAAAATGCAGGGACTTAATACACAAATTTATTGTTGTCAGATAAAGGTTAATCTCAAACAAAACATAGCAATCAAATTCAATGTTCTAATAACGTCATTTTAATTATAACTACATAGAATTGCTCAGTAGATTTACAATTTCTTTTTTACAATAACGTCTTTTCAGTCTCGGGTCTAATCGTAAAAGTTTTCTCGCTTTTTTTCAATTTGAAAATGCGATTGTTCAGTAATAGAAATTTTTTTTTAAGATTGCTGCAATTTCAAATCTAACGGGCTACCTTTCGAGCTGTTTTATTATTCTTATGTAAGAGTTGATTAGTTTTTAACGATTCAATCTTCAGCTATGTTTTTTTTTTATCGCATCGATGCGTGAGCGTCTATGGATATGTAAAATAGGTTGACTCTGTATTATTTCTACAACTTATATATTTTTCATTACACCACACAATACATTTTAACATTGACTTTTTTTATTCGTCTCTTTTGTTTATTTATACTTATGGAAAGATCCAGACATGTTTTTTCAAAAAATTCTGAAGAATGATTTGTTTCGTATTTCGCGTCACAGATATATTTGAGACTGGTTCTTATTTCCCAAAATGTTTAAATCTTACTTCTAGATGTGGATTCATAGGGTGTGGATCATAGGGTTTGAAGCATAAGAAAATTGCGATCCTGGATGATTTTTCTTTTAAGTTGTTCCTTTTCGAAATAGAAAATCACAAAGATAGGGCTATGTAAATTGAATTTGGGTATAACTTTATACAAACTTTTAAAAACTTTTATAAAACTTTATAGTGTTTTGGTTTCATTGCTTACTTGAAGCAACATAAACAATATTAAACAATTTCTTTTTTTTTTTTAAACTTAATACCAGCTTTATTATCAAAAAATTTTAATTCGCATCGTAGTTTGTTTCATGCGTCAAGTTCAAGCTTGATGACCCACTAAAATTTTCAATGTATCCACCGCAGTTGACAAAGTTCTCAAAGACATTATGATGCTTCATATCGATCTAAGAATTTTTTTATAAAGTTAAATTAAATAAAGAAAGTGTTACTCTGTATTCGTATTTCACCACGTTAACATAGGTGTCTCAAACTAAGATCGATATAGATACTGCTGATGACACTATTGTAAAAGCTAATAAACTATGGGAAGATAATTTTCCCTGGACTGCAAACATGATAAGAGGATTGCCTTCCTGTATCCTTTCCAAAATAAAACTCTGCAAGCATTTGGAAACATAACTCTATGTATGTGTCTATTTCTTCCTTTAAACCTCTCGGTAGGTATTTATGAGATTTTGCAAGCTACAACATCAGTAATAATCACTATTCATTTAGATACTGCAACTATTGAAAGAAAAAGAAAATGGTATTAAAGGCAGCACATTAGTCGAAATAATAATTCAGTTATTCGCTTTTTTAACGATGATGTTCTGTAATGTGTTCATGATATGCTAAAAAAAGGTGAAGTTTTTAATTTTAGCCGTTTTTAATTGGTGTTATAAATAATCCACATTCTTCTATTTCAAATGAAAATAAGATATGTTCGAGCGTAATATTGATGACTCGAATGTGGGTAACAATTTCCAGAAGATTTTCAAGAAATCATAATGAAAACAGCGAAAAAAGGATATTATTTTTGCGTTTTTCAAACAGGTCAGTATTCACACTCTACCAGGGTGTTGAATCAGACTCATTTATTCAGATATTTTTTAGGATCAATAGTACTATTATGTATTATTATGGGAATAGCTCCGGTAGTTATTCCATCTTTTTTAACTTGGGCCTTTCCAGGCAATCAGACTTATGAAAAATCCCTCCCACTCCATATGGAATTTTTCATTGATAAAGATGAATACTTTTATCACATTTTTGCAGCTCAACTTGTTACTTTATTTGTTTTTGGTTTATTGATAGGTACTATGTATCATTTCCAGTGCAGTGCTATACTGTTTATTATTTGCGAATTTCAGAGTTTAAAGTACACATAAATTTGAATATCATAAATTATAATAATATTATCGTCAAATAAATTAAAAAAAAACGTTATTATTTAGTTCAATGTTCGAGAAATTCATTTTTCAGATACAATTTTAAGAGAATGAAAACGGCTTATAACTGCCAAGTTGCGACTAATGAAGAAAATGCCAATAAATTGATTTGTGAAGAACTCAAAAATTTAGTTCGCATGCATCAATTTTGTATCGAGTGAGTGGTACTAAACAATACAATTCCGGTTTGAATTTTTCATCTATATGAATATTTTTACGAATATAGATGGTAATCTTAGTGGAAACAGATTTGGTAGGGACAGCAAAAATGTTGTGTGCGTTTTGCTTAACTTTGTGTACCATCATTTTTGTTTGTATTCCTAGTCAACTTTTGAAAATCAACAGTGAGGATTTTTACATTGCAAGATACTAATGAACTCGAATTTATTGATTTTTTTCAAACATAATTAGATAAGTTAATCACTATTTTATTCAAGTTGTGGAATGAATGGTGTATTTCATTCACCAAAGATACAGAAGATGTTGTTATTCATAATGATGAGATCAATGAAGCCTTTCGTACTTAATGCTGGTCCAACGATAGAATTAAATTTCGAAACCTGCAGCACTGTACGTCTTTTATTCCTTTTAAAAATGAAACGATTTTAATGCAAACATTTGTTTCTAGATAATCAAATCTTCTATGTCATATGCAGCAACCTTCAGATCTCCTTACAATTCGCTATAATTTTTCCTCTTTCTCATTTATACTTTACGAGTAGAATAAATAGTTTTAGAACTACATACATATTGTTAAGTAATAATCCCGACGGAAATTGAAATTGCGTATAACTTGAGAAACTTTTAAAAACGTTCATAAGCTTTTATAAACGTAAATAAAAGGTTTGATTTCGGATGTATATAAAAGTTTATAAAACGTTGTAGCATTTCGGTTTTATTTTGTATTTGAAGCAACATCAACACTATTCGTTTTTTTCTTTTTAACTCAATACCACCTTTCATTTCTAGCCAGAAATCAATAATTTTACCAACCTTCGAAAAATGAAAAAAACATTAAACATTTTTAAAACTCAAAGTTTTATAAAACTTTATACGCTTTCAAAAAATCGTTACAATTTTTCATTCATTATGTATTTTTTGTTTTAAACTGGAAAGTAACTGAATTTTCCAGTAAACATTTTTGTTTCAACTTAGTTTTTGATGTTGAATTTTTATTCAAGTTTACTATAGTTTATAAGAGCTTTTTAAACGTTATAAAACTAATGAAATATTAACGAAGAAACTCAATTTTTGTAGTGTATGAATAAAAAAATATAATTTTTTTAAGGGAATACACCCAAGTCTTTTTTACCATTTATTTTCAATCTCTTTCTTGGTAAAATCAGTTTATGCAAAAGTATGACGAAAAATGTCTTTTTTCACACATTTTTTAGTGCGCAAAAAGCGTTTTTGGACACTGGTGTGCGGTAAATGCCTCGTTTAAAATGAAAGTATTTTTCGCTTACTATTGCATAAAATTTTGTATGCAACACGTGCCCAGCTTTTTGCGCACAGTGTGCGGAAAAAAAGCCCACTCATGCCGGCATGGCCGGCACTCGTGTCTTTTTCCGCAAACTATAAATAACTATTATATATAGCTCTCAACGTTTTTTTGCAAGATATTATATTTTCCTAGCATTTTTACCAGCTGTAAATCAGACCAAGTGATGCTCCAAGCAAACTTATATTTGCCCCTTTTAAGTCAATTGATTTATAAAAACTCGAAAAATTAAATAAATGTAACACTTTTCCATTTCAATTAACATATAAACATGTTAATCTTTGTAATGGCCGTCAATTATATATAAAAATACGAGCGCTGGGTGTAAATAATACTGAGGAGCCACGATCGACCGTCTTTTGGTATAAAAGCAAACTCCATTTGTGTCCAAATTTCTGCTCGCGCTCTTGTCACAAGCAAAATTCTTGCGACTTTCGTGTACTGTCCTTGATCCTTCGATGCATGAGCAACCCGGATTTTCGTCCAAATTTCAGGTAGCACACTGCAGCTTGTCACATGCGAACCTGACATTCATATGTACTGTCTGACCTTCATGTACTGTCTTTTGATGACGGAGCAAATTCACTTTTTGTCCAAATTTCTTCCCGCAATTGTCGCAAATAAAGTCTTTCTGACCTTCATGGACGGTTTTTTGATGCTTCAACAAATCCGATTTACATCCAAATTTTTTTTCGCATTTATCACATACGAAATCTTTGCGACCCTCGTGAACTATCCTGTGGTGGACAAGCAAATGCTGTTTATGTCCAAATTTTTTTCCACAATCGTCGCATGCGAAATCTTTGCTATTCTCGTGGACTGTATTTTGGTGTCTGAGCAAATTACTTTTCTTACCGAATTTTTTTTCGCACTTATCACATGCGAAATTTTTGCAACCCTCGTGGACAATCTTTTGGTGCAAGAGCAAATTATATTTTTTATCAAATTTAATCTCGCATTTATCACATGCATAATCGTAACGACCTTCGTGTACTCTCCGCTGGTGCTTCAACAAATCTGATTTCATTCCAAATTTTTTCTCGCACTTGTTGCATGAAAAGTCTTTGCGATTTTCATGAAATATTTTTCGGTGCCTAATCAAATTGGTTCGAAAACTAAATTTCTTCTCGCACTTGTCGCATGCGTGATCTTTGCGACCTTCGTGGACTGTGTTTTGATGTCTGACCAAATCTCCTTTTAGTCCAAATTTCTTCTCACACTTGTCGCATGCAAAATCTCTACGACTTTGATGGACTGTTTTTATGTGTACGAGAAAATTAGATTTATGTCCAAATTTCTTCTCGCACTTGTCGCATGTGAAATCTTTGCGACCTTCGTGGACTGTGTTTTGATGTCTGACCAAATCTCCTTTTAGTCCAAATTTCTTCTCACACTTGTCGCATGCAAAATCCTTGCGACCTTCATGAATTGTCTTTTTGTGTATGAGTGAAGTCCGTTTTAATACAAATTTACTTTCGCACTTGTCGCAAGCGTAATCTTTGCAAACGTCGTGTACTGCCGTTTGGTGGTAGAGCAAACTCGGTTTTTGTCTAAATTTCTTTTCACAATTGTCACATGCGTAATCCTTGGAATGTTTGTGAAATATATTTTGGTGCCTCAAAGAATTCGATTTCTGTCCCAATTTATGCGCATGCTTATCTCTATAACATTTGTGGAGTATCCTTTGATGCTTTAACAAATCGGATTTATTTCCACATTTTTTCTCACACTTTTTACACGAGTAATCTTTGAAAACTTTGTGTAATATTTTTTTGTGGCTTGAATTTGGCTGTTTTTCAAATTTCCTCTCGCTCTCATCGTGTGTGTAATCTTTACGAAGTTCGTGTTCTATCTTTTGGTGGAATAACAAATGCGATTTTTTTTTAAATTTCTCCCCACACTTGTCACATAAGTAATCTTTGCGATCGTTGTGTACTCTCTTTATGTGCAAGAGCAAACTCTGTTTATTTCCAAATCTTTTAGCGCACTTTTCACACAAGTAATCTTTAAAAACTTCGTGGAATATTTTTTTGTGCTTGAGTAGAGAAGATTTATTTTCAAATTTCCTTTCGCACTTGTTGCATGCATAACCATCTTTGTGTACCAATTTTTTATGCGTGAACAAACTCGATTTTTTCACAAATTTCTTCTCGCACTGATCGCATGCAAAATCGTTGCGGCCTTTGTGTTCTGATATTTGATGTCTACTCAAATGACTTCGAAACTCTAACTTTTTTTCGCACTTGTCACATGCGTAATTTTTTTGTTCAGTGTGGATCGTATCTTGATGTGTTATTAAGTTTGATGAAACAATAATGTCGTGTTCACTCAAACAATCGTTTGAGACAATCTCTTCGGATTTCTTCTCACTTTTATCCATTTTGCTGCTTAAATTGAACGATGGAATCTTCTATTTAGTGTCACGAAAATTGAACGACTAAAATTTATCTGTTAAGTATTTTGGCTTGTTTCATCGGTAGAGACAACATTCAAACTAATTTGTTTTTACTATAAACATGATCACTGTATTCGAGGGACGATGCCAAAATCATTTTATGATTATATTATTTATAATTAGTTCATATATATAGTCTTTCATTCAATATTTGAATCATTTTAAACTTCTAACTTGGTAACAATATCTTCGAGGAATTCTTTTGGTCTTTTAAATCTAAACACTTCAAAAAACTCCCTGTAACGATTTTTTTGATTCATCAAATAAAAATTTCAGTTGATTTAATAATTATATTGCGTCAAGTTCACAACGAAACTGAATCGCTATAAACGTTCATACATTTTTTAAGTTATTTTTATTTAAGTTTATAAAAGCGTATAAAAGTTTCGAAATGTCAGTAAACTTGTGCACAAATTCGATTTCCGTCTGGGCGTTAAAATAAAAGAGTGTTTGGTATAAAGGCAACAGTATAAAGTTCTAGAATCATTACAATGGAACTTACATACTTACATACAAATATTCATGTTCCTATTGAAATTTTCCCTGCTTCGTGCCAAATTGAAGCAATTACATATATTTTTTCAGCTTGTGTAAACTAATATAAAAAGTATTTGAAAAATATCTAAGTAGTTTTTTCCGAAGCAAAATTTTATGAATTTTTTGAATTCAGCGTCAAATTTGTCAAATAAGTTGATTATGAAAACATTTCTTATGTTTTGTATAGGGCTTTCAGAGTTAATATTACACAGGATAAGTAAAACGTCTATAAAGAAGGTGCCAAAGTCAATTGCTTATTACATAATTTTATTTTCAATTAATAAGACTGATACAAATAAAAGCTATTTTGAATCCACACAGTTGAAGAAGTAAGATTTAACGATCATAAATAGACATCAAGGAAACAACGTATGACAAAGTTAGTTGTATAATCTAAAAAAAAAATAAAAATTACGTGAATAGGTAATTGTTGAATTACGTCTTAATTCTAATATTCATAGCTACTTGACGACTCGTTTCAAAATTCAAAAGCGTGCTTGGCCCAACTCTAACACAGCAAGGTCTATTGGACCTCATCATTATCAGTAGTATCACTTTTCTTGTTTTTATAGAGTATCTGTACCAATCAGTGTAATAACTTTTTTGTTTAGAAATGACCAAAACATGTACATTATTTAAAGTGAAAAATAATTTCAATGCTTCACAAGAATCAACATTTTTACCAGTCCTCGAAAATGTCACTGCTAGCATCAAAAATTTTCTGCGAGGCGTAGCTCGCTACTAATAAAAACTCTGCGCACACGATGTATACAAAACCCATTTTTAGAGCAAATTTTATATTCTTTTCATATTCAATTACCATCTGCGAGAAAAACATAGCTATATAAGTTTTAAAATGTCTCAATTTCAATCTAATACAAATATTTGAAACCGTACCAAACACCCTGAAAAGCTTAGACCGACCATCACAGTCAGTATTCCAACGAGTAGGATAGGACTCGTTAATGCATTCAGTAAATCAAAGTAACTGGTTATAAAAAAATGATTTTAAAATTAAGCCAAATAATTCCTAATATTATCACTTAACTAAATACAATCTTGATGTAGCTGAACAAGCCGAGAGACATGTCTAAAAATTTCATCATCTTTTATTATTAAATCTTTTTTCCGAGAGAAATTTGAAAATTCCTTTAACTTCAATCTAATTAAAAAAATGTCTGCAGTTATTTCGTTTGAGAATAAAAGGATGCTAAAAATTTTTTTTAGATGTACCCCATGAATCTAAATTTTCCTATCACATAGTAAATAGATGATAAGTAAGCAATTCCTAAACTGGACATAAATACTGACAACATATAACATAGTATAGACAAAACAAAAAAGTAATAATAAAAGTTTTTGGCCTCGTCTACAAATAATTCCAAGTGAAAAGAAAACTTTTTTTGATGCGTGTGATTTCCTTGCAAAATAAAATTTGCTATGACTGGCCATAATACTGGAATCACAATCATATATGTAGTATAAGCGCCATATATATAAGACCTGAAAAATAATTTAACGTTTTATTTACTAAAACTCATTTGGTTTTTTTAGAGCATATACCTGTCATTATGTAAGAAGCGAAATTAGATGTATCTATATAATTTTGTAGAAACTTTTTTTCCTCCAAACTACATTGCAACACATTTTTCATCGCTATATATTAACTTTTGAAACTTTAAGATTATATAAATAAAAAAAAAGAAATATTTGATAAATTGAATCGCATTTTTTCATAAAATGTAATAAAAATTGTTTTTACATTTATGAGGCCTTTCTTATCCCAACTCAAGCAGTATGCACACCATACAATGAAGGACTGAAGAAAATTTTGAATACAGAATTCCACTATTAGATTTGATTCTAATTCATTGTTGCTTATTATTTCTACTTGATAAATTAACTGCAAATAAAATTATTCACTTAAATTGCCGGTCCTGGCGAACGAAGACTATCTTTTCTTTTAATGCACATAAGAAAATCTGTTTTTTTAAGAATGTGTTGAGTATAACAAACTATTCAAAAATGCAGTGAAAAAAGCAGTGATTTTTAGAGTGAATAAATTTTTCAAAAAGCTCTGCAAATCGAGAAAGAAATTTGTATCGTTACACTTTTCCATCAGATCAGAAATTTTCTTCTTAGGCCCCGCCCTTATGTGCTTATTATAATTTTAATTACATGCGAAATATAATAATTGAAAAAAATATGATTTTCCTTACCGTGGATATGAAAACTAAAGCGTAAAACACGAATGATGCCCATGATCGGTACTTTTTCGTACCAGCCTCGAAAGGCCACAAAAGTGATGCCTTTAAAAAAAGCACCAACAAGGGACTCATTTTCCTAGTTTGTTTTTCAAGATCCAATATATCTGATTCTGATAACTGTGTAATTTCGCTGTCTTCACTTCTTTGTTGTAGAATAATTGGTAAATAATGTGACATTTTTATTTCACATCTCAAACCAAACTGTACAAAAAAATCAAACGCAAGCGTACTTGTATACAGAGAAAAACGGACTTAGATAACTTAGCATTTTCCGCTATAAATATGTTTATTTCCTTTGTATTATTATGGTAGCTGTGAAAGTGGGTTTGATAAAAATTTAATACATTCAAAATTTAAAAAAAATATAAGCTAAATTATAAATAGTTTATGGGTTTAAAAATTCAGTTTCAAAATGGTATAAAGTAAATTTTATTAATTTGGAGTATGCAAATTTTGAATCTGAGTTTAATGTAAAGAAATATAATATTTAATATCACAATTCACATATTAAAATTTTTAACGAACCTAGTGTAAAAAACACTGGGAAAAAGGTTAAGAGGGAATTTCTATTACTCTGTTCTCTGTTTTCTGTTCCCGAGCGTTTTTCAGCAAGGTCGCACACTTCTCAGCGTTATGTTTTCAATTTTCCCATAATGAAATCAGATATTCCAGATATTTTCATTTTCACAATGAAAAATAAAAAAAACTATAAAGGTCACTTTTTCCGTGATGATTTTTTCGAGATATTTAGCTCGGCATGTTTCATAGTGATTTTCTCTATGAACAATAAATTTGTATAGTGTCGTACATTTAAAAAAAATATCAATAGAAAAATGGATTTTGTTTAAGTGTTTCTGCAAATAAGTACGTCGACTATGAGCTTTTTCTTACGCATTGCATATGGATCCTTGGATTTTTAAGTGAACTGCATCTATGTGCGTCATCAGATTACTCTGGAGTCCAAAAAACTTGCCACACTCTTCGCATTTGTAATCTTTGGTTTTTTATGTACTGCGTCAATGTGTCTATTTAACATATTTTTTTCATTAAAAGACTTGCTACATTCGTCACATTTATGATTTTTCAATTTCAAATGAACTGAATCTATATGCTTCATCAAATTACTCTGGAGTCCAAAAAACTTGCCACACTCTTCGCATTTGTGATCTTTAAATTTTTTATGTATTGTAGCAGCGTGATTATCCAAAACTCTTTTGTAACTAAAAGACCTTCCACATTCACCGCAAATGCTTTGATTTTTAAATGAATTGCATCTATGTGCTTCGTCATATTATTCTTATCTCCAAAAAACTTTCCACATTCTTCACATTTGTAATCTTTAATTTTTTCATGAACTGTGACAATGTGTTTATTCAAATCACTTTTTTTACTGAAAGCTTTCCCACATTTCGCACATGTGTGTTCTTTGAGTTTCAAATGAACTGAATCTGTGTGCTTCATCAGATTACTCTTATCTCCAAAAGACTTTCTACATTCTTTACAATTGTAATCTTTGATTTTTCCATGAACTATTGCATTGTGGCTAACCAAGCTTTTTTTGTAACCAAAAGCTTTTTCACACACAACGCACGTGTAAATTTTGATTCCTCGATGGACATTCATATCGTGGATCTTCAAATATTGTTTCGTAGCAAAAGACCGTCCACAAATTTCGCAAAGAAAATTCCTTAGTTTCAAATGAACTCCATCCACATGATTGTGCAAGTTTGTTTTTGTTAGGAAAATCTTACCGCAATCGTCGCATTTGTGACGTATTTTGCCTTTTTGATTTTCAAATCTGTGCTTATTCGAAGCTGACATTGTGAAAATTGCTCGATTTTTCACTTCTTATTTGTACCATCTATCTACTGGTACTACTATTTCTCTACTGTTATTATATTAGAGCTCAAGTATACTTTAAACTTCTAAATTAGGCCGTTGAAATTTTGTTTATAACGAAACACATTTCCTATCACATTACGCAAATTAATTTGAATTCATAATAGTCGAGGCGATATCCTCGCAAACGTGGGTAAAATAGAGTAATGGATAATTTTTGCGTCATTCCCTCCGTAAGGACACCCGGAATATGGAGACCAATCTTACTTTTGAGTTATCCCGCACCAATTTGTTTAAATCGATTTTTTTAAACAAATAAAGAAATTTTAAACATTTTTGCCTGAAACCTTTTTGTAAGATAATTTGGACCATTCTAAAGAGAAAGTTACTCTTGATAAATTTCTCTAAAATGCATACTTTTCGAGTTATAAGCGATTCAAAGTAAAAAAAACGCTAATTTTGCCATTTTCAATCGCTTATTACAACATGAAAAAATAATGTTTTCGATTTTACCAGTGCTCTTTATTAATCTTCAAACATCCCTCTATCAAGTCCCATAGTTTTTTTCGGGATTTTTAATGATAAATCAATCTTACCCCGCAATTAATTTCGCGCGATTTCATGTGCAACGCATACAGCAAGATAGGCGCGTCGTCTGCTACTGCCGTGGCATGGCAATGATGTTCGCTGGGAGATAGCTCAGACTTAATTGCGTGGTAAGATTGATTTATCATTAAAAATCCCGAAAAAAAACTATGGGACTTGATAGAGGGATGTTTGAAGATTAATAAAGAGCACTGGTAAAATCGAAAACATTATTTTTTCATGTTGTAATAAGCGATTGAAAATGGCAAAATTAGCGTTTTTGCTTCCTCATAGAGTAAGCTCTGTGATAGTCTCGAAAACGAGATTTTGAACCAGACCTCGTAGGACAATTTGGTTTACATATTTGTAAACTTGATTGAATTCTCAAAATGTTCGTATGTATGTATACACGGCCTTTTGGCTAAGATTTTTTCGTAAATTTGGAAAAAATTTTTTTCATTTTTTCACGTATAAATGCCTGGATTTTTTTTGCTTCCTATGTGGCTCATTGATTTTTCTTCACAATAATTACAATTAATTACATTTACCAAACATATTCAAATGTAAGACTTCATTAAATTTCTAAAATTTTGTTACACCAATACAACACACCATATTAACTTTAATTTATATGATTACAGGAAATGTTATGGTGATTTTTAAATAAATATTTAATTTTTATAAAAAAACAATATTCATTATTTAAAAAAAAATTTAATTGGTATTTTTTTATGAGGAAGCTCTTTGTCAATGAATTGGCAGCGGTTTTTTTACTTTGAATCGCTTATAACTCGAAAAATATGCATTTTAGAGAAATTTATCAAGAGTAACTTTCTCTTTAGAATGGTCTAAATTATCTAAAACTAAAGGTTTCAGGCAAAAATGTTTAAAATTTCTTTATTTGTTTAAAAAAATCGATTTAAACAAATTGGTGCGGGATAACTCAAAAGTAAGATTGGTCTCCACATTCCGGGTGTCCTTACGGAAGGAATGACGCAAAAATTATCCATTACTCTATTTTTCCCACGTTTGCGAGGATATCGCCTCGACTATAAGGACTACAATATGAGTGGTCGTGAGGTTCATAATTTCAGAAATTTTGACCTTGATTCTAACTTTCACAACGGCGGCTTAACTGCAAGGTGCGAAAAAACGGCAGAACTAGATGAATGCGTACACTTACCAATTAGATGAAAATTCATTGTTTTCAGTAGCCGAAATAAACTTCGAGTTCTTGAAACATTTTCTCCTTATGATTATTTATTTATTATGCCTATGGGAAAATTGCATAACCGTTGCTGATATTTATCGTGGTCAATGCATGCTTCTATTATGATGATTAAATATTCAGGTATGATATATTTTAAAAGAAAATGTTACAAGTTGCAGCTTTGTAAAAATATTCCTACTACTTTTATTATTTCTCCAAAAGTCGTTTAAAAAAATAGAAATTTAAATCGCAATTTGTTTCACGTGTCAAGTTCAATCTGATGACGCACTAAAATGTTTAATGTGTTCACCGCAGTTGACAAAGTTCTCAAAGACATTATGATGCTTCATATCGATCTAAGAATTTTTTTATAAAGTTAAATTAAATAAAAAAAGTGTTACTGATCTGTATTTGTATTTCACCACGTTAACATGGTGTCTCAAACTAAAATCGATATACACTGCCCGTCAATTACTTTTGCCATACCTTATAGACCGGCAGATAGTGACCGATAATAGGTGCTGATTTTTCAACTTATGCCCTTGAAAAGTCTGATAAATACATCGATAATAAGCTCAAAAAACGAAATATTACTCCGCATTAGCGTGGCGATATATTTTAAAGTACATATCGATTTGTAACAAATTTTGGCCTTGTGTGCTGATTTTTTAACTTATGCCATTATGAAAAGATGACAGTTTGTCACTGATCGAGTGTTTATCTAGCTAGGCATAAGAGCACCTAGTGTCCTTTGGTGTAGATCGATATGGTCATAATGTAAGAAAAACCCACGATTGTGTGCTGATTTTTAAACGTATGCCAATGAAAGGGATGAAATTTTAAAACTCATAGAATACATAAAAAATAATGGCATAAGTGCCACTAGTAGATATAAAAATCTAGACTCTATGAAAGATGTGAAAGATGTTTAACCCGAAATATTGTACAACTTTCATAGAGTCTAGATTTTTATATCTACTAGTGGCACTTATGCCATTATTTTTTTATGTATTCTATGAGTTTTAAAATTTCATCCCTTTCATTGGCATACGTTTAAAAATCAGCACACAATCGTGGGTTTTTCTTACATTATGACCATATCGATCTACACCAAAGGACACTAGGTGCTCTTATGCCTAGCTAGATAAACACTCGATCAGTGACAAACTGTCATCTTTTCATAATGGCATAAGTGATTGTCGAAAAAAATTCTCAAAGGTGATTTTTCGCCCAAATTAAAAATTTTTTTTGTTTAAACAACTATAACTTTTTAACCAAGAATCAAATCTCAAATTTGAGCCCAGATTCTAAAAGGGCATTAAATTTTTCATAAAATTACGTATATGCAAAGTCTTTTCAAGGCCCTAAACATGGAAAAATATCGCATCGATCGCGACCAAAAAATTTTGTCACTGAGTGTTGGTGGGTTAACATGCATAAAAAATCGAAAAAAAAAATTTTATCAGAAACGGATCGTAACTATTGCTTTTTATTGTACAAAACCAACTTTTTTTGTATGTAAAATTTTTTCTACGACCCCTTGAACGCGGTGTACATGCGAACGAAAAAAAGGGTCGTTTTTGCAGTAAAAGGGCTGTATGTTTGTGAAAAAAGCTCGTAGGACAATTTAAAAAAAAAGGATTTGAAGGTCTCGTCAAAACCTAAAAATCCATTAGTTTAAAATGTTTTTACAACCCTTCTAACTAAAATGGCAAGAGAAATAGCCGAGACAAAAAAAACAATATTTTTTATTCGTTAATTGTTAATAAAAATTTATAAATAAATAAATAAACCTAACAACAATTTATATAGCTTTAAAGTGCTTGCAAAGACTTTTCGAATGGCGTATCCAAAATGCCGATCCGACTTTTTTTGACTGAGCTACAAAACTTTGAAGTTTATTCATTTTTCGCTCAGGTATGGCAAAAGTAATTGACGGACAGTGTAGATACTGCTGATGAAACTATTGTAAAAGCTAATAAACTATGGGAAGATAATTTTCCCTGGACTGCAAACATAAGGATTGCCTTCCTGTATCCTTTCCAAAATAAAACTCTGCAAATACTAATACTTGGAAACATAACTTTATGTACATGTCTTTTTTTCTCTAATCCTCACGGTACGTATTTATGAAACTTTTCAAGCTACATTTATCAATAATAATCACTATTTATTTAGATATTGAAATTCTTCAAGGAAAAAGTAAATGGTATTAAAAGCGTCACTTTAGTCGAAATAATACTTCAGCTATTAGCTTTTGTAGAAAAGAAAAATAAAGTCTCATTTTCCATTCTGTTTTTTATTTGAAAAATAAAGATTATTTTACATTTCAAATAAAAATAAGATATGTTCGAGCGTAATATTGATGACTCGAATGCGGCTCGCCAATCCAGAAGATATTCAAGAAATGACGGTGAAAATATTTAAAAAAGGATATTATTTTTGTGCTTATCAAACCGGTCAGCATTTACAGTTTACTAGGTTGTTAAAGCCGACTCATTTATTCAGACATTTTTAGGTTCAATATTTTTCGAAAATGGTTCTATAATAGAATAATGATTTAAAAAATTTTTTTTTTATGATATCAGATTCTTGATGATTTATTCGAATGAAAGGATCAGTTATTCCTTATACTATCATTAATATAAGAAAAAAATAAGAACTTGTATGCGATGCCAATGATTCGCACTAGCTTGGAGTAGCACCGTTAGCTGTTTCGTCTTACTTCGATTCGGCAATCCCGGTCAATCATACATGTTCAGGATTTTATTTTATAGGATAAAAAATTCAGAAATTTAACACACAGATTTATTGTTGTCAGAAACAATTATTTTTATTTTATTATTCATCTTTGGATAGTCGTTACATGTTTCTGCTGTACTTTTTTCATAATAACATTTCGGCAAATGCGGACAATAACTTTATGCGTTGTACATTATGACACTGTCTATTTCAAAATTTTAAGGAAAATGCATAAGAAATCAAAATCACTATGCGAGGACGAGCAAAATATGAAATGTCGATGTCACTGAAACACGCGGTGTAAAAAAAGACAAACGTTAATATTTATGTAGTCCTATTATTTGTATTATTATTTTTTGTGGTGGTTTAGCGTTTTTCAAATTTTTCTCACTATGGTTAAACTATGGTTTTCGTTATTTTCGTGTGCATGGGTGATAACATTTTTTTTTTCAATATTCATTTCAGGTACGAAACTGCGCGAATATAGTTGTAATATGTGTAAATACATACATCGTCAACTCGTCTTTCTATGTGTGTACGTGTGTGTGTGTGTGTGTGTGTGTGTGTGTGTGTGTAAGTCATTCCTTTGTCGTCAGATCTGTACGTGTATTGCTCTATAATTTTTTTGACGGTTTCCCTAAACAAAGTTAGTTGTCGAACCAGAACATAGTTGTCGAGTCCATCGTTCTCTGAACATAATTTTTTATTATACATATTATTGCTTATTAAATTTACATTTTTTTTTGCAATAACGTCCCTTCAGTCTCGAGTCAACTCTTCGATTCCATTCTCTCTCTTCTTCTGTATCAACAATTTGAAACTATGATCGTTAAGTAATAGAACATTTTTTTTAAGATATGCTGCGATGTTAAATCTAACGGGCTACCTTTCGAGCTGCTTTATTACTCTTACAGCTGTAATAGTTGATTAGTTTTTAACGATTTAATCTTTTCAGCTATGGTTTTTTGTTTCTTATCGCATCGATGCGTGGGCGTCTGCGCCTGTAAAATGGATTGACTCGGTATTATTTTCTACGACTATATGTTTTTTTCTTTTTATCGCACAGTAAATTTTAACATTGACTCTTATTCGTCTCTTTTGGTTATTTATATAATTACGGAAAGATCCAGGCATGTTAATCGTTTAAAGCTTTTGACACCCGCGCATAACGCGTGGTCAGTGATTTCGCGGATATTTATAATACTTTTGGTTGCTTCGTTTCAATTTTTTTTTTCAATAAACCAATCCGAAGAACGCGGAAGCTAATGATGTGTTTCGTGTTTCGCATCACAGATATACATATTCTTTTTTTTCTTTTTTTCTTTTTTTTCGTATCATTATTACAATCATTTTTCAGACGTATCAAAAATACTGCGGCTTGCGTAGTAAATCAGTATATCATATATTATATATATATATCATAATCTAGTGTATAATAAAACTCGTTATCGCACACAGTGTAACGCGGAATAGATTGACCAATATTTTTTTTCTTCTTTTTTTTTTTTTTTTTCTTTGGCATGTTGTATCTACATAACACGGTGCATTATCGTGACTAAAAACGGTACGCGGGTGTGTGCGTATAATAAGAAGCCCTGCTCGTTCGCTTTTGTCTAAAACATAAAAATAGCTCTCTCTTTCTCCCTCTTCGAAACGCTCTCGCAGATAACAGTCTAAAGATTTGGTCCGAAACTTCTTCGTATTTTTTTTTCTCTGTCTTCGAATCTACGCGTAACGCACGTGTTATATATTTCATACAATTCAATCCGATAAAATATAGAGAAATTATTGTTCTTGCTCGACTCAATTGCCATTCAATCGATGATATGGATAACAATTCATATTTATTTAATTTTTTGTAATAAGGAAATACACCGAAGTCTTATTATTTTACAATTCGTCGTATAATAGCTCTTAACAGTATGCTTTTGCGAGGTATCTTCTACAAAGCATTAATTTACCCTTTATGTATATAAGTCGTATATTAGAATACATGAATCGTGTGCTTTATAGCTTCGTTTTCCTCGACTTATTTACTGCTACCCAGCTAAATAATGTAAACGTTTATTAAAATGTGTGCAGCACAGTGTTAATTTCCTGATCGTAGCACGATTATTATATAATACACAAGTCGGTACGTATATTTTGTTTATTATCATGGCGATACTTGCGAGTTTACACACCTTCGTTTTGGCTAGTATTTTCTACATTATATACATCGTCTCTTTCTCCGCAATGTACAAACTTAACATTATTATATACGTTCCACATACTGTGTGATTAAAAAAAGCAACATCGTGTCGTCGTTACAGGCTACGTTGTGAAAAAAGCGTATTACACGAATGAAGCGTCTTATATTTTATGTAGAAATGCGTATACACGGACTCGTTATTTGACAATATGTATGCAGGATGAACCTTTTTTTGTCTCTAATAATCATAACAATCGATAAAAATTATACACGGTTCAACGATGGTAAACATATATCATTATATTCCTTGTATACATTTATCGGTATGGATGCTGTGTAACAATTATATCTGTAATAACAATGGACGGTCATTACAACCAAAAAACCCGTTTTTTCTATACACTTGCAACAATTACGTTATGTATGTATAATAAGCGACAAGGTGCTTACTTCTAAGTTTTTTTGCTTAAATTTTCCTACGACTTACGTGAATGTAATTATTGTGCGCCGCTATACGAATACGATTTTATATTAATTATATAACGTCTACATCATCGCACGTACAAAAATTTATCATATATATCATATATAAAGTTGCTCACTGCACTCGTCGTAAACGCCCGGCGTCTCGCGCACAGTCATATCAGGGACTTTTGGGTATATCGATGCAGCTGCGCGGGGTAAATAATTCGTGTTCGTCTTGACAAGCGATCGGCTAAAAAAGATCGTTCGATCGGTAGCTCGCCGCTGTGAATCGAACTCAAGAGCGCCTGCCGCTGCCGTTGTTGCCGTAATTGTAACGTCCCGGGGCAGTGCCGAGACTGCAGGCGCTGCTGGAACTTCCGTAGACTTGCTGATGCTGCTGCGGATTTTGTTGATACTGATGCTGCATCGTCGTGTCGTTGACACCACCGCCGCCGCCGCCGCAATAGCATCCACCGTCCCGGCAAATGTGCTGATACGAGCGCGAACGTCCGTAGCCGTAATGATCGTTATAAGCCGCCTGCATCGACGTCGTACCCGCGACACCGTAATTAACTTGGCTCGGTCCGTAGCCGCCACTGATTGCGCCCCCGTACAAGGCGGCAGTCGTCGTCGTCGCACCACCGTACGCATTGACAGCACCACCACCCGCGGCATTGTACACGGAAGAATTGTTGCTTCCACCGCCTCCGCCGGGGGGAAAGACGGGCCTGTGCTACGTCATCGGCGTGGAGGCCTCGCTCTTGACGAGTCCGCTCTTGGGGCAGCATCGCCGGACTCGGCCTGCCCGACAGTCGGCGCGGATAGTGCTGGGGCGAGGCCGGGGGTGTCGTGCGCGGTGTGGCCGGCGCCGAACCGCCACCCGACACGGCGTACCGCCAGGGCGACGTGGCCGTGGAGCTGATGGGCGCCGATCGGCCGATCGCCGACAGGCTCGAGGTGCTTCCGCCGCCGCTCGTCGAGCTGCAGGCCACGGCTCCGGACAGGTCGACGCGCGATGTCATTCTGTATACACACATACAGAAGCATACGCGTGTGAAAGCATGCGTTAATAAACGTTTAAAAGAATGAAAGAGGGGAGTGCGCATTGGTAGAGATGCTCGACATTTTACGGCCAGAATATTAATAAATACACCAACGATGGTATATTTTAAAATTCAGCTTTGACTTATACCGTTATTTTTTCTTCATCGCTTGCAGATTTACAGATAAATGTACTCGCCATCTAGTGGTAGAGGCTTGAAATTGAATTAACTTATTTCCAGTGGTTGAAAATTGGTCCAACTTTTAAAATTCGGTTTAAACTGGCTTTTTCACGTTTGACTTATACAATTCTTTTTACTTTGCCACTTGCAGATTTATACATAAAGATATATTCGCCATCTAGTGGTGGGAGCTTCGAGTTTTATTATTATTACACGGAGAAACCCATATAGGAAAAATGTACTATAAAATGTATCAAAATTTATTAGAAATATAGTAAAAATGATCAGAAACATAAGAAAAATTACGATAAAAATAGTAAATTTTGTCATAAGTCAGAAATGTCACACTTGGAAGTCTGAATCTTTTCAAAAAATTAAACTGTCATTTTCAAGCCATTTAAAATGCGCTTCATATTTATTGCGTAATTGTAATAGAAAAATTTCCAAAAACTAGACAATTAATACTATTGTTTTTTTTAAGTATTTTCAATGGCTATTTTTCGACCACATAAAATTCACGCAAAATTACAATTTAAATACACTTTCAATATAGTAATTTTTTTTTAATTTTCTACATTTGAAGTGAAAATCGTTAAATTGAATTTGTTCAAGAAACATTGAGATTGAGATAACAGATAAAAAATCTAGCTTTGACTTATACGACTTATATCATAATTTTCACTTTACACTTGCAGATAGGTACTCGCCATCTAGTGGCGGGGGCTTAAAGTAGCATACTTACAGCGGTTGAAAAACTAGTCTACATTTTTTTTAAACAGTTTAATTACTATTTTCAGGTAATTTAAAATGCGCTCAATATTTGAACACAATTGTAACATATAAGAATCGCAAAAAAACTACAGCCAATCGGTCAATTACTTATTTTGAATCATTTTAAACGGTCATTTTTTGATCATCCGGACATTTTCGAGCATTTCTACCAGGGACAAACGAACACCGAAATTACCTCGATGGCGGCGCCGACGATCCCGTGTAATAATGCAAACCCGCCGGGCCGTTTCTGGGCCTGATGCAGGCCGACATGCTGCTGGCCGATCTCGGCATCGCGGGCGAGGGCGGCGCCGAGGGCAGCAGCCTCGGCGTCTGGGGCGGCGTCCTGCCGCCGCCGCTGCCGCAGCTGCTCTGACTCGACGTCGACGATTTTCTGCGCAGGTTTCTAATTGCAGGCCACAAGCAATTGCATTTTTCGATCGTTTTTTTTTTTTTTTTTTTTTTTTTTTGGTTTTTGATTCTTAGTTATTCATTTGCTAATTTTCGTTTTATGGATTTTTGAATTTTTTTTGTTTTAGCTACAAGGTGGAGAGAAAGAGAGAAACGAAAAATTCATCACAATGTTACTTGGTCTGTTTTGAGAGATCTATTTTATATTGGTTTACATCGAGGGTGCACCATTAGAAAGTCAATAGTGTTATTTATATTATTACGTAAAGCTTTCAATATTATATTATTGCTCAAACTGCACTCGACATCGTGTACACACACACATCAAGCCATGTAATTATAAATTGTCCAAAGTTTCGTTCACGTAAACTTTTTGTGATCAATTTTTCGTTTCAAAGTAATATGCGTGCTCTCTTCAACTATAACGGTGCGAAATCAAGAAGTAGACAGAAGAAAGCGTATACGTGAATGAAAATCGATGCATCCGTACCTCTTCGAAGCCTGCCGACACATTCCCGTGGGACAAGGCCGACCCATGGCGCACTTGCCCTCGCAGATCTCCCTGGACAGGGCCAGTCCCTCGTAATTGATCAGGGTCAGCCTGCAGGCCTCGGCGTCCTGCGCCGCCAGAGCCAGACTCGGGAACCGTTCGCGCAGACGCCTCCTCTCGTCCGGCAGTCGGGTCGACTCGAAGTCCTCGAGCTGCTGCTGAAAGCCCACGTTGGGATTGGCCACCGATCGGCCGACTCGTACGACTTTCAGCGCGTCCTTCCACGTGAGATCGGTTATGCTCATTATGTAGGCCACGGCGACGGTGACGCTTCGTGACATTCCTGCGAGACTGAAGTCAAGATAGAACGACAGGATTAATTTTCGACTCGAATTCTTTACTTTTAGGATAAACTTACCAATGTATGAGGACGTTTCCGCCCCTCAAGCGAGCCGAGTGTATGAAGTCGTTGCAAATCGAAAAGTACTGCGAGAGATTCTGATCGGGCGTGTCCGCTGCCATGATGCACAGATAGTGCTTGTCCTGCGCCACGAAAAAAAAAAAATCATAAATATCACATCGAATGTCAATATTAGAAACAAAAAGTAGTGTAAACTCACGGAATGGAGACGCCTGGCTGCATCGTGAATCGCCAGGATGTGCGTTATCTCGAAGCGCTCGAGCTGAGTCGCGTCCTTGCTGTCTCTGTAGTTGCCCACGTAAAGACCAGGCAACACCTGCAACGACAGCAACAAAAACAACACACGTGTTATATACGTTCTCGTTAATAACTCTTTGTGCCTTTTTTCTACGCCGTAAAAAATATCGCGCCGATGGCCTTTTCATTATTATATGTATATATATAGGTATCGTTGTAGGCCTATAGGTGTGCAGCAGTAAAAAGAGCCGAGCAAAAATCGAAAAATCGATTTTCGAGCGCGCACATTATGCGTTCTTATGCTTGGACGAGCAGCAGCGCCGCTCTCGTTTCTATACAGACTACTTGACATAATACGAGCGCTTTTGCATTATAAACACTCCACCCCTCCGCGCGCGATATGTACGTGAGCTATGCACAATCGACATACGACCGCACACGCGACGTCCATTGTGTGTCAGCAGCAGCAGCAGCGGCAATAGCAAGATGAATTTCCAAAAGGGTCGTTCGTCGCAGCAGCGATTTGCCGCGGACTCGATTCGTAATATAGGGAAAATCTACTACTGCAGTCATTGGGCAGCTGTACCGCTACTACACTCTGCGCGACTTTTCATTCAATTGCACTCGAAATTTGCATTGTTTACCTCGTCTATCGGGGGTGGACTTGCGGCCAAATCGAGCAACCGAACGAGCGAATGAAGAAGAAAAAAAAAAGAAAATCAATTCCCATCGAGCTGCTGCTGCTCCTTCGTACATGAATTTTATTAATCCGAAATTTCGCGCGCGATCGAGAGTACGCGATATATTATTTTTTTGGTTTTGGCTCCCCATTCGCCCCTCTCTATCCGCGTGCGCTACATGCCGTATGTCTATTGTGCATTATAATACACGTGACTGCTGCTGTGTGCACGTACGTACATAATATGCCCGGAGCTTTGGTGGCTCGCGTCCAACATCCTGCGTAACTATATTCATCCGATTGCGCGGCTTGGATTTGTATGGATTTCTCGGCGACGCGTAAATAATGTTTTTTCGGTCCATATAGCGGCTGCGGAGACAGATCAATCGCGTACGCGTGAGGTGAGCTCGCGACTGCGAAGAGGGTCATAATTCGTCTAGCTCTCGAATCTCGCGTGAATTAAATACAACGAGATTTTAGTCACGAGTCATCATTGGAATTTCAGCGACTATGACCTTTAATATTTTCTATCGTGTCAGAGGAAACTCGTACAAGAAATGCTTTATTTTTATACTTGCAATGAATTAACTATGAGTCAACATAGATAAAGAAATGTATGAAACTGAAGCAGGTTGATTCTCTTAAAACCTTGCTTCAACTTATACATTTATTTTGACTTTACCACTTGCAGATTTAAAGATATATATAGGTACTCGCCATCTAACGGTGGATGCTGGCTCTAACCATGATTGACTTTCATGAATTTTTCGACTAATTCCATTCAAAATGTTTAAATTTGAGTACAAAATCAAATATTTCATTTTTCATTTCTGCATTGAAAATAGTTTCCACTTTTCATGCAGTTTATGTAAATCAGTATTGAATTTTCAACGAAGACTTCATGAAAAAAAAAATTCAGTTTCAATCTCTTTAATTTCACATTAAATCTGCATCAAGTTTGAAGTTATTTTTTAACAGCGTAGCTGATAAAATAAAGCAACAAGTGTCGTCAACGTCAACTTATTTTTTTGCGAACGATGAATAAATCCTCCGCATAAATCGTTCGTGTATCACTACTTTTTTCTATCGAATCGCAAAGACATAATTCAGGACAATGCGGCATCGAATAAGCGAAAGATCCTTTCCGTTTAATATACGCTCCAAATATATTATAAACGCTAAAAGCTCGAGGTTGTCTTCCCGTTTTTACTTACGCTCTCGTTTTACATACAAAATGCAGCAAACGCGACGACGTAACTTCTCGAGAGAAGATATATATATATACTCGGGGAGATTATTATAATTATGCGAGATATATACTCAGATGCACTGAAATTACGCGCGACTGAATCTTCCAGCAGTATAGCCACTCGGTGCCTGTACCTACTATATATCATCATCATCATCGTGCGCGCCTCTCCGCACATTCTTCGAGATCTAACTCTCTCTCGAGTTCGTCGAGCTTCAGAGCAGAGAGGCGGAGCTTATATATATATATCTACGCGCCCGAGAAATTCTGACGGATAACCCCCGCGCGCGGCAGACAAAAGATTTGCAATGTATATAGAGAGAAAGATCGATCGTACCGTGCGCCCAAGTATTTATATTACGAGATCTACTCGAAAAGTATTTCGAGTATTTCCCAGACCGCGAATAGTACAATTACATTAGTACGATTCATTACTCGCTCTCTTGCCTTTCTCTCGCTCGATCGACTACTCGGGGCTTCATTCCAGTTTCTGTATATATATATACCGAAATCTGCAGCCTTAAAATATACCCTACTATGGTTAAATTGTGTGACATTGATGTAGAGCAGCGATACGCGCCCACCGAACTACCAGTTGGGGAAACTTCAATTTACATCGATTATTGGTCGCGAAGTAATACGTTGGAGAGCTTAAATAATGATCGATCGAAAACAATACGCGCAAATGGACTCCCTTAAGAGCTTTTGAAATCTATAATAATAATAATATTCTAAGCCTACTTTGCGCGCGAGGCTCAAAAATTTACTTACGTATGGACTCATGTGAGTAAACTACATAATGGGAAGACTGATAAAAGCATCGATACATTCGAGACGCTTGCGAGTTCGGGATAATTTATATGAAGATGCTGTTACAGCTTCGTAGTCTTCAGCTTCTTGTTCCGTAGAGCTTAAAGTTACATTAACGCATGGATATTTTAGAAGCACTCGTTCGTGCGTTCATGTTACTTTCAACGCGCGAATGAGAACAGCTATATCGATACATTGACGAAAGAGCTGATATTTTCATGTATAGATTGCTCATAAAATAGGACATTGTATTATATTTTGCAAACAAGTTTTTGGTTCACAAAGAGGTGCTTGTTTATACTGGCTTACATAGCCGATGTCAATTTTTTGGCCGCTTGCGGCAACAGTTTCTGGCAACGCGACATCTAGTGGTAGGTCGACACATCCTTAGAAAAATAATCTTCCTACTGAGTCAACGAGAAGTAAGTATCCTTTGATTGTAGAATTTACAAAGCAAATATTTTTACGATTGAAGAATCAACAAATTACATTAAAATGGAAGCTGAAGAGGAGATTATTTCTAAAATAGAAGCAAAGCAAGAGTATTATAAAGCATTCGAAAGTTTCTCAGAATCCCAAAATGCGAGTGCGAATTCAGGTCAGTTCAAAATTTAATTAAAATATATTTTATTTTAAATTATTATCATTTGATTAAATGCCTGAGATCGCGAATTTCTACGTTTTGACTTGTAAAACGCGTATTTCATTTATGCATTTGTGTCTGCGTCGTAATTCATTTACTCGCTGCTGTATAAAAGCAAAAAAAAAATGCATACAGGTATTATTTTTTCGAAATTCAATCTAGTACTTATATAAATATGCTAAAATTATTCTACACTCGTCGTCAGACCTGTCGCAAGGTTTTCTCATACAGGAAAAAAAAATTGTAAAATACAAAAAAAATTCGATGGCCAGACAAGAGAGAAAGAGAGCGAAACTAGGTAGCTTTTTGGGATCGATTTAATCATAAACGAGAATTGGAGAGCAGTAGCTAATTTAAGCTCGACCTTCCTACCGATAAGTCGTGTCGTGTGTAATGTGTGTCTCTCTCTCTCTCGCGAACGTGCCCCCCTCATCGGGTAGCACGCTGAAATTCGATCAAGCCGTCTCTCGCTTGTCATTTTTCTCTCCGTGCAAAATTGCAGCGAGAGAATCGGAATTCAAGGTGATTGGCCCTGTGTAAAAGCTCCGATCGAAAATTGCACCCTCGCCTCGGCATGCGGTATATATAAGCTATATGTACGTTGGCTCGCGTCGCAATTGGATTGAAAACTACCCGAATTTTCGGATATATACTTGTAAATATTTTGCACACGTGGTCGGTTTCGAAAATTGAAAATTGCTCGCTATGGCTCCCCTTACCTTATTCATGCCATTTCCCATATTGTCGAGGCGAAATGCACCTGCTGCTGGCTGGCTGGCTGGTCTGCTCTTCTCTCTTTTTTTTATCGGCCCCGTGAACTCACGCAGTTTACCGTATACGTTTCTCTCCCAACGAGCAGTTAGTAACAAGAAGTAGTAGTAGAAGAAGAAGAAGAACAGGAAGAGGAAGAAAAAAGGTGGTGGTGGTGGTGGTGGGTAAACACTACTCGTCCCGATCAGCAGCAGCGGTAGTAGCAACAGCAACAACAGCAGCTTTTACGAACGATCGCGTGAAGCTCATTCGCGCCTCTCGTCTGACGAAGTCTAGGCCTGCTGCATCTACTACAACTTATACTGCCACCGTTATTCCTGCTGCTACTACTACTACTGCTGGTTTTGTTGTTGTTTTGCCTCGACTTCTCGCCGTAGTTGCGCATTTTACTCTTGGCCGTCGTCATAATTTCTTCGGCGCTTTTTTTTGTTTCTTTTTTTTACACACTTTTCGTTCCAGATAAGTGCTTGGCAGATTAGTAGTTGCTCCTCATATCCATACACGTTTATGCATCGTATATAAAGCTCGGCTCAGTTAGCGACGAAGATGATCTGCAAAATAAGGATGAAATTAATTACGCATGTACATTTTCGTGTGAGAAGCGAGATGTGCGCATAATTTTTCGGAGAGCCGATTCAGCATCTCCCCTTATATATAGACGTTCGATAGATATATTTTATGCAGTGTTAGAGACGGCTCTCGAGGATGATAATGGGTTACGAAATTAGAGACATCGAGCCTCGGATATATATAGTTGGATCGAGGAGCTATAACTGAGGCAAATTCGGTTCTTCGTCGCGTCCCTCGAGGATTTAGTAGATACCTACGTACGAGCACACATACGATCGTAATAGGAATAATCGTCGGCTTTGGGTTTCAGCTGCTACTGCTACTGCGCTGAAAATGTGCGCCGTGTGGGACTTTTTTTGCATTTTTAAAGTTTTAAAGCCAGCCTAATCAAATTCGCACACTACTCGATACGTGTTGAAAAATGAAAAAAACAAAAGCCAAAGCAAAAAAAAAAGAGAAAACGTGTTTAGAGCTTTTAAAGGCCTCTGCGACGAATGAATTCGTAATTCTCGCAGGCAAAACGATTTCACTATATACCCATCGATCCGCGCATCGGCTGCAATTCTAAATAATGCAAACTTTCGGAGGCGAGAAAAAAGATTGAAAAAGAGGCGCGTAAATAATTTTTTAAACGATTCGAGAATGTGGTGGAAGGGGGTATGATAAGTATATGCGAGATGCATATAACATATCGGTTGAAGCACGCGGCATACATAAAGGGCGTGGCGGTCGCTGCTGTTACTGTATGCGGCATAGCTGCATCATTTTGGATTTACGGGTTAAAACCTGTTACTATGTAGAGAGAGAAAAAAACAATGAATAAATAAAAAAACTGCCGTTTGAAAACTGGGGGACAAAGTCACGTTTTTCCCATTATCAGTTGAAACTCTGGGGGTGCGGTGCATTATAAAACATTCGGAAAATATTTAAACGATTAAATTCTCGTAAAGAGCCCCATCCCTATATGCAATATAATATATTCCCCCTGTACTACTTACTTTCGGGTCGTTAGTTCGATCGTGAAGTAGAAGAAAAATAAGAAGAAAATTTCGAGGATGAAGAAAATTCCTTACGTCGGATAATTGAGAGAGAGAAAGATGTTAAAGTAAATTTGAATATAATAACGCCGAGGAGAGCAAGAGCTTTTTTGGTTGGCGTATATCTAAAGGTAGGAGGCTTAAGCGTACATCAGGCAGCAAAAATTGAGACGATCCGGAGTCACGCTAGCGCGAGATTGATTTACGAAACCAGCCGAGAGGGTACACGATGATGGAATAGCTTTTTTGGATATATGGTAAAAAAAAAGAGATGGTAAAAATTGCAAGAACTGCGGAACTCGTTTTTCATTTTTGACCAACGTAGCGTTACGTTCCCGCACACACCGCGCGGTGATTCATCATTTTCGAAAAAGCTCGTGGTTGTAAAAAAAAAAAAAAAAAAAAAAAAAATAGAAAAAGAAAAACATTTTTCAATACACCAGCTTTTGCGGTTAAAGTACAAATGCATATGCATTATTCTATACGCGCGCAACGCAACGCACAGCGTACCGCAAAAATTCTTATGTCCTCGTAAATTGACCGGCATTATTTTCTCGAAATCGATTGCGTGCATACATAAGCAAGAGTAGCGAACTTAGTACTAATGCCGCACAAAACATATACTGCAAAAATTATAATATCAGCTCATGCAAGCACGAATATATTTCTATCGTAACACAGCATATTTCTCTCTCTCTCTCTCGTAAAACCACGCTGTGCTGCACGCGCGCGTATAGCGTAGTTAGTAGTTTTAACGAAGCTAGCAGCGCAAAAAATCGATCATCCGCGCGTAGCTGCCAATTGTTAAAAGTGACACTTTGCAGCAGCAACAACCAGCCCCAACCAACCAACCACCCCGCGCGCGAAACTCCGTTTTTTTTTTTTTTTTTTTTCATTTGTATCAGTATGAGCGGTGTGTAGGTGAAGCTTGCAGTCGTTTTTTTTTCTCTGTGCTTTTTTTTTTTACGTTTCGCGTTTTGCCGCTGCCGCCGCGCTCGAAGGGTGGGCTGCGGAAATTTTCAAGGAAACGCGTGTGCATAGAGCGCAGGTATATACGCGAGAACCAATGACTTTCACTGCTCTCTGGCGCAACCGTATACTACAAACTTGGGGCAATAATATATATATATATATATATATATCTCACGCATCGTGTGCCGTGATGTATAGAGAAGAGAGGAAAGAGGGAGAGCGAGAGAGAGAATGAGAATGAGGGAGAGAGACGAGAGAGAGACCTACATAATTTGCACGCGAATATATAGGTGAAAGCAAAAAAAGAAGAAGATAATAATGATGATAATAATAATGCGACGTGTAACGAGAAATGTAAAGAGACAATGACACTGGGCTTAGGGATTGTCAAGTGTATATGCTTATACGCGACACACGCTGAATAGGTGCCTGTAATGCTTCTACTGCTGCTATATAAAAACGCGAATGAATGAGAGAGCAGCAGGAAAAAATTTGTAAATGTGCCAAAATGACGGGTATAAAGTACTTTGCTACTCCAAAACGAGTATTATAAGTAGTAGTAGTAGTGCTAGCTGTGCTAATCGACTCGATGTCAAAACTAAAAATCGACGTACACAGAGTTCGACTATATACGATCGTCGTTTTACATTATATTTTTATTTATTGTTTACTCACTCGATTTGTAAGTCGAATTCCCCAACATGGTATACAGCACACCCATCGTCACGTTCGTGAGAGCTATTGCTTGAAGATGGTCTTGCTGCTGCCGCTGCGGTATGTCCCACGCGCGCGCGGTGTGTCTTTTCTGTGACATGCAGTGAGAGAGAGAGAGAGCTGGTAGTACTACTGTATATATGCAGTGCTGCCTCGCGGATCGACACACTTTGACGACGACGACGACGATGATGCAGTGCTCCCCGTGTGCGACACGGCCGAACTCCAGACGACGATAACAGCAGAGCAGCAGCAGCAGCAGCAGTAACAACAAACAGAAGCACACTTCTCTATACGATGCACCCCGCACTAACACATACACTAACAATGCACTGCTGCAGTTGAGCGGCCGACGGCGGCGCAGTTAAAACGCGCGTGGCTGCGTGCGTGCAGATAGCTGCGTGCAAGACAGAGCGAGAGAGAGAGAGAGAGAGAAGGACGAAAATTCGAAATGACTGACTGACGACGGAACTCTGCACACACTCGCACTGCGAGGGGGGGGTTGAAACAACTGCACTGTGCTTCAACGAAGAGCGTGAGGGGGAGAGACGGAGATATAGAGCTTGCGGCAGCGGCCAAGCAGCAGCAGCAGTAGCAGCAGTTGAGCAGTATACAGTAATACAGAGGGACGCGACGAGGGAGGGACGGACACACTGCTGCTGCTGCTGCTGCTACTATAACTCGCCAGCAGCTCCTCGCGCGCGCAGCACTCGTGGCCAGCGGTAGTAGTAGTATAATATGTGTAGTAGGTGGTAGGTATAGGTAGGTAGGCTAGCCTGAAAGAGACTGGATAGGGTGTGCTGCAGCAGCAGAAAGAGAGCGAGAGAGAGGCTTAAGACTGCAGCAGGACCAACGTGATACAAGTATAGTAATAATAATACTATAGCGGTATAGCAGTGGCTCGTGTTTTTTGTTGACGCGCTAAACTATAGTATAACTCGAGCAGTGGAGCAGCAGTATAGGGAGCGAGAGAGAGAGAAAAAAAACAGGAGATATAGCTATATAACTGTGTAAGGGAGAGAGCTTGCGAGAAAGCTCCGTCTCTGTCCTGCAGCTTATACCCCCGAACTGTGCTGTACCGTACTATATAGCCGCGCGCGCGCGCGCTCGAGAATGCATGCACCTTTTTTTACCTAGCGCCACTACAACTCGCGCGCTGCATACTCGCACATGCACACTTATAAACTAAAGCATCGTTTTATTATAGATATACGTATAGCGCAGCTGGCCGTACACTATCATTCTACATGACGTATATAACGTGACTCGCAGAGACTCCGCGGCACGCTATGTAGAGAGGAGAGGAGAGAGAGAGAGAGAGCAGCTCGAGGGCAGCGTCGCGCAAGTCGGTACAACAGTAGCCAGCAGCATCAGCATGGGTATGAGCGGCGCTTGCGCTCACTCTCGAGAAAGCCAGGCAGGCAGCAGAGGGTTGTGGCACAGACTATAGTAACTCACGTATTTTTCATGATATATAGATGTATAGTTTGGCACGACTATACTGTGCTTTGTAGTACGTCGGAAGCTCGAGCGGAGGCGCAAGCGCAGTTCGATACGCCGCTACCACTTACCATGATACTTACGTGTGGGTGTGCGAGGCAGAGACAACGACACGAGACCGCGTCGCGCGCTCGCGAGAGCTTGCGAGCTCGCGGCAGGGATGGCGCGGCGGGCTCGACAGTAGTGCGCGCGGTTGAACGCATACACCTTGATATACTCAAGTGCGCGATCGTCCCTTATTTTGCTCTCGTATAACTTTGCACTCGCGCGCAAGCCTCGATACCGCGCGTAGACTGCGTCTTACATTATCATATGCAGTCCAAGCTCAAGACCCAAAGGGACGAGAGACTGCACGAAGACACTGATGGGTCTTCTGTTAAGCTGGAGTCTCCGCTTACACGTTTTCGGAATTGGTCGAAATTTATGGTACCTCGGTGGAGTTGAGCTCACACCCGCCGCCGCCGCCGGCCCCGAAGGGAAAAGTTTTCCTCTTGTCGCGAAAGAGAGAGAGAGAGAGGAGAGAGAGAGAGAGAAAGCGAGCGAAAGAGGAAACAGTGGCATTTATTTTGTCGGCCCTTTCAAGTCCTGAAAAATAGAAGACATTGCCAAGTTTACGGAACAAGCTACACGCGCGTATTTTACGGATGAACGGATCTTGCGAGAAATAAAAATACTTCAAGTTACTTGTGTAATATGTTTTCCAAGCTCGGTCTTCCAAACTGTATACTGAATAAGTTAGCGTGACTTTCGAATTTTTAAAAATGACGCAAAGAAAAATGAAATGTCAAGTCCTCGGAGAGCTTTTCCAATCTCGCGATCGCGCCTTAGGCACTATGTATTCATGGTACGTCTCATTTAATTATAGCGATAAGTGCCTATGATATATTTTGTATACCGAGGTGCAAACGAGCGAATTAAAATCCCTGTTTACACATTCGCGATTGCTCGTACATGTACGCACGACGACGAAAGATCCGCGCGTGCGTTTCCGTGCTCGTGTGTGCTACGTATGGATCTGAAAGCTCAGAGGGCGCAACGCGATCTATCTAAGCGATCCCCTGAGAAATGTCAATGCAGAGAGACGTGAGCGCGCTACTATAGGCACACACGCGTATAGTATACAACGCGTATATATATATAAGGGATCGGTATGAGAACACAACAGCAACATTAGAAATTCGGCATTGGACGCGTACCCATATAGTCAATGATATAAATTAAATATTCACGACATCGATTGGCGAGAAATAATAAAGTGGCGTCAAATAATAAAAAAAAAAAAAAAAAGGAGGAGAGAGAAGAGAGGAAGAAGCAAAACAATGGGAATAAAAAGAGCACACAACTTTATTATTAATCGTCGAACTATCTCTCCTCGTGCTTGGTCAGTGGTGTGTCGCGATTGTGTCGCGCGTATACACCAAATATTTTATACACATAAAACACATTAGGCCGGCTATGCGGCAGCACATAACAATATATATATACAAACGCGATGCGTGTATAAAAGAATATAAAAGTATATCGCTCTGCATTCCTTTATTTTTCTTCTCTACAATGCGATAGCAAATGTATGACGGCCCTTGCACGCGTACAATAAAAAAAGAGCCGCATATTATACGGCAGAACTACCGCAACGCAGCACAGTACAGGGAGTAGACACGCAGCTTTTATGCATCCATAAAACATACGCAGCAGCAGCAGCAGAGCCGGCACACACGACGACCGGATTAATTATGAATTAAGAGGTTTCTATGTATAGGCGCAGAAGCGTAGCAGCGCGGCACGGCGCGGCGTCACGGCCCGCGCTCATAATGTATATAGTAGTAGTAGTATATCGCGAGCGAGAGAGCTCATCGCTGCTAGCTAGTATAGTATAGGTAGTCCTCCGCCTAGTCTTGCTTGCTGCGGCGCGGCGCATTGGCACGAGTCGAGTCGTCGTCGTCGTCGTCGTCGTCGTCGTCGTCGTCGCCGTCGTCGCCGTCGACGCAGTTGTTGCAGTTGGCTTCGCTCGTAGTAGTCGTCGTTGGCGGCGCGTTGCAGATGAGCAGCAAGCCAAGCAGCACCAGAGATGTGCCAGACCACCAGTACAGCGAGGTCGTCTCGCCGAACAGCAGCATACCCAGTATCGCCTGCGAGCACAGTATTGGAATATTATATCGCGTTTATAGTATAAAAAACGGCGCGCGCGCGACTGCGGCGCTTTTTTAATTTGAAATCGCGCTCTCCGATCCGGCTGATAATAATGCTCAACAAACAGCTCGACAAGGCCCTCGTGCTCATCGACGTGATTTTCGTGCTCAATCTTCTGTACTTCGTCGCGCTGTTCGTCTCGCAAATATTTACCATATTTTCGCCGAGTGGCAGTGGTGCAGGTGGTAGTAACTCACTCGCCGAACAGCAGCAGCACCACTACTACGACCAGTGTGGCCTATAGCTTAAGCCGCTAGTAGTACGGCCGCCCTCGCGTGTTTTGTTTTATATATTCGTCACGAGTAGTGCGACCAGTGCCTCTCTGCCTGCTCCCTATCTCTCATTAAATATTGTGTGTAGTATACCAAGACGGCGGCGGGTGCAACAGCAAGCAAAAACGTCGTCGTCGTCGTCGTCGCGAGAAGGCCGTACGTGACCGATCGCCACTGCGCCAGCGGTGACGGACTATATATAAACAGCGAAGAAACAAGAAGAAAGAAAAAAAAAGTTAACTAGAATAATTAGAAGCCTGTGTGGTGTGGCGGCTGCCAACCCCCCCTGTGAGCCGCAGCTTTTAAAACTTGTCTCTCGTCGTGGCTGCAAACAATGAAGAAGACAAAGTTGGCCGCATATACGTCGAGCTTTTAAGCTCGTCGTGGAGTGAAAAGGAGAAGAGTAGAAAAAACATAGACACCTGGCCGTGGTGCATCCTATACTTTTCCGTGTGCACTTACTGATTCCGTTGTGTGGTTTATTTTCCATAAGTGTGTACCGAGAAATCGAGCGACTATCTACGTCGTAGTCCGTGTGTTTACGCGCGAGCTTTTTTTTGCTGTTATCGAGAAAAAACAAAGTGTATACGTGCTTTTTAACCGTTGAAAGCTTTCGTGTGTGTGTATATATATCCAGCAATTGAATTACACGCAGAGACTAATAGCAAGAACAATAACAAAGTGTCGTGTAGTTATTATTATACGGCTCGAGCTTTTTTCTCTTCATAAAAAAAATGAATTTGTCCAGCAACGGCCGTACCAAATTAACTTCTTCTGCAGAGGCATGTCGCGCGCGCGCTTCGGGGTTTTAACTGCCGTGTAGCGAGCTTTTTATCAAATACTTTTATCTAAGAGCACGACGAGGACGATCAATTTTCATTAGTATACGATCGCCAGCGCGCAATATTCTAAAGCGTTTTTTCTTGTTCATATACCTATATGGATACATTGTAAGTGTATACAAATATAAAAAAATAAAACAATTTTCATGAATACGTGTGTTTATGTGTACATGGACAGACGCGGACGATTTCGATCTATATAGCTGTATAGCGCCTGTCTCCGAATGCACATTCGTAAATAAACACGAATACGATATCAAGTGTATAATATACAAGTCTGTGTAAAAGAAATAAAAAGCTTTTTTAATAAATTAATCATGTTATACTATACATACAGAAGTGTATTGTGTTATACTTTTTCACCGCAATCATCGAGAAATATAATAATAGAAAAGGAACAAAAAAAAAACAAACCGCCTATATACCCTCGAGCAATATTTCATGAATATATATACATGTACGACTGGAGAGTGAAAGAGAATACATCGAAACTCGCGAGGGGAAAACAAAAGGGTATACGACCAATAACTCTTGGTAATCAGTGGTGCAGCAGTAGCTTTGTATATGGAGAATCTCTCTCTCTTTCTCTCTCTTATCGGATACGAGTTCGAGAGTTGTAAATTTCAAATGTAAAGGTATACACTCTCCCGCTGCACAGGTAGTATCTATAACATACCCGCGCGCGCGCGCGATAAAGAGAATGATGTGCACGCGGCGTATACCGTATATAATTAATAACGATATAGTCGTTAGCGTTCAACATCGATTCATATATGTGTGAGCTTACTGGTGAGGTCGTCGCGGAGCTTGCGTGCAATTTTAATAATCATCGGGGCGGTAATTGGAACTCGTTGCAAAGCTTCTATATCATTATAGGCAGGCCGTGTGCAGCTGAGTGTAAGCGATGCACACACGATGATATATGATACTATTCTTCTTTTTTTTTATTCATTTTTCGAGAGCTCGAAACCCCTCGTCTCACCCCATTTCGCGTGTGCTTTATTTTTCGCGCCGAGCGCCAGGTGTGTTGCACAAGTACGTGTGTAAATAGCGCACGTTTCCGTCGCCGTCGTCGCCCGCAGAAACACGGGGGATAAAAGCGCCGAGAGAGAAATGCGCGCGCGACTTCGAGAGAAAAGTCACGTATAATAAAATCCCCGAGTGTGCAGCAGCGACTCTCGAGCGGCAGATGCAGCCAAACCCCCGCCGCCGAAATAAAAATAAAAAAAAAGAAAAAAAAAAGCGCAGAGAGAAGAACACGAGAGAGCGAGAGAAAGACAGATAAGATAAGAGGAGCGAGAGAGTTCGCGCACTCGTGCGTCGTCGTTGTTCTGTGTGTGTGTGTGGGCGTACGCGTGTAAAATTATTATTATTATATATATATATATATCTATGTACATAGCATGTGCAGTAGCGCAGCGTACACGAACGACTTATACCGACTTACCGAGCAAAAGTAGTTGACGCTCGAGCTTGTGATCGTGCAGGGCAGGGACGAGGCCGAGGCAGCCAGCGACTTGACGTACATGGTGCAGCCCAGGGTGTTGCTCGTGATCATCGCCGCCAGCAGCAGGCACTTGGCCAGCAGGCTCCACTGCAAATGTTCAGTGACACATTAATGCGACGGCGGCCTCGTTTTCACGAAACGGAAAAATAACGTCGTCCAAAAATGCCGGGCAAACGAGATCCGTTCATCAGTAAGTCAGCTTCATAATAATGTCACAATGCTCTATATTATAAAATGCTCGCTGCATACTTTTTTAACAATAAAGCTTCATTTAATTTTGTTTCCGTCGCGTTCGACGCGATCAGGAATTTTTTTATAATAAAACAGCAGCAACAGCACGCGGGCAGCTCACAAACTCGTCAGCTCTCTGACGCATTATAAGCAGCTTTATTGCATTTTCCTCGTTCCATTGTACTTTCTATATATCTATATGGAGGCGCGTTGTATCGCGTATATATATACGCGGGCTCGTGATTTACCTCGCGCGCGAGCCCGAGCGCGTGACGTCTTCCCGCCGACGCGTCGCGGGGAGAGCTTATTATAATGTTTATACGCGGATTTAATATTAACGAGCAGCAGCATCAGCTGCTGCTGCTCCGCCATGCGGAAAAGGATTTTTACGAAAAGGATTATAACGATCTTACCCCCTGTGTGTGTGTGTGTGTAATTAGATAATTAAACTCACCGAATCCTCGACCGTAACGTCCATGCCGTATTTGCCGAGTACTCCGCCCGCCGTGGCGAATCCGCCCGACAGCACGGCCAGCCGAATATTATTAGAAGACCTCGAGGACATCGTCTCTGCACCTGCGATACATTATTAAAAATACATCGTTTATATCGAGATCGTATCTGCGCCGCACTGATTCCGCGAGGTAAATCGATTTCTCGCTGAGCCGAGTCGATTTTTTGCTAAGATTAGTTTCGAAGCAATGACACAATTTACACGCGTCTCTCTCTCTCCCTCTCCGTCGATACATTATACAAGTATCGCACTCGCAATGCGCTATTATATATCAATACAGAACGGAGCCTATGTATCGATAAATAGAAATACGACTCTCGACTTTATCACAATTGATTGATACATATATACAAAAATAACTCGTCGTCGCTTCGACTCTCGGCTGGCAGCAGCGGCGGCTCGAGAGGCTCAATACTAACACAATACAATAAATTGTTTATAATTATCTTCTCCTCTCTCTCTCTCTCTCTATCTCTTTTTCACGCGTACGGAGAATCGACAGGCAGATTGGATTAGGTGTGAAAATCGTAAATTGTAATAAAAAGCATGACACTTTGTTTTTATTATCTCCGAGATCGCGATTTTGGGATATATGTTTAATAAAAGCGCGCGGGACCGATTCGCGCGATATTATCTCTCTCGGCGCGTCGAGCACGCCGGCGGGCTTTTCGCCGCGTCGCGGACTCGTTGTACACACACATACACCTACATGGGGGATAAATGTACGATCATACACAAAGCACTCGAGAGAGAGAGAGAGAGAATCACGGGCTACACACGACTCAATTTGTTGCTTACTAATTTAGTATCGTAACGAGTCGCGATCCTGCCGTGACTCGCGCGCGTGTGCGTGTAATAAAAGTGTTCACATGCCGTCGCGACGATATTAGCGTAGTTTTTACATTTTTTTTACCCTATAATACAAAAAAAAAGCCTCTCTCTTCTCTCTCTCGAGATGGCCGAATCGATCGAGTTGCAAGCGTTCAGAGCGATCGTCGTCGACGAGACGCAGCAACAGCAAGCGACGACGACGAACGATACATCGTTCCAATCGGAAGCCCGTCGGGTATCGCTCGATCTGCAACGGCGCGCACCGTGTTCGTCGGTGCAATCGTCGCAGCCGCAATCGACGACGAGTCCAAGATCGATCTTGAGGCGAATCGACGTGGAAGCGAATCGGTCGTTCGGGGAGGAGCAAGGCGGGGAATCGCTCCGATCGCCTCGAAGATTGGCAATATTGAGAAGGATCTTGAGAGCTGGCAGAGGTAACACACGCACACACAGTTGGCTATGATTCATAACCTATACGTGCTCGCAAGCTCGCCGACACTCGTAAAAACTTTATCTCTTCAATTCTCATTCTCGCGTGCCGATGTAATAGCCTATAGCTCATTCGTTTAAAAATATCAATGTATTCGATGCGTAATACTTATTTGTTTTCGAGTCTAAATCACATTCACTTGTTATTTGTTTACACTCGCCGATGTATATAGAGACAAAAGCTGTATGTTATACGTACCGTCAAGTAGTTCGCGCCGCTCGTCCGCCGTATAAATTCACCAACACATGTAGTACGCACACACACACGAACGCACTTAAACAGCAGTTGGTGCAGCAATCGACGATTGATAATTCGCGAAACGCGTATAGTGCCCTGACGTCCAAAGTCGGCGAATCAGCACGACGTTCGCAATGCCTGGCTGCCAGTTTACACGATGCACACATACACTTGCTGCTGGTCTCTATATACCGCTGCAGAAATCGCGGCGTGCCGCGCATGTGCCGCCACAGTCACCGCACTCATGGCGCTTGGCGCGCGCACACAGTTGAAAATTAACCATTGGCCCGCGTTTATCTACGAATCGAACACGGCAAAACGTCGTCGTATTTGACCGTTATATGCAGATGAGTTCGAAGGCGACCGCAATTGCACACCCATTATTTTACCAATATGACACATATTTTGACAGCGATAACGAGCGAGCGCGCGCGCGCGAACGTACCGATAGAGTACTCCAAAAAAGTAGCCCGCGCGCGCCTTTAACAGGTAGTTTAAAAATGGCCGACTCGCGCCATCGAGTGTGTGCATTCGTGCAGTCAGCCAGCAGCACTCAGCCTCAATAGCGTGTGCGTGCGTGCGGTAGTATTAGTTGGCTGTGCTGCTGCTGCTGCTCCTGCTGTGCAGTCAGTCAGCCTGGCCTGGCGCAAGGTGGCTCGAGGAGCGAGGAGGCGCTCTACTGCCTGCGCCGCTTTTAGCTTGCTCCTACTATACCTCCTACCTACTATCCTACTGCTGCTGCAGTCACACATCCTGCAGACACAGGCACGGGGCGCGCACCATTTCGGCCGCGGTGTTGGTGGCTGGCTTGGCTGCCAAGTGCACACATCATGTCGCTAGTGCTGGAACACGCGTGAAAAAAAAAAACAAATAGACGTGCACCTACACCTCCATCTCTCGTGCAGTCGCGATGTCGCGATCAAGGTGTTGCAGTTCGCTGGTGGTGATCCTTCGGACGAGGTACCCAACAAAAGAAATATTTATACCCGCACGTTTTACTAGTGAACGAGCACTCTCCTAGTGTTACGAGCGCGCGAGTTTCACGCGCGATCTGTATATATAGTAGCCCATCTGCCCATCTATATAATGATAATTGCGCGCCTGCATCCATGTCTGTGTGCGCGTGTGCGCGTACACTGCGTGCAGCAGCAGGATGTGCTTGATGCTCCTTTTATTTTTGCACACCGTGCACCGTATATTATATAGCATGTACATGTACGTGTGTACCGAGCTGGAATGAGGATATGGCGGAGTCATCGTGGTGTGCCGCCGCTGCAGGCTCCTTTTTTCCTTTTTTTTACCTTTTCAACTTTGTACATTAACGATCCCCGCACGTTTTGCACGCTCTTTCGGCTCTGGCGTGCATAAAGTTTCCGAAAAAATATTATAATAAGCATGCTTGGTGGTCGAGAGCAGCATGAGCGCTTTTATAAGTTGGAGGAAGTGTGGCCGTCAAATTTTTTTTTTTTCTTCTTTTTATACCTCTTTAGCTTTAAGCTACTTTTCGTGAGTGGAATATATTGAGCCCATAGTGAGAGACAGGTGAAAAGAATACTTCCATTTTTCACCCCTCTTTGATATTTTGACTTTATTTTTATGACTCCTCGAGAAGTAAAAATTTTATTTTAGTATTAGTAAAAAGTAAATTAACTTTATATCAAAAGAAAAATGAAACTCCCAAATTTTTTCCTGCATGAATTTATGACTTATAAAATTGTTTTTGTCCTCTGTCTATCAAATTTTCAATTTATAAAAATTTCTCTTTTCTACCTCAAAAGGAAACATATTTAGTTTATGCTTATGAATTATTCAAATCACAGTCTACTTGATATACATTCAAAATGATATTTATAATTAACTGTTCTTTGATTAATGGTATTTGTTTGAGGTATGCAATACATATTATGCGATACGCTCAGAATATTAAATAGTATCCTATTGATTATAACTCTATTAAATTCCTTCTTGATTAATTGCAAATCTAGCTAGACTATTGGCAAATATTGCAATAAGAGCTGATAACTAATTGATATTGAAATTTTATTTTTAGCTCTACATATAACTTGATTTATCAAATCTTTGGATTTTTACTTTTAACAATTTTTAGAACCAGCCGGATTAAAATTAATCAAGCTGATGTGAAAAGTACTCACTCTTACGTTATGTCTGTGTATTTGAAGCTACTGTGTACTTAAAAAACAAAGTTCTTTTGCAAACAGTTTGTACAATTATTGTTGGCACCATCAAATTTCATGCACACTTCACAGAATATGCCTTTCTTTCAATTGTACACTTGTTCAAATATTGGCTCAAGACTCTTTACTGGTTGCCAGATAAAAGTCCAAATGGTAGTAATAATTGTTGGCAGTGCTTAGGATGCTATACATCTTATCAGACTACAGTCAGAAAAAAATATTCACTACTCTGTTCTTATTTTACTATCTTTCATAGAACAATGGTTATTCGGGTTTGCAAGAAATTTTTATTTTTCACTAAAAAAAAATCTCTATTAAAACCTCAAGGTATACATTATTCAAAATTATTACTTAAACAGATATTTGAATCATACTTCTTCATTTCTCTACTATAAAAAACTTGTCTGCTCCACTAAACTCACTATTTGTTTATCATTACCTAATACTTCAATATCAGAAATGAAAGTTTGATTTATTGTATTTTGATATCATTATCTTTAAAATTTAATTACAGGTAGATACAACTGTAGAGTACAAGACAGACTTGCAGCTATGGAGCATGCAGATCTAGTAAAAGAGATGGCAGAGGTCGAGACACTCACTACGCAAGAGCGTCTACACTTAGCTAGACATAGGCGAGTACAACAGCTGAAAGTATGGAAACAACGAGAAAAGGAATGGCAGCGACATCAGCTAAAGCACATAATACCAAGCAGCAAAAAACACATTTTTTTCAGCGACAGTGTCATGCTACTTGAAGCTGCTGCTAGAAATGATCTTGAAGAAGGTATTTATTAAAATTTATAATTTGCTTGTATTTTAATGTGCTAAAACTATTCAACTATATTACATTTTATTAGTTTTTTAACTAATTATCTATAAACAAATCACAATAATTAATTGTTTTCCCAGTTCGTCGTCTACTGAGGAAAGGAGTTAATCCAGACTCGACGAACGAAGACGGTTTGACGGCTTTACACCAATGTTGCATCGATGATAATGATGAAATGATGAAAATCCTGGTCGAATTCGGTGCTAATGTCAACGCAGAGGATAGTGAAAAGTGGACACCGTTGCACGCTGCGGCGACGTGTGGCCACCTCCACCTTGTGCGCTATCTCATTAATAAAGGTGCAAATTTATTGGCAGTTAATGCTGACGGTAACATGCCGTACGACATTTGCGAAGATGAAAAAACCCTCGACTGCATCGAAGGTACCACCTCAATTTTGATAGCAGCGTAATGTGTATTTAGGAATCACATTGATTTTCGTGCTCTATATTTCAGGCGAGATGGCTAGACGCGGTGTGACTCAGGAATTGATCGACGAGACCCGTGCTTCGACGGAAGTCCAAATGTTACGAGATTTAGTGAGACTACAGCAAAGTGGTGGTGATTTAGAGTATAGAGACGCTCAAGGAGCCACTCCTGTAAATTATTTTTCACTTTGAATCTAAAATTAATTTAAGCATGCATGACCTAACTTTTTTATCATTTTAGTTGCACATCGCAGCGGCCAACGGTTATCTTAGAGTTGTGGAGTTTTTACTTGAGTATCACGTCTCCACGGACGTCCAGGACAATGACAAATGGCAACCCGTCCATGCTGCTGCTTGTTGGGGCCATGTGAGTTGTAATTTTTTTGGTTTTTCTTACATCAGGAAGTTTTATGACACAGGATTGAAAATATTTCCATTCCGAAACAGCTCGACGTTCTAGAGCTACTAGTACAAAATGGGGCTGACTTGAACGCTCGAAATAAGCACGAAGAAACACCAGCGGACATTTGTGAAGATCCGGAAATCCGCGAAAGAATCGTCGAATTGAAAACCGAACAGGAAACGAAGAAGATGCGCGATGCAAATCGACGAGTGAGGAGATCTCACAGCATAAATACAAGAACTCAAAGCGTCCGTAGAACGTCTATAAGAGACAAAACTTCAATAACTAAGAAAGATGCACAAGAGGAAGCCAGGACTTTGATGAGAAGACAAGCGGAGGTTGGAAAACGTTTATTAGAGCGTTGGATGCAAAACAATGTGAAATTTATTAATCGAACTTTTTTAACAATTTATTCAGCCCACAAAAATCCCGGCTCAATCTTTGTCTTCGCCGACGTCGGATAATGTAATGAACCAAGCCGAATACGAACACGAGTCACTTCCGTCATCGATGGCAACGTCGGACGTTCGTCGGGCGCCCGAAGGAAAAGACAACGACTCCTTCGTTCACGAGGATATGGACAAGGACTCAGGTATGTCCAAACATTTGCTTGTCTACTTGGAATTCATTGTGGTACTGTGATGCGTCTCTTATAAAGTAGTGGTGGGACGTGGAATACCGATTTGTTTTTCATGTGTTAGAGATTCAACCGTAGCTCGGTGACGGGTTTAGACTGTTTTGTAAATACTCAGAGAGCACAGCTCGCTGATAGAAAAATATTATTTTTGTACCTAAATTAACATTAATATTAAAATTATGAAAATTAAAAATTGTATATATAACACGCATTAACTATTGTATATAATTATTTGTTGTCACTTGTATATCATTTTTTGTCTGTGCGGCACCTACTCCATCCTCGGCGCGTGTGTATTTGTGCTAATTATTCGAACGAATGTGTTGTGGTCGAGGTCAGTTTTCTACTTGACTTTTCTATTTCCATAGAATCTTAAACTTGTTTTTATAACTATGTAATTCGTTAATATTTTTTTTACCAATAATACTATTACACATTTTTAAATATAAAAGGTATTGCTGTAAAAGTCTGAACTACAATGTGACAAGACTATTCAATATTACTTACTTTTATAATGTATATTCAAATAATTTTTAAAACTTCATTTACTGATACGATTTTTTAAATAATACCAATTTGTACATTATAAAAGCCACAGGTGCTAGTTAGCGCATAGTTTGCTTAAAATTAAGATAATTCTTACAGAGTATTTAAGGTAAATGCAATTTTACATGTCTCAAGTCACAATAATTATACGATCTAATGAGCAGTCATTAATTTTAAAATTTCGAAATATTTTCTTGTCTTTTTAAATCGTTGTTAAATATTTTCTCTTTTTGTTGTAAGTGTATCTTGACACGCGAACGTGTGTTTTTTTCCTTGTCCAGTGTTGTACGTGTTATTTTCAAGGTTTGGTTTACCTATTGATAGATTGTAATAAAAAATCTCGAACAAAATTGACAAGAGAAATCAGTCAATTAGTATTTAATATTTATTATCAGAACATTAAAAAAATTGATTATTTTGTATGTTAATTTGTATGTTAAAGTTAATTGTGTGTATTACACTAATAATTTCGTTACGTAAATTTTTTATGTGGATAACATGTTATTTGTTAATAGCTTTAATAAACGAAGTCTTTTTAAGATGAAGTAATTTTTTGTGTGTCATATGGAACGAATCCGAGCCTGTAACGATTATTTAGTGTAATAGATATTTAAATCTTCACAGCACTCTCTTAACATTATGTTAGCACAATGCATGAAGTACTAAAAAAAGAACATAGTAAAATAGTTTATAGGTCATTAAATACTTCAAAGCGAGTATTTAACTTGCACTTTAAATACTTGGCCGAGGTTCATCGACACAATATCGCATGCTTCCAAAAGTGTATAATTTTTTTTTCTTCTTTTTTTTCTGCAGAACCCTCGAATGTCAAAAAGAATAGACGTAAGAAAAAAAATTAGCCCTTGCTTAATACATGTATCCCATAACAGAGTCACATCAGGCAAATCATTTGGAGCTGCAATCGCTGCAGCAACAGCAGCATCAACTACAGCATCAACAACATCTGCAGCTGCAGCAGAACAATCAGCAAACGTACGACGAGTCGCGCGGAAAGATCAACATACACGTGTCGGTGGTGTTCGTTAAATCACTGGCCGATCTGAAGAAGCAGCGAGCGCAGAATCGCACGAGCACGTTGCAGCCTCTGCAATCGTCGCAACAATCCCTCGACACCAACAGCAACAACCTGACCGATCAGCAATTGACCAGCGACGATTTTCGTCGGTTTACCGGCAACACCAGCGAGATCGTTTGCGACACGAGGTCCGACAAAAGATGCTGCTTGCTTATGTAATCGCCTGAGCAAAAGTGTGTCAGGCGAAAGACAAATATTTATATTTGTATATTCTCGTTGTATTATCGCGCGCAACCACCAAGTACAAACAGTCCAGTTTTATGGTATTTTATTAAAAACTCTCGAGCAAACGGTGAAAATTGCTCGAATCATATACGTCCACATTTGACGATTTTTTTTAGAAATTTTATTGAGTTTCGTGTGGCTCGATATATTGTAGGTGTAGGTAATTTTTTAAATTACTGATTACGTGTGCACGTCGCGCGTTTTGCACAATCAATCAGTTAACGCGAGTCGAGCGATCCACGTCTCGAAGTCATCCATGTGGATGATGAACGGATTAACAGAGAGCGGCTCCGTACGATTTTTGTAAATATTTTTAAATCGCGTTAAAGACTCGTAACTCTTTTACGACCCGGTGACCTAGTTATATTCACGAAGGCCTAATTTTTTTTCATTCGTAAGCAGGAAGAATGAATTCGAAGTTTTTTTTAAGACAGCAGAGAGATGGCCCGGAAGAAATTGCTATATTTATTGCGAGCCACCTTTTGGACCTACTTTACCAATAGGTCTATATATATTATACTATATAGGTTTATAAATGTTTACGTCCACGAATGAATTTTAAAATATATATTTACAAACGTGATTTGTATACCCAAATTATACATATATTAATAGTTTTAATGTGCATAATAATAAACGTCAGGTGAAAATGTTATCTATATTTTTTAAATAATTTGAATGAGTAATGAGAATAAATTATAATATATTAAACAAACCAACAAATTTCCTTGTGCCAACCAAGCATATGGACATGAAGCAATATGATCATTTAATTGATGCATTTGTATTCACACAAGAATGAAAATGGACCGCATTTTCATAGAGTAGATGTAAAAAAAAATTTCTTTGGCCTCTGGCAGTCTGTCTGTTACTGTAATTCTATTTATGGAAACACAATAAATGTTACATCATCTAATTACTCAGAAAAAATATTTTTAATCGCAAAAAAGAGATAAGAGTAGTTGATAGATTTCTGAATGTGTATATAAAATATATATTATAAAATCAAACTATTTTATGAAAAAGCTTTACAAAAAATAAAAAAAAAACAATTTATTTTATTCACGTTGATAATAATAGGCACAAAAAATTTGATGTCGGGTACATATTAAGAAACTGTGACTGTTTATATTTTAATATTAATATGTATAGAGTTATTTGACTGAATTTTCTTGAACTTAATTAATCATAAACTCGATAAAAGTATTATGAGATATTTTAATTCGTTACTGCGTGTACTTAAAACTTATACAAGTACTTACATATAGATAAATGAAATTCTTAGTAAATTTACTATTTAAAAACTCTAATTAATTTATGTATTATGATTTCTATATAATCAGAGCAATTTTGTCAAGTCACAAATTTTTCGTGAGCTTATTTAATTTTGAAAATCCAAAAACAGTTACTTTTGTAACTGCGATATCGTAATGTAAACTAATAATAAATTGTATTTAATAGCTATTATTCTGGTACAAGGCATCTGTAGTTGGTACTTCAATCAAGTCAAAAAATAGCAAAGTATTGTTATTTGCTACTTTCTAACTATTAATTGTATTGAGACTGTTCATTATTTTTCAGCATGAGTTGCGAATTTATTTTAAACAATATTTGGTTTCGATTAAAGACTCAAAGCCTCTACTCTTATTAAAGAAATCAAAGAATATATCAAGTACTTGTTTTGATCGTTGTGGCCTTGAAATACAGAAAATAAAAGGAACAAAAAAAGTAGTGTAAAAAGAGTATTCAAAATAATTTAATATCTATTGAAGAATTGTAAAGTTGAAGGATTATGACTGAAGGAATATAATGAAGAACTCAAACGAAATATCTATTTTTGGAGTTTTATAGAACAAAATGATATACAACTCAAAGCATGCTATGTACTGAAGGGATTCATTGAAGTTAGATCACAATAAAAGATTTGAATCATTTAAACGTTTCCGTTCTTTATTTACGGTTTATACAACATAATGTATTAGAAAAATACTTATGATGCACTCAAAAACATTTTGGTTTTTTCGCCGAAATATTTATTAAAATAAGCTGACTTTTTTTCAAATATCTTTGTATTTTAAAGTGATTCAAAATCACACTATAATTTTAGATTTTCACTTTGTAATTGGATTGTCCCTGACTAATGAGAGCACACAGATTTTTTTTACTTTGAATTACTTGATTTTTCGAGAAAAAGGGAGAAAAATAATTCGTTCAAACAAGTGAATCTATTTAAAAATAGAGAAGACGATACAGGCGTTGGTTTTTTTAAACAAAAGAACTTTAGGCCTTCTCTGTGTTGCTATAAATTCATCGTAAAAAGGATAGGAACAATTTTTTTTCAATTTTCCCTGTCTCGCAAAGATCAACAACATCAATCCACATGCAAGTCTCTCAGAAAAAACACCCAATAAGATCAATGTCAAGATCCATTAGTATATAAATTCGTATACTCCGCACTAAAAACATTTTTCCAGCCGCACATGAAACTCGAATAATTTCGTGATATTTTTTCGTTATGTTCGCGTTTACAAGTTACATAGCGATCCTTTTAGCTCGTACGTACATACGTGTCGCACCCCTCCTGAAAATGTGTAATTGGATTAGTTATCTTTCCCTACGGTTTGCTCCCTACTTGCTAAGCTTTTGCTCTAATTGATGTGTGTTCATTCTTTCTTGAAATCTCCTCCTCGCTTTTTGTAGGTGACTTATAATACTTATCAGCATACGAATAAATTGTACATTTATTTCACTGTAAATTCGTTTATTTTATTTTTTTTTCATTTTTTTCTTACGTATTTGTTAGATAAGTACACACCCGTTCGTTACAATATCCTTTTTTGTTTTGTTTTTCTTAACGTACGCAATATACAATAATTATATATTTCCCATGCAAAAAAGGCGCAGGAGTTAAAGTACCCGAGAGGTTCGCTTCTTCTAACTGGTTTAAGGCGTGAAAAATGGCCTTCTGATGCGTGAAACTCTCACGTACTTTTGGCGCTCCGACTCGCTCTCCATCCATTCATCAAACGGGTTAAATTAATTAATAATACAATGAAAGTCTGTCTCGTTCGATCGGTGATTGATACAATACATTATGTGTCGGACAAATCAAGCTCCAGTTTATAAAACTATTTGTTTTGATATTTATGTACACAACACACGGCGCGTCGCGGTTTTAAAAAACTGCATCTCTTCTGCGAAAGGATTTGTTTAAAAGTCTTGACGGATTTTACTGGCTTACAACAACTACGTTTTACGCAGTCCAAGTATGATATGAGATAAAAATAAAAAGGAAGTTTTATATGTACAACAACGTCTGGTTATTATCGAATCGCTGATCTTTTATAATTTTTTTTTGCTTCAAATAATTGACGATAGGAAATGACACAACTGAATCGAAAATTCTGCGAGCATTTTTACTACTTTTTAGAACGGCAACATCGATGCATCATCACACTTATTTACAAAATACTATCTCACACACAAATTCTTTTTCTCGTTCTTGCATCCTCTTACATATCTGTTATTATGACGAATAAAATCAAACGAAATGTATATATAATACAAATTCAATCAGTTCAATGCATTTACTCGTGTCCAGCTGAGTAATAACGAAAATCGTAATTGGATCCGTAATCATACACCCATCCACATTGATATATGGGACGCGTCGACATTGAAGCGACACCTCTCCATTTCCGGCTATCCGCTTGTGTCGATAAAATTTTTTTCTCATTCGAATCAACTCCAGGAATTTGATTAAAAGATTTTTTTTGCATCTGGTTTGACAGAGATCCATCTCTTTCACATTTTTTTGTTCAATAAATAAATCATTGCGTCGATTCGAGTACTTTAACGCTGATTTTTTCAATAACTGAAAATAAAATAGAGACTTTCGTTAATCGTATTTTTTTAACAAACGTAGACGGCTACTATATATATGACTAATAGGAACTTTGTAATTGTGCATGTGTATTATTTAGTTTTCTGAGAACGAAATTTGAACAACAAAAAAAAATTCAATAAAAAAAGTACACTTACAAATATAATAGAGAACAACATTTATAATAATTAATATAAGAACAATTTTAGGCAATTCGACCCTACCACATGTTATTATACCTCGCCTATGCTAACTTTTCTCGCCCCTATCACACAACTTCATTTTTCGCCCTGAGTACTTATCTTCTACCTTTTATTACTTTGTGTAAATTTTTGTTTTAAGCGTATCGCCATAATTTGAGAAGGGAATCTGTAGGAGAAAAATATATCGTAAGTCAATATTTCCATCCGAGTTTGATGGACAGACAAAATTTTTTTGAATTGTTATTTTTATTATCATAATATAAAATGTGATTAATGCATGATTTCTGAGAGAACAATCACTGGTAATACGAAAAATTCATAACAGTGAATTTTTGGAATTACAAGACAACACAAAATAAATGAACATAAAAAATAAAATCAAATTAGTATAAATATATAGAGGATATAATATTGAAATTGAAATTCATGCAAATAATCCATGTGTAATTATGACAACTAACTTACTGTGATATGAGCTTTTTTTATGAGCTGTAGTGTAAAACATGTTTTTTTTTTTAAATTTTGCTATATCGAAGAAAAAGCTGCATTTTTTTGGAAAACATTGAATTATGTTCTATGCAATTAAAAATTAATAATATGTATTTACCAAGCCTCAAGTTACGTCGTACGCAGAATTAATTTACAAGCTTTTTTGTGTGTGTCCGCTCGTGCGAGAATAATAATAATTTTTTCTTGTTCCCATTATTTTTTTTTTATCAAAAGTATGATGAAGTGTTGTTTTCATATTACATGTCAAAAACCTAATGTTTTTGTTTTTTTGTTGAACAACAACGAGGTGTAGTTTTCGTATAAGTAAGAAAAATAGAGATGGCTCGACGAAATAAATCATAAAGCACAAGTAGGAGAAGACAGAGAGATAATAGAGAGAGAGAGAGAGAGAACTCAAATTTCTATGTAATAAATATATCAAATTGATAAAATGTGGCGATCACGTACAGGCTGGAGGATAAAATGGTTCAATTGAAGAGAGATAATAGTTGATAGAGAAAATAATGCTATGAAGCGGATGATATCTTACCGATAATAATTAGGCTTGAAGGGGCCGGCTTTGTTGAGGCCCATGTATTTGGCTTGCTCGTCCGTCAATTCCGTGAGGTGGGCGTCGAAGGTGGGCAAGTGTAGCGAGGCTACGTACTCGTCTGCAAAAAAATTTCAGGTATAATCGAGAAAATTCAAAAGCACAAGAAAAAAAAGAAAAATTATCGCTTCTTACCCATTTTCTTAGGCAGCAGATAGACGTCGCTCTTGTAACGGCCCGCGGGGGCGTTGAACAGCTCGATCAGGGCAAGCGCCTGGGTGGCGGCCGTGATGGACACGACGAAGGACGGAATACTGGAACACGACAGATTGACGAGGCGGCCCTCGGCCAGGAGGACGATGCGTTTGCCGTCCGGCCAGATTATGTGGTCGACCTGGGAGCGCACCTTCTCCCACGTCAGGTCGGACGTGCGTAGGCTATTCTGTTTTTTTTTGTTTTTTTTTTTTCCAAGGAATAAGACGCGTAAATAAAATAAGTAACAAGAGAGAATGGACGAGTCGACTTACGATATCGATTTCGGTATTGCTGTGGCCCATGTTGCACACGACGCAGCCGTTCTTCATCTTGTCCATGTGCTCGCGCGTCACCACGTTCTTGTTGCCCGTCGCCGTGATGACGATGTCCACGTTCCTGATCACCTCGTTGAGCTTGACCACGCGGAAGCCGTCCATGCTGGCTTGGAGGGCGCAGATGGGATCGATCTCCGTGATGTAGACGATACAGCCGAGACCCTTCAAAGCCTGACAGCATCCCTTGCCGACCTCGCCGTAACCGCAGATCACCACCTGCTTACCGCCGAACATGACGTCGGTCGAGCGTTTCAGGCTGTCGATGATGCTCTCGCGACAGCTGTACAGATTGTCGAACTTGGTCTTGGTTACGCTGTCGTTGACGTTCATCGCTGGGACCGACAGCTTATTGGCCTTGGACAGCTGGTACAGACGATGGACACCGGTGACGGACTCCTCGACGATGCCCTTGATCATCTTGAACATGGCGTTGTACTTCTTGAGCATGAGGTGGGTGGCGTCGCCGCCGTCGTCCAGGATCATGTTGGGCTGCCAGTTCTCGGCGTTGATGCACTTGTCGATGCACCACCAGAAGTCCTCCTCGGTCTCGGAGCGCCAGGCGTAGACCGGGTAGCCGGCCCACGCGAGGGCAGCGGCGACCTCGTTTTTGGGTCGAGTAGATGTTGCAGGCGGCCCAGCGCACCTGGGCGCCGAGCTCCACGAGGGTCTCGATCAAGACGGCCGTCTGGGCGTTTATGTGGGTGCAGCCGACGATCTTGGCGTTTTTCAGAGGCTGTAGGGGGGGGGGGGGCAGAAGGACATTTTTTATTAATAAAATACGTCATTATTTCAGAATTTAATTATTAATCAGGTACCCAACCGTACAAAAAATTATACCATGAGAATAATAAAACTATATCAAGTTGATAGGTGGTCAGAAAACTTTCATTCCCACAACTCTAGTACTCGACACCACTTTTTAACTTGATTTTTGGATAATTGAAGTTTCATTCTGATAAATCCCAATGTTTTAAAAAAAATTTTCATTGTTTTTAGAGCAAATCAAATTATTTTATTAACTCATGCAGGAAAATGGTCAAGTATTCGATGTTTTTTTTTGTCTTTTAGCAATTACCTTATCATCCCTAGCTCGTTTCCTCAGTGCCATGATGCCAGGCATCTCCTGCTCGGCGATCTCGATCTCGCGCCTGCCGAAGGCATGCTGCTCGATGTTCCTGACGCAGAAATCCGTGAAATCCTTGTCGGTCTTCTGTATCTTTTCGCGAGGCGACACGTCATCCTCCTCGCTGCTGCTCCCTGTGTAAGAGGCTGAAGTTTTGTATTTTTGTCGCGCACAACGGGGGCGGGAGCGTTACGTGTGCGTTCGATTTAGTGTTTTGGTTGTAATGACGTTTTTTTTGTTTTTTTTTTGCAATTGAAGTTTTGTAGTTGTTGTTGTTGATGATGTTTGTGGGTGTGTGTGTGTGTGTAACACGACGCACACGCACACATAGAGATACACATATAGGAGGTAATCCATTATAGCCAGGCGGTCGCAAAGCGTGTAAAAATTCAACAATGTTCAACGATAAATCAATGAAATTCTTCCATTATCAATGATAAATTTTCTTAATGTATATAGAATGATAAATAAAAAAAAAAAAAGTTTACAGATGAGAGACAGAGAGCAGATCAAGTATAAAAGCATCTTAGGAGAAGGAGATAGAGAGAGAGAGAAAATAAGAAAGAAAGTGTTGATTAAAGGCATGCGAATATATAGTCATCGATAAAGGAGAGATAACGAAAAAAAAAGAGGAAGAAGAAGAAGACGTAGCAGGAAAAAATCTATAGATATAAGTAAGACGATCGAGGATCATTACGTACCGGAGCTATAGCTGTCTGTACTGCTGGCTGACAACGAGCGGCTCCTGTATCTTCCGGCTTTTTTTCAGCGCGCCGGACTTGGAGTCCTATAATGGAAAACGAGAGACAAACAAAAAATTGCCATTAGTAATGATCGATACTTTAAATCCTCTCCAGGGGTACACATCTATCCATCTATCTAAGCTCGTGCGTAACACAATTTACATTCGTACATCGATATGATACACATTTGCACACATCGTCTATGTGTATTATACAACAAATGAGAAGCCTGCAGGGATGTATACACAAACACACATTCATCATGAGAGATTAGTTGATATAAGCTGGCGCGTGTAACGATAATATTTATAATTTTTTGTATCAACAATTATACACGGCATGTGCAATGAATATAAAAAAAATTATGACGCGATAAACGTAACGTATTTGAGAGAATCCGATCGAACGGCACGTAAGACACACTTAGTTGATGATAAAGCGGAGCAATTTTAATTTGCAGCGCAGTAGCAGATGTGCGAATTGAAATTGACTACGACTTCTATACAGACGGAGACGCGAGTGGGTCGCATGCACGTAATGTATCTATACTACAAAGTATAACAGGGGACAGCAGAGAGGCATATAACATCTAATTAAAGAGACGATACTCTATTGACTATAAACGACAGTAACGAGGCGCGTTGAGTTTGATACGCGATGGAAAAAGTTTTTGCGATATTTCACGCGCACGATGTGACGACGCATTATAAACACGCGAGAGGACGAGTCGAGAGAGAAATGCATACGCGACTTTTTTTTTTATTATGATAATTACACGCGTGGTAAATTATCATTATGATTAAAATCATTTTTCTTCCTCTTCTCTGTCTCTGGACTCGTCAACTACACGTATTATCTGTATGCGTTAGGCCGCTTCTTACGCACTCACACGCGATTATTTAATTAAAGCGAGATTAGCACGACGCGATGATACTACCAGCTAATGATACATGTGCACTTTATCGATTATCGCTTATCAAATTTGCTCCTCATCTGTGCGTGTGTGAGGATGTAACAAGCACACGTAAGTAAGTATCATGTTTGTGTGAGCTTCGACTAACAACAAATAATAATACATGATATTAATAACAATAACAAGGATGATGTTGAGAGACAACGAGTACGAGCTTAAGGATTATACACGCGTGTGTGTTAGATGATCATTATTATCATTTTTTTATTGTTGTTGCTTCGCTTTAGTAACGAGTACTATTACGTGTGTGGTATAGTTTATACAGTGGAGGAGGAGATTATAACAAATTGGCGAGATAATTATTATAGGCATTTACAAAACATATACAATACATTCAACAATTACGAGTATAGATTACAGATATTTATGTAAGTTAGCTATACAGAGAGGTTTTACATTGAGACATTTCTTTCTGCATTTTTTTGTTTGTCAATTTTAGATTTCCATAAAGTCTTACTTACTAATTTTGATCTCGCGCCGTGATAGGCATTATTCGTAGCCTCTAGGCTCTGAAATCAGCAATAAAAACAGACACACTCTCAAAATCCATGTGTACTCAAAAGTAGTTTTATAAATAAGAACAAAAAAAAAACTATATATAGCAAAAAACAAAAAAAACAACATAGATATCTTCGCTCCAAGAGAGAGAGAGTGAAAAATTTTTCTCGCGCGGGATATATAATTTTATTTTTCTCCTTCTCGCGCGTCAGTAGGGAGAGAAAAGAGCATCGGTAGCAGCAGCCGTGGGCTTGTCTGGCACATACTTGTACAATTTGATCGAACGGTTTTAGCGTTGCGCGAGGAAAAAAAAGGGAGGAGAGAGTAGAGGAAAAAAAAGAGTATGCATCTGTATCTTACTTATAGATGTACGCGTCGAAATCGATACGCGTCACGACGAAAAAGAAAAGAGAGAGAGAGAGAGAGAGAAAAGGGTGCATTAGTGTATCAAGAATGTAAATGTATGCCAAGTTAGCAGCCAGCAGTACTCGAGCGACGAGGCGAAACTTCGTCTTTTTTTTTCTCTAATAAAACGAGACACGGATAAATGTATCCAATTATCGTATAGCAAGTGTCGAAGAGAGAAAAAAAAGTTTCACGTAACCGAGAGAGAATTCGCAGCCGCGTCTTTTCGGCTAATACAATATGTAGTAAGTATCAAGTGTATCGTGTACTGTTGTGTGTGCTTGCGCGAGAGCATGTGTGTCACGAGGCGCTTCAATTAGCATTAAAATACGTACGTTATGACGGGTCACGTGTGTGTATATAGCAAAAATACTTGAGTCAAAAAGTTTCTCTCTCTCTCTCGAAGATGGGCATTTCAAGGACTGCTGTCAAATTCGTCAAGAACACACGCGGAGAACTCTACTCTTACCTTCCTCGGCAAGAACATGAACATCGCGAAATACGCTTATAATAGTGTATAAGATACGACGGACGAGCGAAGAAGCTAAGTCGTCGAACGACGGATTGGGACTAACTATAAGTGCACTCGAGATAGATAAAGGAGGCGACGCACATATGATCGCGTCTGTCTCTCTCTCTCTCTATCATCATTGCGGTTGCAATAACAACGACGACGACGACTCATATACGCATTTGTATCACACACACATGTCTCTATCTCTCTTTCTACGCGACGCCGCCGCTGCATAATTCTATTGTTACGCCGCCGTCTACTCACGAGACGACGATAAAAAAGAGAGAAGAGAAAAAAAAGTAAGGAGGAGGAGAAGAAGAAAACGCAACTTGCGCAATAGCACAAATAACAAAGTGTTTTATAAACACGCGGAATTGCACGAGGAGATGAAGAAAACGTGTGTGTATTCGTCGTCGGCGGCGGCGGCGAAAAAAGGATGACAAAGTGTGTACTGCTGTTGTTGTTGGCGAATCGCTCACACGCGTGGCAGCTGTACAGAGAGAGAGAGAGGAGCGTAATAACTGCTATATATTATGTATAGCAGTATAACCAAGGTTACGCGAAATATCTATTGTATTTATTGCCTTCTTATTCTCGGGGCTCCTTTTTTTTTATCCTCCTCCGAAGCTCTTACGTATTTTACTATTAAACGCGTGCAAAAGTATCGATTTCGATATAAGATTATTGCGCGCGAGAGCTTTTTTACGATACGCTGCTGGCTAAAGAGAGAAAGAAACGATACACCCCGCGGGGAACCCCGTACAAAAACGCACGATCCGAAACGAAAAGAATGAGATTCGCGCGAGAAGTATCAATGATTTCCAAGAGAAAGAGAGCTTCGAGTCTCGAGAGAGTAAAGCTTTCCGCGCGCGAGCAGCTCTCCTTTTACTTTTCAATGGCTTCTAATTACACGCGCGTCGTCGCTCGACGCGCATTTCTCGGGACCTACATATACCGACACGTACACACTGTTTTGTCTGCGGCGCGTTGGGCGTCAAACTTCATCAGCGAGCGATGCATGTAAAATAAAAAAATTCCAGATCGTCTCTCTCTCACCGATAATATAATTCCTCGAATCCTTTTTTTTTTTTTTCGTTATTTCGACTTATTCGCGCAGCTTGCGACAGCGCCTCGGTACAAAGCTCAAGTTTCTTTCCCCTCCCCTGCTCCAGTTTATCGCGCGCATACCTATCTCGAAATTCTAGGCGGCATAAAAAAGAAAATAAAAACAACAATGCGATCTCACGGTCGCGCGCGCTTGTGCGAGCTTGATCCCGCACGAAAAGCTCGTATTATAACCCACGCGGCGCGCGCGCGCGTTCGATTCACATTATACGAAGATTAGATGGAAGCCCAAAATTCCCAACTATTTATATATCTTTTTTGGCGAGAATTCACGAAAAGAAAGACGCCTTCCCCGCCGAGCCCATTCTCTTTCGGTCGGCTCGTGCGGCTTGCACGCTATTGCCAATACGACAACAAACCCAATACAAATAAACAAGAACAGAGGGTGTGTACTGCCTATCGAATGTGCGTAAGGCCTTTCGAGGGCAACCTACATCTAGGTATCGGAGAGCTTCGAGTTGATGACGAAGGGTAGATCATCATCATCATCGATCTTCGCCGCGTATAACCCCCGCCAAGCGCGAGGTACCTATATAATCCAAGACGATTGAGAGAGAAACATTAAACTGCCTGGCACACACACTCTCGTGCCCGATCCTGACCCTTCCAAGGCCAGAGCCGCGGCGGCGGCGGCGCCAGCTCAAACATTATAGCAGCAGCAGCAGCAGCAGCAGCAGCAACAGAGTACATACACATGACCACAATGGCACATATAGACGTTTTCGCAAAGAAGGTCTGGGTGGGCTATAGATACGTATGTAGGGTATGTATACGTGCGTGCCAAAGCTGGCGAGTGTTAAGGCTATATAATAGAAATCGAAAGGGTGAGCCTAAAATCCCAGGGAGTTACTCGCGCGCGCGTCAGAGTCAAGTATAATAAAGGTAATGCATACAGTATGAGGAGGTGTATATAAAATGTTTCATGTTCGCCTGCCACACAGCTCATATCTCTCTTTTTCACTGCTGCTGTGCATGCGTGCAGTTATTGTGTGTTTTCATGCTCTCTCTCTCTCTCTCTCTCTCGAGTTTCCCTATATGTATAGAATGTCTACAAAAGCATGAGTGTGTGTGGGTATGTATGTAGGTATGTATGTTGCGGGTGTCACGAGTTACTCTGACGTAACGGGCGATTTATCAATAAAACGGCTGGCTAGACCAAGTCCGCGTTGAAGGCGGTCCGTATATATATATAATATCATTATGGGCTAACGTCGAGTTGACGATATTATAAAAATAAAAACTAAAACGATTGACTATGAAAGTTGAGTAAAAAAAAAGGGTATAAAGAAGAAGAGCGAAGAAGAGCGAAGACGTTTTTGATGCGGTGCGATGCTTAATATATATATAGTATCGTTATCGTAACTATCGTCATCATTATTATTGTGACATATATTTTGAGCTTATAAGAGTCGACAACTGACCTTGGTGCCAGTCGTGCTCGAGCATGGCTCGGCGACAACGGGCCCGTCCCCGACTATCGGCCCGCTTATCGACGATCTCGCCCTGCCATTGGCCGGAGGATTTTGTCCTGCTGCAGCAGCAGCCGCTGCAGCCAATGCTGCTGGATGCTGATGGTGATTATCGGCCGCTGCTCCGTCGTCGGCCATTGCAGCAGCAGCAGCACACGCGATATGCGTGCGGATCTCTTTCTCTCTCTGGGCTCTCTTTTATATATATATATATATGTATGTATGTGTGTCACACGACGACACGGCGGGGCATACACACATACACACGGACACACAGAGTCACAGAGTCACAGAGTCACAGTCACTTACTTACTACTACTTTATTTTTCTTTTTTTAGGTATGTATACTTTCTGTGCAGAGAGACTGTGTCTGCGCGACGACGTCGTAGTTGTCGTATCTAGTGGCTCGCAGCAGTGCTATATAATATTTATAATCATTATATAGTTTTCACGAGTGGCGAGCACCCCCTCTCGACTTTTGCGTATTCAAAGGCGGGTGAGTTATTATTGCTCGATATGTTTTATGTTATGTACCTGGCTGCGGGGGACTTAGCTGCTGCTCCTTTTATCGACAAGCGTGGACTGGACTGCTGCAACGAAATCGAACTCACGTCGGCAGTGTCTCGATGCGGCACACCGAATACTTTTTCTGGACGCGAGTGAGTGGGCGAATGTGTGCGTATGTGTGTGTAATGCTGCTGCGGCTGTTTTATACGGTATTATAGATAGCAGAAAGCGCCAGACAACTCCAATAATTGGCACAGCACAGCACAGCGGTAGCAGTGGTGCGGAAGCTGCTCGCGACTACTCCACTTGCCTATTTTCTGCTGCACAATGTTATGATGCTACTACGAGCTGGCCCTGCGCTAATATTATATCCGTTTTGTATATTACGCACAATAGGCTGGCGAGAGACACACACCGCACGCGAATGTGCGTAATATCTCTACGTATAGGCGCGTAGAGCAGCAGCAAAAAAGAGAGAACTGCGAGCGAGCGAATATGTGTGCATGCGAATGTGAACGTGACGAGTAGAGAGAGGGAGAGAGACTGAATATATAGAGAGAAAGAGAGACACGCACTTCCACGATGGGCGCGCGCGCACTGCCTTACACTGCATGGATCGACTATTTGCCGAGGCAGCAGCAGCAGCAGCAAATATGTAGACACTTTTGCAATTCTCGGGCGACGCGCGCGGCGGAGAAAGTCGTGTCCGCAAACTTTGAAGCTCCGTTCACAAAACGAGCTTGCGCAGCAGCAGCAGCAGCTTTTTTCTGATATATACGAGTTCAAACTTGCCGCGCTTTCGACCGCTGCTGGAAAATTTTGGAGTCGCCGCTGTTGGGCGCAGCAGAGTTTGTTACACTCTATATACGGCGTGGAATTACACTACTGCAGTTTATTAAAGTACCGATCGAATTTGTACCGTTGCCTTTGGCCTTTTTGCCAGGATTTTTGCGACTATATACGCCAACGACCAGCAGAGAGAGAGATAGAGAGATAGAGAGCTTCATATTATTATCTTCGGTATATCAAACTTATTATAACGTTTTGTGTGCCGGAGACTAGAGATAATTAATCGAGGAGGCGCATGAAATTTCGCAATTATCTTTATTTCAACAATAAAGTAGTACAAGTTCATTATTAACGTCTTCTTTTTCATCCATACGTTATGTTATTGTATATATATATATATATATTACACAAGTGCGCTGCATGAAATTTTAGAAAAAGATAACTTTTCATTTATCCACTAGACAAATGAATTGACTCGTTTGTTCGATTCGCACCAAAAACAAACTTTTCCCGACGCGTTCCATTAATAGCGTCTTCGTTATATAAAATTGTAATAAGTACAGTACGCATCATCGCGAGCTGCAGTCGAGCTCGAAATTCAAGGATAAAACGTCGTGCGCTTTTGATGGAAAAACCTTGCCTCGGAACGTTGACCTCGCTCGAACAGCGAGAAAAACGATTCGCATTACATTTCCGACTCTTTCCTTTGCCTTTTTTTCTTTATCTCAAATCCTTTTAATCCGTAAGTATGCGTGAACAACAGCTCTCACGAGAGAACCACATGCACGTCGACTTTTTTTTGCACTGCTCTCACACATGGAAAATATATAGTAGTGCCAAATATAATGTCATCGTTGCGCAAGCAAAGAGAGCTCAAAAATGGCAAGTGTGTAGACATACGTAACAACATCGGAGCTTCCGATTGATTTTCGTCAGAAATATAAATGTTATTGTATAAAGATACCGTCGCGTTTACGGATTTTGTATATAAGGCATGTATAATAATAATACGTTATTGCACATTTGTGTTTTGATCGATTGATCACGAAAATTGGAATGAAGCATGCATGACACGAGCGCGTTCGTAATACACGTGTGTGCACATACGTGCTGCGCGCACGAATTCGTTTCGTAAGTAAACCACAATATTATATAAATGAGAATTATATAAAAAAACATTAATCGATATCTCGTTAAAAGCTCGATTAAATATTTTCGTAAAATTTGAAACATTTTAAACTCTAAAATGAGGCTTTGAAATAAAGTACTAGAAATTAGTTGTGTCGTGCAAAAAAGCACAAATCAGGTACAGCATAAATACATTGTAAAAAGCTTTCAACAACTCGTAGTAAAAGCTCCTAATATAAAGTATACGATTGCATTAAGGTATTGAAAAAAGTCTTTTACACGTATCGACGCTTTTCGTCGTTTTTGTTTTTTTGTTTCGTTTTTTTAAATCCTGTCGTGCGTGTGTCAGCGCATTGAGCTATTCGATAAAGCACTTAATGAAGCTTAGACAGAACTAAAGCACTATAGTTTTCACAATCGAGTTTTCTCGTGATTTTTCACACGTTTTTTTTTTATTTTCTCAGCCTTCGAGGTTTATTCATTTAGACTTTCGTTTATTAAGCGGCCTGGCCCTTTTTGCGCGAGCTACGCAAAATTTTCGTAGTTAGAAAAAAGCTGATTGTCGCGGAACTAGATGAAACATTATTTTGTCGATGGAAAAAATTGAAGACAATTCTACGTAGCTCATCGATCTTTCTCTTTCGCGTCGTCTATCGCGGCAAAAAACAAAGAGTTCAAAGTAGAAAAAGCGCGCGGCTACCTTTTTTCATAACGCTGCACTAATTAGCGGAGCTGTGTGCGTTATCTTAACGATTCGCCTTAAACCTCGAAGGCCTCGCGCTGCTACGCTATCATAGCGGCGATCGGCGAGAACCTCATGATCTTGCTGAGGAGAATCCAGGCGATCGAGGCCAGCGCGGACAGGGTGACGCCGCCCCAGCCGAAGTCCATCGACCAGGAGAAGGCGAAGCGACGGGCCTTGAGGATGTGGCGATCGACGGGCCCACCGACGACGCCGTCCTCGGGCCCGTTGACGTTGACTCGGGCGCCGCTGTTGCGATCCTGGCCGCTACGCTTGTTGTAGAGGATCATGAGCGTGAAGAGCGCGAAGATCGCTGTTTGTAGGAGGGGCAAATTAGGACGAGTAATAAGTTTGATCGTAAATTTGAATTAAACGAGGCAAGTGTAGTAAATGTACCTGCTAGAAGATACATGACTCCGGTAATGAGGACGGCTGATATTTGATGACGGCAGAGGCCGAAGAAGCCGACGATCACGGCCGAGCCGAGGATTATTAGACAGACCAGCGAGCAGGATATGCTCAAGTTCTGCATGCCTGTTGAAAAAAAAACGTTGTATTTCACGCAACTCGTGTATACACTTGTATCATATGCAAATACGCTGAAATAGAGCTTTAAAGCTCGTGATTTACACGGTAAGAGCTCGGTGCGGTAATTTGCGGTAAAGGCAAGGAGACGATCGATATTAGAAATAATTACAACGTCGTCTGCGCGCGGAAAAGCGGTAAGTATAAGAGCGATTCCACGATTGACTTGTCGAATTTTCGATTATATACGGGTCCAATTAGTTTTTTTGGTTATTGTTTTTGGAGGCCTAGAAAAGTACATGAACATTAAAAGTTGTTGTAGGTATTTTTTGTATGCTAATTTCTATGTAAATAAATCACGAAAATGGTTATTATTTAACATTTCAGTCGGCAAAGTCATTACAATGTTCCAACATTAATGCCATGATATGATGTGTTTCGACGGTCATGACAAGCCCGAACCACTACCCTGTTCGAGAGAAAACATTCCAAACTTAAATATTATTCTAAAGGTGTAATTTTTTTCTAGTTACGTAAGCTGTAGAGCCTTGAAGATGGTCAAGTTGCTATATTTCCTGTTTTGGGCTGAAAAGGGTTAATTAGACTATCAGCCTTTTAATAATATTTCATATGAAATTTAAACACCAATAATCTTAATGATTATCCTACAAAAATAAAAAACTGCTGATGATATCAGCTCTTGTATTCTTTCTGTCTTATTTTATTGCAACTAAGAATATCAAAATAACGTTAACATTTCCAGTAACATAATACTGGTTATCTATACAGGGCTACTTGATTGTAAAGTGATGAGATATCAACAAATAATTCTTGGTTTTAATTGTAAACAATAAGAACATAAACAATATTGTCTTCGTCCTTTGACAGCTGAAAAATTTTCTAGACAATTCAAATTAGTTTGATTGTCTCTCCCGATGATACAAGCAACAATACCAAAAGCAAAATTTTATACTTTCAATTTCTGTGTCAATGGATAGAAGTATCCATCTAATTTAAGCATCAAACTGGTAATAAGTGAGAGCAAATCCGAGGAAGTTATCTCAAAAGATAATTCAAGTGAACACGACATTATTGTTTCAGACAACAAAAGATACATTTGTGATATTTGTTGAACAGCGTTTACTAAAGAATCAAACATGATAACACACCGAGATACAATTCACAATAATCAAAAAGATTTCGCATGCGACAAGTGCGGGAAGAAATTCAAAGAAAAAAAGAGTGTGTTCATACACATTAAAACAGTACACGAAGGTCGCAAAGATTTAGCTTGTGACAAGTGCGAGAAGATATTTGGGGATCGGCGAAATTTGATCAGACACCAAAAGACAGTACACGGAGGTCAGAAAGATTACGCATGCGACATGTGTGAGAAAAAATTTACACAGATGTCGAGTTTGCTCTACCACCAAAAGGCAATACACAACAGTTGCAAAGACTACGCATGTGACAAGTGCGATCGAAAATTTGTAGAAAAATCGCAGTTGATGAGACACCAAAATATAACCCACGAAGGTCACAAAGATTTTGCATGCAACAAATGCGAGAAGAAATTTGGACAAAAATCGCATTTACTTTCACATCAAAGGACAGTCCACGAGGGTCGGAAAGATTACGCATGTGACAAGTGTGAGAAAAAATTTACACAAAAAGGGCACTTGCTCGTACACCAAAGCACAGTTCATGAAGGTTGCAAAAATCACTCATGCGACAAATGTGAGAAGAAATTTGGAGAACGAAGCAATTTGATAAAACACCAAAAAAATAGTCCACGAAGGTCGATTAGATCATGCATGCGACCAATGTGAGAGAAAATTCGGAGAAAAATCACATTTGCTCGACCACCAAAAGAAAGTACACGAAGGCCGCAAAGATTACGCATGTGACAAATGTGAGAAGAAATTTGGAAAACGAGGCAATTTGATAAAACACCAGAAAATAGTCCACGAAGGTCGACTCGATCATGCATGCGACCAATGTGAGAGAATATTCGGACAAAAATCACATTTGCTCGACCACCAAAAAAAAGTACACGAAGGCCGCAAAGATTTCGCATGTGAGAATTGCGACAAAAAAGTTTGGACGAAAATGGTCTTTGCTCAGGCACCAAAAGACTGTCCACAAAGGTCGAAAAGATTACCCACGCGATAAGTGGGAGCTAAAATTTGAACATAAACAAAATTTTCTTCTCCACCAAAATATAGTACACGAGGGTCGCAAAGATTTTGCATGCGACAAGTGCGTGAAAAAATTCGGACGAAAAACGCAACTGCTCAAACACCAAAAGACAGTGCACGAGGGTCAGAGAAATTATGCATGTGACAAATGTGAAAAGAAATTTGGAGCTCGAAGCAATTTGATAAAACACCAAAAAATTTTCCACGAAAATTGCAATAATTTTACACGGGACAACGACAGAATATCGTACGAGTGCAACGAGTGGTACAAAGTGGCACCAAATTTCCTCGTTCTCCCCGAAAATATTTTCGTGGACGAAGAATTATGAAGAATAAGTATGTGATTGATGCAATGAAATATTGCGCATACATTAAATAAACAACTTAATTAAACTATATTGGATTTGCTCACCAGAGCAAATTTTTCGATTTGATATGTGCGGGAAAACGTGCAGAACTAGAATCACTTTGATCGACCGAAAAAATGTACATGAATTATGTATTTACGAATTTTAAATACATATTGATATAATTTTATTGTCAATAAATTATTTTTATCAAGAATATATATTTGAACTTACTTAATTTTCAAGTGACTCGTTTATATTATAATCCTAAAACTTGACGTTAATTCTTTGCTTATTGCTTAAATTTTTACTCAAATTATTATTACTTGTTATTAGAAACATCCTTGGACTGATTTTAAACTTCCTTGAACCACCAAGAACAATAACCAATTTTCATTGCAAGCCTCCAACGAAAAGAAAAAAAAATCGGGCTTATTTTTAGTCGGAAAATTTGTCAGGTAAATCGTGGAATCGCTCGTATAAGTATAATATCGTAAGAGTCAGTTTTTTAAGAGTTGCGCAAGTAGTGATACTCACGATTCTGCCAGGCGGCGCGCAGCTCCTCGTGCGCCTCGTCCGGTTTCAGATAATTGATGCAGCGCTCTTGAGGAAAATCCACTTGGCCCAAAAGCTCGATCTCGAGGTCTGCGCATATATAGATACAGACACACACACAAAGAAAAAAAAAGTTAATTTCGTTTCCTCGACTCAATAATCTCCCTACCCGGTTTTCATATAAACACGCGAAGAGCAAAAAAGAAATTAAGTAGAAAGATAGAGAAGGAAGAAGAAGAAATGATAATGAGAATGTGCAGCGAGGTGCGTAATGCCCCCTACCAACCGAACTCAAGCTTTTTTTGACCGACTTTGTGTGTTATATGCACACATGCACGTCTACATAGCTATAGTCGAGTAAAAGGGGGGGGGGGGGAAAGGGTAGGATGAGTCGTACGTGTGCATGGCACGTATCGTCGTACGGGGGTGAAGGTGGTCGCGGCGACGCAGATTCTGCTGAGATTTTTACTGGAAAAGTTCCAGAGAGGCTCGAAACTCGCGTCTCAACGCGACAGCGGCGGCAGCAGCAGCTAGCGTATAATCCATAAGCCATTTCGTGCTGCAGCACACAGCGCAAACTTACGGGGCTGGCAGAGCGCGAGAAATCATTTTTACATTTTGCGACGCGAGTAAATAGCCCTTTTGAAAGTGGCCGCGATCCGTTAAATTTGAAGGGTATAAGGGAAAAAAATATTTATTACATCTTTCACGGCCCGCGTGCGCGTAACGTGTATAGTATAAGCAGGCAATTACGGACGAGGAGTAATGTACGAAGTAAAAAAAAAGCTTCAGCTGGGTTTTACACTAATAGCTGCCTGCTGCTGCTGCCGCAGTTGTATGAAGTGGACACTCGACCAAAAAAATAGTAAAGAGAGAAGCATAAAAAAATAAAAGATGGAGAGAGAAAAAAAAGCTCGAGGCTCCGCGTCGCTTATTTACGGCCTCGAAGACAGGCGCACGATGATACACGCTTATACATCTTTTGCCGAGCTTTCTTGGCTCTCTCCTCTTTCTCTCTGTCTGTCTCGTATATAATACGTCCATCCAGCGTCAGCCAGAGTTATTAGGTAATGTACTTTGTAGTCAGCCTTTGCTGCTGCTGCACTGCACACAAGTACACGCCGCGAATACGAATGTTATATATATATATACAAGAGGCTCAGACTCAGGATCAAAGCTCGGTGGGGTATGCATAGAAATTGCAAAAATAAAACAAAAAAGAATAAACGTCCTGGTCGTCTGTCGGTGCGGCGGACGAATATATGAAAGAAATGCCGGGACACGGCACAAAACGTCGAGCAGCGTCGAGCTTCGTCCCTTTGTTTTCGAGGCAAGATGGATAAAATAGCTTTTGGCTATATTTACCCGTTGCTTATGAATTTTCTTGTGTCCAAATATTTTTTTTTATTAAAAATACCGACGACGAAGCAGCGGAACAAAAAGAGAAAGGAAAAATAATAAACGAAACGAATGAGAGAGAACGAGAAATGTAATATATCTAGGCTGGTTTACAGACTTGCGGTACTAGTATATTACATATACAGTTTCATGCGTGCACGTGTGTGTGTGTGTGTGTGTGTGTGTACGATACATCGCATTTATATAAATTACAAAGCGGTCAAGAACGGAATAATAAATATCGTTGAAATTATGCAAAGGTAGTCGCGCGCAAAGTTAATGCAGTTGCAGCTGCGTGCGTTTATATATTATATTGCCTCGCTCGCGTTTTCGCGTTTTGCCAGAGGCTAATGCTCCGTACATAATGTAATGTAATATAATTAAATAAACGCAGAAAAGCTCTCGAGTTTTTTGACTCTACATCATATTACGCAATACCGCTTTTTGTGCTTGCAGAGAGGGAAACTAATAACAATGTATACCGAAAGTGCACGAGGTGAGTCGGAGCGGATAATTCTCGAGATCCAACAGCCTAATATCGTGTGCGAGCTGCTGCGGGTGATGCAGCAGCAGCAGCAGCAGGGGGTGACCTGACGTTAGCCTAGACCTAGTGAACCGAGAACCGAGCCTATACGTACGCGGGGGGATATAATATCGATCGTTACATTTTGTGCTTCTCTCGGTACAGAGCCTATACAGCGCTATATACATAATGATACCTATGTATGCTATAGGAAGTGTATGCACTTCCTATGGTCGCGCGTGCAGTTCCGTCTGAAAAAAAAGTTTCTCTCTCTCTCTCCCTTTTTCCTTATTCCGCAGCTTTTTCTCTCTCTGCTCCGCTCTCGCTTGTCTCGCTCGCTCAAACGCGCGCGCCCGCAGCCAGCCGCCCGCCGAAAGAAACGAGGCGGCAGCTAACGAGTTCGAATATAAGGGCGAGAGACTTTTTGCGCGCGAAAAAGTTGCGCGTACTTTTTTGCGGCAGTTTTCTATTTACTTTTATGTCTTTTTTTTTTGCGCCTCGCGCGCATTTCATATCGAGAAGATAAGTCAAATATAATATGAGCGTGGCTGCACACTTCTCCCGCATCCGGGTGCAATACTCGTACACACAGCCCTTTTACGCACACACGCACACATTCGGAAGTACATTCGAAGAAAAATTGTGTACGTAGCTTAGCGCGCGCCTGAACACACGACGACCTATTTTCGCCTCTATTTGCACGCGCTATTACAAGCGCATATGGATTTTTTTTTCGTGCCTTTTATTCGACGCGATACGTCCCTACTGTACACACACACACACGCGTACTCCTTTCTTTCTTCCTCTCTATTTTGAAGCTATTGTTGCGATTTCGAATGAATAAGCTCTGAAAGCTCGCGGACTTCGTACCGACACACACACACGTATCGTCTTCGCGAGCGCAAACACGAGCTTCTCTATCCGCGGACACAAGATCGATCGCGCGCGCGAAAGGAGAAACTTTTTTCCGAAATTCAAAAACATTTTGCTTGTATACATCGTGCAGTCGAGGAGTTGTTGTGCTGTCTCATGCCGACTACTATACTAAAACCAGCGGCTACACACGAGCTTTGTGATATACTCTTTTTTTGCGCGAGAGCTTGCAAAATCAATTGTTGCAGTCCATATAGGTACGCTACGTGCCACTCGGCATACGGCTCTATACGACGACGACGACGACGACGACGACCTGAATCCATAATGGTCGCGTAGGCTCGCAAGCACAACCAACATCAATCAGTTGCTCGGGGCGCGCGCACTGCACACATTCCAGCGTATTAGAAAACGAGCGCAGAGCAGGAGTATAGCGTAAAAGGAGGAATACAATAAATGGAAATAGCGCGCGGGGGCGTGTGCGCCACGCGCCAAGAGAGAACGAGAGACAAAAAGTCCATAAAAGAAAATGAGAGAGGAGGGTAGGGTAGGGCAGCCGGGTCAATGGGGGTAACACCATCGCTAGTAGTATACGTATAAGGCTGGCGAGTGATTATATACCATTCGTGCACGTAATCGATGGAAGTCAACTTTCGGGATATTTTTTTTTTTTTGCTAGCAAAAGATTTTTAATATTTCATTCTACGCGCTCTTGGCTAGAGCTGTACTAGCTAGATCTGGAGGACTTTTTTATCGGTCGAATTAAGAAAGTGAAAAAAGATGAAAAAAGGGAGAGAGGAAAAGAGTCAGCTGAAATTTTTCGTCAGATAAATCGCTCGAATGAACAACCAGCACTACTACCCGTCGAGAGAACGCGACCCGGTAATAATAGAAATGGCTCGCGCGTCATGTACTACGGGTATTCCCGTATGATTCATACGGCAATACTGCTACGTACTCGCAAAGCCAAAACAAATAGAAAAAATAGTAGTTTAGAGAAAGAAAGAAAGAAAATCACTCTCGATCGCGTAGCCGAGTGCATAAGCGACGACGAGAACCTCGCGAGCGGCCTGGAGGTTGTTGGCACGAAAACACAGAAAAAAAATGTAGCAGCAGCGGCAGCAAGCCCCGTCCATGGCAAATTTCCATTATATCGCGCGCGAGCTCGTGTGCTGCCACACTCGTGCTAGTAATACCGGCTAATATAAATGTATAATGTGCCCTGTGTGTGTGTAGTACGTACGAAGCGTACGACGTGTGTGTGCTACTATATATAAATCGATCCTACCGCGTATACTGACCTACGTGCCAGCACACAATAATAATTATATACCTGTCAAAGAGACGCATAGAGTCCAGATGCCGCCATGCATGGGCACGATAAAAGCCGGCGATGGTGCCGAATGTTTCCTGTTGTTATTCTTGTTGATCAGGTGTACTCCCACTGCATCGACGACGGAATGAGATTGTTGTTGTTGCGGCGGCGGGTGGTGGTGGCGCGTTACCGATTGTCTGAACGACCCGATGATCCTCGTTGATGCGCGGACGATTGTTGTACGCAGAGTCGAGCTTGCCGACCTTGTCGTCCAGGTACCAGCGTATTCTGGGGCTGACGTTGAGCCTGTCGAGGATCTCGCGGTCCCAGTAGACCTCCTCCCAGTGGTCGGACATGATGGCGCCGCAGAGCAAGACGGTGGCTATATAAAACGTGGTTAAAACAAACATTTAATTCATCGTCAGGATATATGAGACTCGCGCCGAGGAATCCAAAGCGCGAGTATAAGCGCGATCGCGTGGCTGTGCAAGCACAAGATCGAGGGTAATAAAAGGCGCGAGAATCGACACTTATAGTTTGGCGCCGGGGCCTCGGGGACGGGAGGGATTTTGTTTCAAGGAACTTCGAGCTCTGGTATTTCAAAGTCGAAAGCGCGAGAGTTAACTTTGACTTTATTATTATAGCTCGCGCGCACAGACATTGAGAGCGCTATATACGTGAATTGCACGATGCTATAGGCCGTTGTGCGATATAATTCAAATTTACGGTACTTACCAGCTACGGTTAGGGTGAGCGTGGCGAATAGAAAAATAAGCCTCGGAGCTGGACTTCGAGGTACTCGGCTCGACGTGTCCATCATGTTGTCTCGATCCCCGTCGTACTCGTCGCGATTGCCGTTGAAGCAGTCCGATCTATCCTGATCGTCGGACAAAGACGAGGAGGACGAGAGGCTGGACTCGCGGTAGCGTCCTCCGGCACCTTCCTGGTCCCAGCGATAGTGATGGTAGTAATCCTCCTCTTCCTCCTCGCCGTTGTTATTGCCACTGCTATTTAAGGAGAGCAAGGGCTGCTGCTGCTGCTGCTGCTCCTGCTCCTGCTGTTGCTCTTGACGAGGTCTCCAGGACGAGGAAGACCTTCGTCGGCCGCCGCTGCGGCCGGAGCCGCCGCTCGCAGCCCTTAACGTCCACCTCGACCAACGGATCTTCAGTTTATATGAAGAAACGACCCGAGGATTGATAAAAAAGAAAAGCTCAAAGCCTCTCTCGAACTTCTTCAACTCCTGAAGTAAAAAATTTCTCAATCTCCCAAGGGACTGATTTAAGTCGTTGCTGCTGTGTCGCGCTCCAACGTCCGACGCCGACTGAGTGAGGCAAACAGCTGCGATCCGCTGGCTGCTGCTGCTATCGTATAATACACATGCATGTGCAGCAGCAGCAGTATATATACAGATTACACGGACACGCGGTGCACGAGTAGAAGCCTTTGCGCGAGGGGGTGGCGGTAGCGGCGTCGGGTGGACTGTGCAACTGTATGTATACGTATATATACCATCGCTCGCGGGACTCGCTGCACAAACTGCAACACATATATATATATGATCCTACGTACCACTGGCGTTTTAATGCTGCCTCGCGAAAACGCGGATTATACATCGATGGCCTAATGCGATTACGTGTGTACACATGCACATTCTATGCACTGCTATGCGCTAGGAGCGGACGCGCGCCACGGCTGTATGTTGGAGCTGGCGCCAAAATCCCTCGCGAGCGAGCCCTCCCCGGACTATGCAGCGCAGGCATTATATATGACAAAAAATACCGCCGTGGATTTTCGCGCATTTCGCAGATGCTGTTGCTGATGCCGATGCTATATACTCTCTCTCTCTCTCTCTCTCTGTTTACGAGCGACGATCGTGACTATTAGCTTTTTCATGTTTGCCTAATATTCCAGCGTATTTTTATCGGAGCAAATTTTTTTAATTTTACTTTTTTATATCTTTATCGTATCGATTATCGTTCAATGTTACGAGTTTAAGATAACGAGTCAAGGGAGAGTTTGAAGATTCCAATACAGGGATCATTTTTCAACAACATTCCGTTGATGTTGGCGTAGTTTCTTTCTTTTTCATATGAAAAACTTGATTAAAAAATCTCGCGAAAAACGTGCGCTTGAAAATTGTTCAATATTACCTTGGCTCCGCTCAAGCACGTCAAATCGATACTTGATACTTACGGATACTTTATTGATGCACTTTTTATCTCCAATATACTGATATTCTACTGATACTAATATTCGGTCTCCGAGTGCACTGGTACTGGCTTAAAAAACGTTTTCACTCTAATATTTCACTGACACATTTCCGAGCACACAAGTGGTGCGCTGATTTTCCGCGCACTTCGCATTTCTAATACATAGCCTCATTTCGAGGATATTTGCGATCGATGAAAAATCAAATGCTTCGCGAAACATCTATTCACCAAAAATAGTTATTTATGCAACAAGTGCCCAAAAGGCGTTTTTGGGCACGAGTGTGCGGAAAAAGCTTGACACGTGTTGCATAAAAAATTTTATGCAATAGCAAGCGAAAAATACTTTCATTTTAAACGAGGCATTTTACCGCACACCAGTGTCCAAAAATGCTTTTTGCGCACTAAAAAATGTGCGAAAAAAGACATTTTTCGTCATACTATTGCATAAAAGATTTTTTTCAATCAATCGATGTCCTGTTAGACTGGCCCTTATTTCCCAAGTTGTTTCGATCTTTGCTCCAGACGTTGATTCTGGTTCCTAGGGTGTAAAAACTGAGAAAAATATTTATATGAGTTCAAAAGGTAATAGTCAAGACGTGCTATAACTCAAAAAGCCGAACATTTTCGAAGACTTTTTTTTTTTAAAGTTATCAAAAAATTCTTGGCGCACCCGACCGGCTCGAGCGAGACCCGCGGCACTTGTTGGTCGTGCGTCAGATCGACGAGCATGTCGATCACGGCGCCGGCCACGCTTTCGTCGGTGTGCCTGGATAATTGCTGCGAATTTTTATACACACAAGCAAATTAAAACTGTTGATTATCGATGTTAATTTTTGAGCGATATTGCTTGCATTCTAATAGTATTATCGTACAATTTCTTTTTTTATTCAAGTTTTTTTTACTACACACGCTTACAAAGAAGCATACAATGATCTGAAAGTTGCCACATACGAAATCGTTCCTTTTATCACCTGTAATGCAGAGTATGCTAATTATGATTTTCAATGATGCAAAAAGTAATCAGCTTACACTACTGCAAGTGGCAAAGTTCAATTCGATCGTCGGCCCAGCCGCCAATACAAGGGGTTTTATTGACTTTGCCATAATAAGCACGAACATCTGACGAGCTTTTATCGGATAACTATACCAGTTTACGCAATAGCTAAATGGAAATGATACAAATTACTTTTATAAAACTGCATATACTTTTTTTACTTCTACTGAAGGTTAATTTTTACATTTGATGGAAAAAGTTATTGCTGGCATTGCACATCAATTGACTTGGAATACAGGTTTCAATTATAACAATTAAAACATTAGTAAATATAGAAAACATTTTTGCAGTTTCCGTTAAGTCCGAATTTGCAAGTGAAATTACCATCTGAATTTATATCGAAATGAATTCGTTGCGCTTATCTTTACTATTTTTGAAAACTTACCCAAGTTCCAGATAAAATGAGAAGGAGTCCGCATATAACCATTATTCCTAGTCCTACAGGACTTACCAGCGAATGAAACATCTCAAATAGCCTAAAATTCGCAAATAAATTGTTTCATCTAGCTTTAACACCTTTTACGAAAATGAATGCATTTTCCTGATCGAGTTGTCATTTAATTTAGTGAGCTTTAGAATATCGAATTAATATCGAAAAGATCTTTGTTTTGTTAATGATACTAAAAATCGATCAAAAAATTTTTTTCCTATTAAAAAATAACTTACTCAATGCAATTCTGATGTCGACGAATTATTACCTTAAGTTTTCCGCAAATCAAGTTGGTTTTAGTTTCATCAAGCTCGGGAATCTTTTGGTCGAATTCTTTATCTATTTCATTTAACATATATCTAATATTTAAGAATAAGCAGTTCTTCAAATTATGAAGCAGACTACTAAAAGCTTTTAAAAAAGTTATTCAAAAGTTTTTACGTACTCTAAATATAGAAGCTGTCCAATGATAACGCCTGCGTATATACATATATAATAATGAATTGTTTCCGCACCTGCGACGAGTAAAATAATCATAATAAACTGTACAAAAAAAATGCAATAAAAGTATTCATTTTCATTGAGAAAAAGATCGATCTTCAATGGTAACACTTTTTCGTATGTTTGATTATCTGGATATAACCATGACAAAATGGCAATGTTAACTACTGGATCTAGGACGTAGCTTACACACATTATAAGCATGATTACTGCTTAAAGAAACGAACGAATTTTAATGAGCGTATTATTATTATCTCTTCCGAAAAAGATGCAGTTATTACCCGCTTGAATAGTGCTAAACCAGAAAGCCTTTGTGATTATTTTATCAAAGATTCGTTGCCCAACCGAATCACTGCTTTCAAACAGTCTAAAAATTATTGACAAGCACATAGTCATCTGAAATAAATGTTGGTGAATGATCATCTTCATAAAAGCAAAAAAGTTCACTTACCTTACTTTGGTTATACACTAAAAAAGTAAAAATATACAACATTAATAAAAACAATAAAATATGCAAAAAAAATTCAATTATATTGTTGCTGTTAGTGTTATCATCTTTAAATTCCTGAAATACTTTCATGACCTAAATATATAGTCTAATATTAAAAAAATTTGTATACGCTTATAATAATTCTATTATTGAATTTTTATTGATTTTACTTACCGAACAAATCGGCAGAGCTAATAATAGTGAAAGAATAAAAAATCGTCGTATAGAGTGCGTACGTGAATTTTGGCCTGGCCACAAACACGTGAATTTTGCAATGAATATAAATAAAGAAAATCGAGAAGCTCCTAAAACGTCCATGCATTTTCGGGCTTCTTCCTCTATGTTAGCGATAACTGAATGAACCATGTTTTTGATGAAAAATAATTTTCAGAGTGGCAAACCAATTTTTTTATAAAACAAACAGGCATTATGTTGTCATGACAACTAATTAAAAATAATTATTACAACTTATTACAATTGTCAACAATAAAATGTGAAAAACGACTTATAAAGAATTCATTCATGTGAACAAAACCCAGACTAAAGTTTAAAGTTAAAATTCATATGAGTTATATATGGATAGTGTCACAAAGTTTGTCGTTCGAGCTAACTGCCGTAATATAAAGTATGCCGGATCGACCGAACGGCACGTGAATTCCACGACATGTGCGTGAACTCGGCGTAACCGTCCTTGACACTGATCAATTAAAAGAATATGGTTTGAACGATGAAAATTTTTGGACAACAGATAATGCTGCAAACATGCGTAGTGCTATTCAATTATCAACCGAGTGGACGAGAATTTGCTGCTTCGATCACACGGTTCATTTGACTGCGAATGATGCTGAAAACCCCTTCCTAGATTTGGTAAAAATTGTCACATCTTTTCCATAAAATCACCCATTGCGAGGCTTACACGGATAACCGATAAATTAAGCCAACTCCACACAGACTTGGCGCTCTAAAATTCGAACTCTCTATGTATCGCTCGTCGCTCGCGCGGCGCGAGCCCAGCGCCAAAACAAAATAATACAATTTATCCCGCGCTCGCTCTGCGGGGCGGTTCGTTTCGCGCGCTCGCCGCCGCCGTCGCCGACCGCTGAAACGAGACACACACTTTGGCAAAAACGCGCGCGCACACACACACACACGCGCACAAGCAAGCGAACATATCCGCACACTTGCTCACGCTCAGCGGCTCAGGCAGTCTCGCATATTCTTCCGGAACCTCCTGGCGAATAGATCTCATCTTGCTTACCAGCGACTCGCTCACAAGCGTCCCTTCGTTTCTTCCTTTTGCGGATCGTCCAACGGATTTCAGCTCTTAACCGTCTTATAGCGCAAGCTATAACTTTCGTTCTTCAAGATTTCACCCAAACCGTTTGAAACCGAGTCGAACAACGTGAGTACACACAAAATTCGATATTCGCTTTTCTATTGTTAATTCGCGTTGATTCGAGTGGGTAACATTGTCGTTGATCGTTCGCGACTTTTGTTTTACAGTTTAATTTTTTCCACTAGCTCGTGATTATGTTGGCGTTTTTGGTGATCGAAGCAATCGACTGTCATTTGAAGTCCGAGTCCATTTAAAATCTAGAATTTGCAATGCAAATACGTTCGCGAGTATTTTGAGGTTATGACGCTCGCCTGCCCCTTTGTCCGGACAGTTTTTTCATAAATTTGTCGATTGATGACAATATCTCGCACGTATCTAAATGATTTTTACAAATTAACAAATTTTCATCAAATTTGACAAAATGTCGATTAACGTATTATGACAAATAGCCAGTAACTTCTCGATCTACCGCGACATATCCGGACTTATTTACAAACCTCGAATCCAATTGACAACGGCTATTATTACTTTCGTATTGACAATTAAGATTTTCGGACTATTTATGCTCACACATCATAACATCTAATCAATAACATAACACATCATAACGTGTTATTTTCATCGGCTAAATGTGAACTCGTTGTTTTTGGAAAAAGGCGCGTACTCTATCGATGTTCTGGTTTGCCCGCCTATTCGTTGGTGGAACGTCGAGCGTGTGTATTACGATCGTAAACAAAGGCAACTCGTTCAAATTGAAATGTGCGTGCGAGTATCATACGTTACGAGTAGTATTTTCAATTTTCACTTATAATTGTATGATGTCAATTACGTGACAGATGAATGTTATAAATTTTTAATTCGTCATTATGATCATTGACCGTAATTTTTCGTTGATAAATTTAACTAAAAAAATATGACTGACGTGATACTTGAGTAGTAACTTTTTTATTCGTTCTTATAAATTTTATGAGCCAACATAATTAACTTCAACTTAGTTAATTAAAATTTTCACCATCTTGTATGTCTCCTAACTAGTTAATTATGTTTATTTATAGATGTCTAATGAAGATGCTATCATGACTGACCCTGCCAGCTGCATGGCTCAGGGAAGACGCAGTTACTTGCTGAGCGATTTCAATTCAGCAGTTACCTTCTTTGGCCAGGCATGCATGCTGTTATCCGAGAAGCATGGTGAAGTGGCTACTGAATTAGCCGATCCCTACCTAAATTATGGTCGAGCTTTGCTCAATTTGAACCGTGAAGAACAGGGTGTACTGGGTCCCAATGTGCCTGGTACTGAGGATGCCGAAGAGGAAGAAGTAGAAGAAGACGGGTAAACTAAATTTTACAAATTTCACACCAATATAAAAAAATATAAATTCTAAAGTAATTTAAACTTTGAATCCAGAAATGAGGAGAAAGAGGAAACCAAAACTGACGACAAAGCTGAAACTAATGATGACAAAGTGGAAGCTAGTGAAGACAAGGTGGAAACTAGTGAAGACAAGGTGGAAACTGGTGATGAAAAAATGGAAACTATCGATGAGAAAGTGGAAACTAGCAAGGAAAAAGTAGAAACTAGCGATGACAAACCTACCAATGGTGAAAAGTCTAAAGAAGAACCAGAAGAAACTGAAGCCAAACCAGAAACTTCTACCGATGCTACTGAAGCTAAAGAAAATGGAGAAGCTTCTCACTCAGAACAAAATGGCGAAGGAAATGAGAGTGAAGATGATGATGACGATGAAAATAAAAGTAACTTACAGGTAAATAATGATATTTTTTGATATTTTTAAAAAATCACTCATAACAACAAAACTAATATAAGATTTTTGTGTTATAGCTTGCATGGGAAGTTTTGGAACTCTCTAAGGTGATCTATTCAAAACTACCAGATTCTGAATCAAAACTTGCTGAGATTCACAGATTGCTTGGTGAAGTAGCAATGGAAAGCAACAATCTTGATGACGCTGTAAATGATTTGGAAAAATCGTTAGAATTGTATAGAGGTCTCACTCCTAAAGATTCCAGATGTATTGCTGATGTACTTTATCAACTTGGTAAGAATTCAAATCATTGATAAATTTTGGAAAATCTGAGAATATTTATTTATCTGTTTGCAAAATCCTCTTTAGGTTTGGCAAGTTCTCTTCAAAACGACTTTGAAAAAGCCATTGAACGATTCACAGAATCTACAGATCTAATAAAGGGCAGTATCCACGATCTCCAACAGGATCCACCAATTATTTTTGATTCATCTATAAATGTGGAACAGGAACTTAAGGAGCTCAAGGAATTATTGCCAGAAATTGAGGCTAAAATTGCTGACATGCGTGAAATGGATCAAAATACAGCCAAAGCTGTCCTTGAAAATGTGAAAAAATACATGTCTGGCGAAACGACAAACGGTGCAGGACCAAGCGGCGCTGGTAGCTCTGGTTCTTCGTCTGCATCCACGTCCACGGCTAAGGAAGTTAAAGATATTTCGCATCTTGTACGCAAAAGCAAGAGGAAAAACGAAGATGAGACATCTGAACTAGCATCTCCCTGTAAGAAACCAGTTATCAGCCCATCTGAAAAGTCTGCGTAGACTTACATCAGTTGACTTTTTTTTTTAACTTCTTCGACGTCTGATTTTTGTTATTCAGGTTGAGACTTGACAATCAAACTGGATGGGGATCCTATCAGTTAAATAGTTAAGAAACTCAACCATAAATTAAGAAAAATTTAATAATTAAGGATAACTTCCAGGGAATACAATGTCTCTGTTAGTATAGTTTGTAAGTGACTTTTATTTATTTCTTTTTATATTTTATTTTTTCTTCAATTTTTAACTCAAGAGACAGTATCGTTAACTGGAAGATAATGCTGTAATTTCCATCAAAAATAATTCATCATGACAAAGTAACTTGGTAAATTAAAACCACTGTTACTAAGTTAACTGACCACGTTAATATCATTATGCTCTCAGATTCATTAAATGAAAGCTGATTTTTATACACTTTTCCAGCATCCAATTTTATAAGCTATGTTTAAAAAATTTGCAACTTTTAAACTTGAAATAATTTTTTTTATGAAATCAGAATTAGAAGTCAAGTTCAAGATTGTGTTGTTCTTTGTTTTATTCTTGTTATGTACGACCATTTGATCATTGAAGACTTGATAACTACGTTAGCCAGTAAAAATAGTATCATTGAATTATTAGCAAAATGTAAATCACATTTAATTTCATAATAATTCATTCCGTTATCAACATACTTTAATCATTTAGTTTAGTTTATGATTCAAATGTTATGTAACAATAAAAATATCTTTTGTAGCGAATACAACAGATTACTTTAATTATTCAGCCAATTACAAAACTTAACTCCATTTAAAACTGAACAGAGTAACATTAATTACAAGACCATGGAATACAGAATTTCATCAACAAAAATAAGTACACTTCAATCTCCCAACAATTCTTCTATATCGTCATCGCGATCCACCAATTTTTCCTGCTCGACGTTGGCCTTGAAACCGAGCTTTTCGAGTATCTTTTCATCGTAGTAGTAGGTGAGATTAATCCCAGGCACCAGACGTTTTAATTCTTCGACTGTCGCTCGAGCTTTTTCCGTATCGCCCATGCCGATGAAATGATGAGTTATGGTAGCGAATAAATCACCTCGACGCACTGATTGCTCGAGCTCTTGACCTTGCGAGTCCAGAAGAAAACGTATTTGGCTCATCGCTGTGTCTGTCTCTCCTCGTTCGAAAAGTCTACAGGTAAATACAAGAAAATAATGAAAACCTATGGAACGGCGATGTACATACCAACACACCGAGTACTTACTTTTTGATATCGATGTATCTCTTGATGGTAGTCAATCTGCCATTGACAACGTCCACCGCTCTCCGATGTATGTCCGGATCCTTGGGCTCGATGACTTTGGCCAAGCATCTGCTCGCCTGATTCAGCGCGTCGACGGCTTTCTCGTAATTCTGAAACTCGTCTATCTCCACCTGAGCGCAGGCGACGTAAAAATTCGCCAGCAGATCCATGGCCTTGCCCTTCGAGTAAAAGCTAATGATGTTCTTCAGGACTTCGGGCTGATTCTGCCAGTCGAGCGATTGGAGGTAGTTGCCGGCCATGATGTAGATATCGCGCTGACGCGAGACCTGAGCGAAGAAGCAGATCTTCTCGGTGTCGCCGGACTTGAGCAGGACCTTCATGGCGCGTGGTTTGTTGCCCGCCTGGGTGAACTTCTTCGTGGCCAGATGAAGATTGTTCTGCCTCAGTGCGATCTCGCCGATGCGCTCGAGCATAATTAAACGCGAGCGCTCCTTATCCGCGTCCTTCTCGGGCTTATCTAGAGCCATCTTCTCGGCCAGATCCTCGGTCAGGTTGATGTCGTGCTCCTCGATCATGTCCAACGCCTCCTCGTAATACTTGCCAATGGCTAAGAGATCGACGGCCTTGTCGATCTGCGAATTTTGCACGAAGTACTCGGCGCACTTCTTGATCAAGGCCGGATCCGAGTCGGCGTTCACGTCCATGGTTATCAACTGCAGCGCGTTGTACTGCTTCGTCTTGAAGGCCAGATCCAGAGCCCTCTTCAGCAGGCCCGCCTTGTGATACAACAGAATGGCCTTGTCGACCTGCTCCATCTGCTCGTAATACCTCGCGACGTCGATCTGCGCCTGTCTCGGCGCCATCATGGCCAGCGGCCACAACTCCTCGTGCATGTCGTGCTCCTTGCAGACCCTGATCGCGTTGGTGTAGGCCCCGGCCATCGTGTAGAAATGCACCGCCTGGCCGATGTTGTTGCGCGACTCGTAGTGCGCGGCCAGGTGGTAGGCGGAGGCCGGATGGCGGGTGCGATTGACCACGTCGCAGGCCTCGCTCTCGCGCTCGAAGTAGCACAGCAGCCGCGTCTGCGAGAGGCTGTCCTGGGCCTGCTCGTACAGTTTGAGGGCGGCCTCCATGTCGTTGGACGATTCCGTGTACTGCGCGTGCCAATTCTTTATCTCTCTGTAAGAATAAAGCGAGTGTCGGAGCTTGCAATAGCACGACGCAAGAGAGATGATACTTACGGATCGTCCGAATTTACGAGATAAGTTTGCAGATCGCGCGGCGATGCCAGCAGCATCCGGGGCACCTCGAACCTATGACACTCCGCCTGGGTATACATCTCGATGGCCTCCGTAATTTTGCCGTTCGACTCGAGCGCCCGAGCGTAATTGTAGCAGCTCGTCTTCTCGCGTATCTTGTCCTCTTTCTTTGCGAGCTCTATTGCCTCCTTGAATCTGTTGCGAGCCTCCAGCAGTGAGCCGACCAGGTCCAGGCGTTTGGCTTCTCGGAACAAGCGATCGGCGTCGTCCTGCATATAGGTACAGGTCTTAATATCGCTCAATTCATTTTGTGTTCAAGTACTCACGTAAAGCTCCAATTCTACAGCCAATACTCCGACTTTCGCCTCCAAGTTCAGAGTGTCGTCCTGCATGGCCTCTCTCAGTGCTCTCGCGCTTCTGGCTTTCTTCATGTGGCCCAGGCACAGCATCGCCATGTCCAGCTGCTTCGTCTTCACGCACATCTTGGCCAAGCTCTTCCACACGGTCTCGTTCTGAATCGTCTTGATGGCCTTGAAGGCCTCGTCCATGTTGGCGATACTCAAGTAGAAGCAAAAGTCGAGGATGGCCCGCTTGGTCGTCTGGTCGCACGAGCCCAGCTCCTCGAAGTCTCGCATCAAGAGCCGCGCAGTTTTGCTTTTGCTCGTCTTCTCCGAGTCGAGCACCACCAGGTAGGGTGACTTGACTCCCAGCAGGCGGCTATTGACGTCCTTGACGTCGCGCGTGTCTTGGACGACGATACCGTGCTCGGAGGTGACGAACATCGTTACCAGCACGACATTGGCTGTGTCCTGACTTTTTGCCTCGTCCGACGACGATTTCGGATTGAAGCTTTCCGGTTTTTGAGCTCGACATATGAGTAATCGAGAGTCGTCGATGTCCCAGCAGTGCGCTGTTACCAGTCGACCTTTGCATTTCGCTGTTCTGAATGAGAGATAATTTTTCAAATACCACTCTTACTTTAAAAAAATCAAATTAAATAAAGACCAACTCACAGTGGAGAATCATTATCATCGTCATTATCTCTAGATGAAAAATCAAACTCGTGAATTTGATCACTTTCGATATCCCAAACATAGAGTATGGGACTAGGCATGAGATTAGCCATAGCGACGGTGATGGACACGTATCTGCAATCGGAGTTGCATCTGGCCTCGATTATTTCAGCGAAATCGCTGATTGCCTCGTACGTAGCCATGGCTCTCGTATGGAGCTTGGCCTCTCTCTTGCTCAGATCCCAAATTTTCAAAATCCCATTCAGAGACGCTACCGTGAGAAAATCGCCGGTCATTTCCATGGTTATGGGCTCGCCCTCTTCCGGAAGCGTAGGCAGAGTTTGAATTATCGTTCCTTCCTCGATCGATCTGAGTTGGATCGCTTGGGGTGTCAGGACGATCAAGGTCGAATCGTGCAGCAAAAGCTTCTCGGTTTCGCAGCTGAAACTCGTCACTACCGTTGTCGTGAGTGGGCTGTCTTGGCTCATTTTATAGACTACACCGTGTCTGCCCGACGACACGGCGATGTAGCTTCTGTTTACAGCTGTGGCTTGAACTTGTATGTCCGTTTTCAGAGTGAATTTTTGTTCTAGAAAAAATATCTAAAATCAGTACAGTTGAGTTGTTTGAACAGCAAATCGAAATATATAAACCAACCAAGTTCATGTATTTCAATGAGTAATTGAGTGGGACTTATTTGACTGGCACAAACTCCATCATTGTACACTGCACACATTGGTTGTTGATGTAAAATGTATACATTTGTTACACAATTAACAGCTAATAATGGACTTCTTAATAATATTGCACCCCATGTGATTTGCTTAACGGTACCAGGAACTGTACAAGAATCTGGTATCGCAGGCCAAGAATTTTCTTCACTTTCAGAACCTCTGACTTTACGCTTCCACAAATAGATTGTTCCTAGGTTTGACCCAGCCACAAGGGTATCTAAAATTACATTGAATAAATAGACAATAATAAAAGCTTGCTTTTATTTCTATATGAGTTGTGATTGCCTACCATTAACTTTGCAATAGGATAAACTTGTACAAATTTCTTGGGGAGCAGCCAAATTTCCAGTTGTATTCTGATCTGGTGGCGAGAGCAAATATGTATCTCCCGTGTGCAAATCCCACAATCGTATTGTTGATTCACCAGTAAGAATGGCTAATGTATTGTTGCCAGCCCAACACAAAGATGGACCACTTTTAGTATTATCACTTTTACCACTTAGTTTCACCTAAAATAATTATTGCATTAATTTTGTTTCCATATCTTGAACCACAAATAACTGATCCAATTTACCTTTGTTATTTCTGTAAGTCGCCCAGTCACAGAGTCAGTTTGAAAGTGTCCAATATGCAATCCTTCGCTCATTATCACTAAAGAATCTCTTATTTGATGGTGCAGTAAGCAGTGCAACGCTTGTCCATCCATATTCAATACTTGAATGCACTGACCTTGAGCATCCACATAATAAACTACACCACTTATAGTTGCAGTATAAAACGCATGATTATCTCTTTGCACAGAGATTGACGTTGGAGCTGCAGTTCTTGGTCGCCATGAACTAAATAAATCCAGAGCTCTCTCGTCACCAGCTACTGCTGCTTTTGCTAAACCACTGTCACAATTTATAAATTAAATAAAAAAAGGAATTAAATTTTTTTATCAATGTTAAAAATATTTACCTAAAGTCAACAGATGGTTTTGGAGAAGTTATTTTGAAAGCAATATGAGTCAAAGACTCTTTCAGTTCATGATGAAACATAATAGACAATTGATTTCTACTATCCAGTCTCCAACCAACCAAAGAACCAACAATGTCACCCGATACCAATCTTCCTCCATGCTGACTCCATTGTAAAATGGTAATAGGATCCCTATGGGGTGTCACAATGATATTGAAGTCTCTGGAACCAGTATCTCCAGTCCATATCTGTCAAAAAATTCAATCATTGTAACGCACTTTGAAATTGTGGAGTCAATTGCGCTGCAAACGTCATAATACCCTCAGCTCTCCACTTTCCCAAGTGACAGCCAGCCACTTGCGCTCGGGGTGCCATGCCAAGGCGGTGATTTGCGCCACCGAGTGTCCCGAAGACTCGACGTCCGGCAGAAGTTCACCTTGATCATCGAACACGGTGACGAATCCACCCTTCTCTTGAGAAAACGAGGCGATCGCCAGCAGGGGCAGATTCGCGTGCCAAGACACGAAGGTACTGACCGACGCGATCTCCGGGTTCTGCACTCGCGTGTCGAAGTACAGCGACATCCCGATTTATACTTAAATTCACATTTTCATTGCAAAGTTAAAAGAAAAAGTGCGCGAACACTGTAATCGGCTCTTCCGCACCGAAATTACACTGAACGTCGAGTCGAGGTGCGTTTCAACAAAGTCGCGCTCGAGTCGCGGCGCGTTTCCACCGGCGACGGAGCCAGCCGATACATGTAAACATAAACAAACCCTCCTATATACGTACACCTCCCACTACACGTATATGCCGCTCAATGCCAATCGCCATAGTATATCCTTTTTTTTTTTTTTTTACTTATGCCCACTATTCGCGTGCTGCAGGTGCATAGGCGCGCAGGACAAGGTTAATATCGTATCATCATGCGACCAGTAAGAAATACTTCAATGAACCAAAAAGAAAAAGAAAGAATAAACGATTTGTGTGTTTTCGTCGTAAAATTAATCGTTGCACGTAGGATAAATATATTATTTATATATTTTGAGTACAAATACAAAATAGTACTTCACACACGCACATTAATGATATCGAGCTCAGCTTTTGTGCAGCCGAACGATCTGTTTGTGTAAAAATCGTAACATCTGTAATTTCACGAACAAGAGAGAAAACAAAGTGATTATTGCGAACCGTTGAAATCTGATCAACGAAAAAATTTTTTGTACCTGATAATACTTGCAGCGCTCGCGATCGGCCGTGTTCTCGAGCGCTCCAAGGATCTCCGTGTACTTCTGCTCGGAGTCGCCGATAATCGAGCCGCCGCCGCCACCGATATCGAAGTGATTTTCCGCGGCTGAGTAAGACAGTGTTGGATTTTCAAGCCTGCTCCTCAGCTCCTTTATCTCTCTCTCCTTATCCTGGATCACGATAAATTGGTATTTTTTAATGTCCGACTCCGTTTTTGCAATTACTTACAAATGCAATCGGAAAAAAAAGTATGATTCGAATAAGAATGAAAATGTACTTTCACGAAATTTTTTTCCGATTGAGAGTTAAAAAAAAATTATTCGATGGATGAATATGAATTTTTAGAAATACTTTGCATATATGATTAATTTTCTTCTCGTACTCTTGCTGCAGATTTTTCGTATACTTCTCGAGCCTGGCGACGTTTTTCTTTAGCGCCGCTATTTCCTGCTGATGATTGTCGGTCTGCTTCAGCGAGACGTTCTCGAGATTGCCGCGCATCTGGTGCAGCTCTTCCTTGATCGTTTTGTACTGCTCCAGTAGGATCGAGTGCAAATTCTAATGAACGAGGATAAAAAAAAAATGATTGCACTTTTTTTTTCAGCGAAGCGCTGCTTTGACGTATTTCGTACGTCTTGGGACTTGAGATCGAGCATCTGCTGGAGCTCCCGAACTTTTTCGCTGACACAGTCGAACTCCTGGGACTTCCTTTCTAACTCGGCCTTCTTCTGCTGCTCCGACTCCTCTCGCCTCCTCAGTTCCGCGTCCTTTTCTCTCAGCATCTTCTCGTACTCGTCTTTGATCGTCTGTAGCGTCTGCTCCCAGCGACGATCGGCCGACGTTCTCTGCGTCTCGTCTTTGCTCGTTTTTTCCTGCTGAATCGTTATCATTTTCAATGAGCTGACGTGGACCCCCGTGACGAGTGTTACCTTGTTTTCCGACACCTCGGCGAGCTTGTGCTCGATCTGAGCCATCTTTTCGTTCAGCTCTTGGTTCTCGTTGCGCGCATTTTCCAACTGCTGCTTCATGTGATTGAACTGCTCGGCCATCTTCGTCTTGTACTGCTCGACGATGTCTCTGTGTTTGATCTCCAGTACCCTCTTGATTTCCTGTACCTCGGCCAATCTGAGCACACCCACGAAATTTAAATTTCACAAGTTAAGAAAATCGGATGAGGGCCGATCACGTTTTCACACACTAACTTGGCCCTGAGCGTAGCGATCTCGTTCACGAACTTCTTGATCTTGGCATGAAGCTGGGGTATCTCGCTCTTGGCCTGCGAGCAGTCGTGATAGTAATTCAGCTTCTCCCTCAGCTTCTCGTTCTGAGCCTCCAGATCCTCGATGATCGAGCTCATCGTCTCGATTCGCTCGCGATATGTACGCGTGGCGTTGCGCTCGGCACGGACGCTCTGCTCGCAAAAGTGTACGGTGGTAGTGGTCGTGGAGGTTTGTGGCGGTGGTGCTGCTGCTGCTGCTGCTGCTCTGGGCGTCGCTGCCGATCGACTCGGCGGAAGTGGATGGGACGTGTCACCGCCGGCTACCGTTGAAGCTCGAATCGGTGGCGCGTCGACTAGTGTACTGGCTTCGTCGTCGTCGTCGTCGTCGTCGTCGTCGTTGTCGGCTAGACGCGATCGGTTGGGACTCGGCGAGTGAGCGACAACGTAGCCCGCACTGACGGAGGCGCGATGTCTGCTCTTGGATCGTTTGGTCGTGGCGATCGGTATCGACGTCGATTGTGGAATAACCGGTTGCGGAGGTGGAGCCGCAGCAGCGGGAGTACTCGCGACGACTACCGATCCCGTTTCCTCGGTTGTCAGCTCGGTGCAAGACGAACTGGTCACTTGTTGCTGCTGTGGAACTTCTTGTACGGGAGCAGGCGCCTGTTTGTACCTGTCGTAGCGCGGAATCGGCACCAATCGGCCGTGCTTCGGTGGCATCTTGTCGAACGGCAATTTCAGCTGGCCCCGCTCCAGCTGATCGAGCAGCTCGGCCAAGTGCTCGTTGCGTAGCCTGCGCTGATCGCGCGCCTTATTCAACCTCTCCAACCAGGCCCGACAGAATCGGCCCTCCACCGAGGCGTTGGCCAGTCGCAGCAGGTACGGTCTGGTCTTGGCCAGCAGGTCTTCGAACTCGTCGTCCATTCGGCGCAGCGCCTGCGTGTCGTCTTCGTTCGTCGCACGGGGCATGGCTTTCTCAATCCTCTCTCACTCACTCTCAATCAATCTCGTTGTTGGACTTTGGCAGCTGCGAGTTTTGTCAAGGGGTGTTTTCTACGAGGCATGACTGGGGCGCATGAGAGAGGCTACTGCTACGGAAAAGGGTTAGGATCGGTCCCTGTCGGCGGAGATCGATTTCGCGGGCGTAGTAAACACAAAGTACAACATTCATTTGTTTATGTATAAAAACTAGAGTATTTATTTTTTTCTTTTCTCTCCTTAATTAATTTGTATAATTTTGTTACATCAAGGATCGTATAATTTAGACAAGGTGCTCTTTTCACTCTCAGGTACAGGGCTCGGGGCCTATGATTATTTTTTTTTTTTACACTCGGGTGCTGAGTTTAATTTGATTTTCAGCGGTTTGCTTGAGCTTGGTAAGTTTATTCTTAAGCGGATAGACGTTTGTGCCGATCCACTCTTCCAAGGTTGAATTGTAGTATATCAGGTCCATTTGTACTTTCATGTAGTTTTCTAGAGCTGAAAGTTCTAGTAACATACTGTGGAAAAAAAGGCAAAAGGTGAGCCAATGATTTGGAGTTTATTACCGAGATATGTAGGTATTAACTTACTCTGTGAAAGCTGTGACTAGGCTTGTTATTTGCATGGGGTTAGTGTAATTATTTGCTACTTGCCAAGGATTCATCCATGTTAATATTCTGTAAGAAATAAAGAAGAGTTAGTAAAATGTACAAAAATAATAAAAAAATTTTGGTACTTACTGTTCGCTATTTACAAGGCCGTGAAATTTCGTTTTATAATTTAAATACCATTCGATACCCACTGCTACTTGCCAACCTGGATATTGCAGATTACTTGGTATAGGTATGGGTCTTGGTTGTGGAGTGATTAATAGTGGGAATTCTATGTAACCCAAATCTTTTGCTACTTGAACATGTGTTTGCTCGTTATAGCCATGTAACCAGGTTTTCAAACATAAGGCTAAAGAGGGAATACTGGTGGGGAAGAGTTCACAGAGAGTTGCATAATGGTCATATCTGAAAAGATAAAAAGTTTTATTTCATGCTGATTGAAATTTTTAACGATAGCAGATAAATTATTTAACTGACCTTGACCATCCTGTGAAAGCTATTCCTTTGAATTCGATGATTTTGTTGACATTCATACTGAGTTCTTCAAGCCATCGCTCATGATTACTCAGGTGATGTGTGATTGTAGGAATGTGTTGACAAGAGCCAGTAGCCCCTTTAAAAGCTGTTGCTCCCCATACATTTAGAAATACTGAACCAAATCGATCCCATAAGTCGGGTGGCAAGCCAAAAGTTTCTCTGCTGTTATAGTGCCATATCATTGGTTCAACATACTTTCCTATGTAGTACTCTGTTAAAATTATCCATTGTTACTAATTAATGATTCTCATTTATGATTTTACTTTTTATTAAAAATATTACCATTCATTACGCTTGCATCCACAGACCTGAGCATATCGTCCCACATGATAATTTTAAGGTGTGGATACGTTTCTTTGATAAAATGTAGTACAGCCATTACGTGCTCCAAAAACAAGCCTGCTTTTCCATGCTTTCCAGTACTGATTCTCTTGCTGCAAGCTGCACACATACCCATATGCCAGACTTCATCTGCTCCAATATGCAAGTACTGAATATCTGGATGAAAGGTGACAATTTGCTTTATGAGCATTTTTACCAAGGGCAAAGCTCCTGGATTCGAGGGGCACATGGAGCTGGGGAATGTTGGGACTTCTCTCAGTGATCTCCATTCTTCGTGTTTCAAAACAAACTAAAAAGAAAATTTAATTATTATAAAAGTAACTTGATTTTGTACTACCCTTTTTTTTTTAAACTAACTTCCATATGTCCAAACGTCTGCACTAGTGGTACAACAGCCAATCCAGAATCACCTGCCAGTTGTAAAATTTGTCGAGCCTCCTGCGCCGAGTAACCGCTCGAGTAGGCATCCGGTCCGTTGCTGCCGATCGCCGCAAGCTCTCGCGTATACGGAAACGTGTCCTCCCATTCCAGCAAGAGGCCAGTCGCGCCCCAAGCTCGGAGCAGCGGGAATAGCTGCGATTGAAGAACAATAAGAAGCTTTGTGAGTTTCGATGAAATACGATATGCTTAAAAAAGTTCGTAAAGAATACCGACAAAAGTAGGAAACAGAGAGATGCGCGCGCGAGCTTGAATTACGACGCGTATAATACGTCCGAAAGACGTATATTAAAAGTGCGCGTTATATTCGCGGCAGTAAGTAAGGACGTACCTTTTCGTAATAGCTCACTCGAAGCGGGGCGCCCTTCAAATCGATGTGCACCAGCCTGGAAAATCATGAAATTATCGTTCATGAATACTTGTGCTCGCTGCATGTAGCTGCAGACGAGAGATCGAGACTCCGAATTTCAGCGTTCACGATCAATCGTACACCCAGAATCGGATGCTCCCCAACTTGTTGGTTAGAAATTGCATTGTTTACCTGTGCGAGCCAGACGTCAAAGCATCCATTTTTCCCCTCTCTAGGCCCTGTTGTTGTCACACAGCTCAGCAGTAGCAGGAATATACACACGTGCGTCTATATACCTATATATATAGATCTATGGACGCGTCTTTATACACGTTATAGGATGCCGCGAATGTATACAAGCTACATTACAGCCATAATCTGCGCATTACGCTTGGTGCGTTGCGTCGCGAATGCTACAAACGCGCTCGGGCGACTGACGAGCATTTGCGATGCATTTTGCAGCGAAGGCTGCCTGCAGCCAGTGGGGTACAACGTATACAATTACAAGCTGCGATTGTGTGTGTGTGTGTGTGTATATAGGTGCAGCAGCACCAAACCCCCGAACCAACCAACCAACCCGCGCGTGACGCACACTGACTTATGTACATAATACGTATACCAGTATCGTTGACAGCACCGACGCGCACATGTACAGTGTACACACACACTTGTACTACTACTCCGACGTAAGCGGAGTAGAGAGTAATATAAGAGAGAGAGAGAGTGAGACGGCTGCAGCACTGCGCTGGCACAAGTTCAACGTACCTATATATGCTGGCTGCGTCGTGTTATGTGTATATATATATCGCGTGCATGTATATATATGCCGGTATGGCTGCTGCTATACATGCGTACTAGACGTGCGTGCGCACGTGGTTATATTCGCAATTTCGCTGGCTGGCATTTAAAAAAGTCACTCGTGTACCGCACTCGTCTGTGTGTATACAGTAGCGACATTTCGTGAAGCATCAATGTTTATCGAATTGGGAATTTCTGATGTTGATTTTCAGGTATGAGAGTTTAGGATTTTTTGGAAATGATTCATCAAGAAGAGTTGTTTCTTTATTTTCATTTAAATTTTTTTTTTTTTTTTATAATGGTTTTTTTTTCTTTTAAATTATACAAAATTATACTATCCCATGTGTGCACTACTGGTTTTCACAAACGAGTAATTTTTTTTTTTTTTGACATCAATATCAAGTCGAGTGCACTTGGGTTTTGTCGATTCCAGACGTGCACCCATTGGTTTACAAACAAGGTTTTTTCTTTTTTCTTTCGATGCCAAATCGTGTGCATTATTTTTGTTTACAAACGAGCAATTCTTTGTCCACCGATACAAGGTCTCGAAAACTTGGGTTCTATCTATGTCCCTCGTGTGCACTATTGGTTTACAAATTGAATGCTTAGAGACTACTTTTTTTTACAGCCGGTATAGTTTTTTTTTTTCATTGTTTTTTAAAGCTAAATGTTTTATCAAACAAAACCTGTACAAGTTTAATTGCTGTTGGTATAGAACAAAGGTATCGTAACCTTATTTTAGCTAGCTACATACACATTTTGTATACTTTTTTTTCTCACTAATAGAAAGAAACTACGAAACTTTCGTACTAGTAAATTTTGAGAATATTTACATTGAAAATTCTGTTGACTCTAAGATCTAAAGCTAATCCTATCAAGTCTTTGTCAGTTGCATAGCCTGAAAAAACACAATTTCCAGGCGATATGAGTTTGAACAGTCAAACATTTTAAAATAATGCTTTTTTCGTATAGGACACATTACATAAGCAGCGCAGCTTATAATTTGTGATATTTACAAAATGCTTGTGAGTGGGTGAATTATCGCTTTTTGGCCCTACTCGTTCTTCTCAGCCTTTGTCAGTAATTCACCACGGGTTGACTTTTCTTTCAAGAATGATTGGTACGACCATACTCCAAGAACTGTTTGTGATAGAACAGAAGGTACGCCTCGCTATTCAGTACATCGTCTATCTTAGCCTTTGTAATCGAGTGGTCGTCGCACTTGTACCAGTCGTCCTTCCTTTGCCGAATGAAGGACGTGTAGTGTCCGGTCTCGAGCGAGCCCTCGTGGTTTATGACCGCGAAGAGGGAGTACGTATTGAACTCGTCCCCGGGCAAGTGCTCCGAAACGGTGGCGTTTCTTCGCTTCGACATGAACGGTGTCATGTCGAGGGCCATCGGGAAGCTGATAAAGGAGTTGATCTTCTTGTCCTGCACGCTCGAGTGCTCGAAGCGCTTCAAGTGGAAGCTGGCGACGATGGGCAGTTGCTTCATCGTCAGCTGCTTGGTGCTCTCCTGGTAAGTCTGGCAGCGGCTGCACTTGATTTTGGCGCTGCTGCCGAGATGCTCGGCCCTCGTGAAGCGCTCCAGGCAGTCCTCGAGCGACTTTGGGGCCTCGTTGCCGGCGCCCGTGGTGGGCCCCAGGTCGAGCGATATGTCCCAGAAGGGATCGACGGTCGTGGAGACCCCGTGACAGGACTGACACACTACGTCGCTCTTGAGGCAGCCAGTGAAGATCTGATCGATGATGCAGCCGCAGTGATCGGGCTGGTCGATGATCACGGGGGCCAGCGTCTTCGGCGTGTACATCTCGCAGTGGCGATGTAGCACGTCAAGCGTAGCGATGAAAAACTCGTGGGCGTCCTGCTGCTCGTAGCCGGCCAGGTGGCGCGCGTGCGTCCAGATCATGTGCAGCATCTTGTGCAGTATCAGCGGGGTCTTCTGGCCCGAGTAGAACTGCTGAAAGAGCGACGCGACCTCGCATACGAGGCACTTCTTCGGGTCGGGGCACTTGTGCTTGTCCGCGAGGAAGAAGTCGCGCAGCAGGGGCGTGTGCACAAGCGCCTGCATGATGCAGTTCATGAAGCACGTGCTACCGAGATTAATGAGGCCACGGAGGCCGATGGTCGAGTTCTTCTCGATGCGTACGCGCCGAGGATGCTGGGTCAGCAGCGAGACCTCGTCCGAGCTCGCGTCCCACGGCCTGTAGAACTCGGAGAAATTGATGAATTTCGCCTTGAGGCTGAGATTCTCGTTGGCAATCTTGAGGAGCTCGTGATCGTAGACGTAATCGCCGCACTGGAAGCATAGCACGTTGCCGTAGCACAGGTCGATGGAGAGGCAGTGGTTCTTGGTCTTGGCGTGCTCGTGTATGTGGCGATTCGTGTGGCAGCCGAAGAAGATGCAGTGCAGACAGGCGTGCGGCCGGCCCTTCTGCAGGTTGCATTCGTGGCATTTGCTGCTCAGTACCTGTGTCGTAGAAAAGCGAAAAAGCATGAACAAAAAAAATCAATGTCATCGATATCATTTTGTACAGCTAGCAGTAGGTTTGCGAGTATGGATGTGTGTGTATGTGTGTTTGTGTGTATGTATTGGTGTGTTGGTGAGGAGGCATGCGCGAGTCGTAGTAGTACAGCAGAATCATCGTGTTATATGCATGCACAGCAGCACACAGAGAGAATATATAAGTCAGGTTCGCAACGAGAAGCGCGTGTGTGGAACGGAACGAGGCAAAGAGAGAAAGAAAGAGAGAGAGAGAGAGAGAGAGAGAGAGAGAGAAAGAGAGAGAGAAAGAGAGAGAGAAAGAGAGAGAGAAAGAGTGAGACTGGAACCACGCTCACTCACGTTTTGTGCTCCGCGCTTGGACACCATACTGCGCTTATTCATTACTAGAAAGAGAAAGAAACCTGACGTATTTTCCCTGAGTTTCTAGAAAAAAAAATGCACTCATGCCGACGCTCAGCGGAAAAATCATGCGTGTAGCCGAGCCAGAAAGAAAGATATAGAGATAGAAACGACGAGACGCATTATGAAGAAAGAGAGAGAGAAAAATAGAAAAAAAAGAGAAAACGACTTACGATTCTTTCCTCCTCGGCCTGACGTACGCCCGCCACGAAGTACGCATGTATGTACTTGTAGGGCTCGATACCCCTAGCCGACTTGAAATTGTTCAGGTGTATGCAGCCGTTGGGGTTGGGACTCTGGCCGAACTTGATGGACACTCGCCTCGCTGGAGTCGTCGTCGTGGCCGCCGCCGTTGCCGCTGCCCCCGTCGTGGTAGTATTCCCCGTCGTGGATGATGCGGTCGTCGCCGTCGCTGCGACAACCTGATTACTGTTATTGTTATTATTGTTATTGTTGTTGTTGTTGTTGTTGTTGTTGTTGTTGGTGGTGGCCTGATTAAGATCCATCAGGTTGGCTGTGGCTGCCGGCACCACCGCGGAGGAGGAGATGACGATTTTGGGCTTCTTGGCGTTGCTTTTGAGCAGAGAACGACCACCGGCCTGCGTCGTTGACATGGTGCTGTTGCTGTCGTCGTCCTCGGTCTCGTCGCGTTGACGCACCACCTTCTTCGAGTTCGGAATCATCTCCGCTGCCATGTTTTTCGTTGTAGTAGTGGTGCTGCAGCCAGGCACTCTAGGCTAGGTTATCACTCACTCACGCGCGAAAACGTAAATGTATCTACGTGCGCCTAGGTATCACGTTGTTGTGTGTTTTCGCGTTTTACGTACGGCGATATGCGTACGTACAAGAAAAACGAAATAATGAAATATAAAAACAAGCACTGCACTCGATGTGTTTGTCCTTGCTCTTTTTTTTTATATATATATATATATATCTACACACACACTCGCTGAACGTTGCACTTGTGTACGTACTCTGTTACGTTGTATATACGTATGTGTGTGCGCGCTGCGACGAGTGTTTTGTCTATGTATAATAACTACCTATACGAATACGTTAGGTATAACCGATGAAAGACTGCAGGACCGAGAGAAGGAGCAGGAAGCACCAGACACCGCAATACTATTGCTACTGATTTTTCGGAACTCACGACACGATCTCGCGCACTTCACGTACACACACTTACACTCATACATGCGTGCACTCCACTATATGTGAAGTAGCAGCAGCAGCAGCATCAGCATCAGCGAGCAGCACGACCGGATGACGCGAGGTCGGCGCTACTACTACACACGCTACGCCACGCTGCGCTGCGCGTCGACGTCGTCTCGATGCGTGTTTAACTGCACTGCCCGCCCGTACGTCGTCGTTGTTTTTTTTTTTTTTTTTTTGTTGCTTTTAATAACAACAATCGAGTCAAACGAGGGCGCACTTCAACCACACGACGACGATGATCCGCACGAAACGAAACACAGAGTCTTAACTGTTGCGAGAGAGATGCACACGCGCGTTATATGTATATTTTTACTCAATATAGAGGTAGACAGTACGAGGTGCGAGCGTGTATCGCATATATCTATGTATATATGCCGTTCTTTCTCCTATGTCTTTCGGTGTGAGTGTGCAGTACCCGCACTAACAGTGAAGTCAGCTGGCCTCATATCAGTCAACTTACTACTACCATGCCGGTGAAAATCTCCTAAAAAGTGCTGAAGAGAGAGAGAGGGGAGAGAATGAGCGCGTGGTGGTGGGGAGAGCCCATATAGCAGTATGCAGGGTTGTGTAAAATCCATGGAGGGAGATGGCGCAGCTGTCGAATAACAATGCAAGTGTATTACTATACATATTATTTTTCGACGGCTGCGCCATCTCCCTCCATGGATTTTACACAACTCGGGCAGTATGGAACGTTTTACCACGACGATGCCAAGCACGCGGCGGCGTGTTTTAAAACATTCACTGTTGCTCGAAAAGTTTACAAAAAAAAAAAAAAAAAAAATGACGTCGTCGAAGTTTGTAAATGTTGAGATCCGAATTAACGTTTCTTAGGTTCGAAGAATGACTGCTACTCACACGAGGTTACATAACCTTTTTTACAGTGTATATCGTTTTTCGTTTATCACAATATTTTGACCTTAAGTGTGTTTCTGTCTAAACAAATTAAATATATCTATGTATTTCTAATGAACTCGCTTTGTTATTGCGTGAAACGAATTAATAAAATTGAATGAAAAGCACAACTCGTGGATCGTAAATAAGCAGAGAGCACGAGCAGCTGTTGCTTGTGCAGATAACTGCTTTATCGACGTTCGAAAACACTGCGTCTATCTCGCGCATGCAGACGCCGCAGCTTCGTGAAGCTAGCAACTTGAACCGATTTTCGCAATAAAAACTTATATGTACTTTTAGGAAATCACATCCTCATTACAATGCAATAAAAAAAAAAATTGCTAGACCTTTAGTTTAATAACAAATTCGAAATAACGTCGGTTGCTGGGAAATAATTCAAATGGTTTTATTTTCGTGAAAAATGCATCTATAGACTCGAATTAAATTGCTATCAAATCCTCATAAATTGCTAGTATAGAAAAATCAATTTTGAGACCGCTAAATTGTAACAATAATAAAATATGCAATAAATAAAATTTTACACATAGGCCACTAGCTGCGGCCTGCGCTACGAACTATTGCGCAGTCTCAAACGTTCATGGCGCGGGCAGCAGAAGACTCTGGAGTCTGAGTTTATGTCAAGTCTTATCATAACCTATCGTGACAGTCTTTTCTGACGTTTCTTGATTATTACATTGATTATTTTTTTACGGTTATTGATTATTGATAAATTAAAACTATGGAGACAAAGTTTTCCAATGAAATTTCACGTTTGTCATGCGAAGCATGGTATACAGCATCACAGTACATTAATACATCAGTCAAAAGTTTAAAAACAAACAAAGATCGATTTTTGGAGAACTGTCAAAGATTATCGAACAGGGCAAAATTTTGTGCTCATGGAAGCTGATATTGAACTTATTTCAAAAATACAAGAGCAAAGGATACCCGATGCCCAGTTTGATGAATACACAGTGAGTAGCAATGCTTTATTTTAAAAATTAAACTTTACTTAACAATGATGCATTTCAATTTACGCTGTTTTGATTTATTACAGCTCTGGGTAGAATGGTTTACTCCAGAAGTCATGAAACTCTACTTAGAATATTTCCTAAGCACAAAAACATTTCTTTCACCAAGAGTGAAGCTCAGAAGGTTTCAAAACTCGTTCATCAGCTCTGCGACCAAGGTACAAAGGACTGGTTGACAATATTTTTCATGTCAATCCCCAGGTAAGCTCACTTTTACTCCAATTCATTGAGTCTACTTGTTCTCATGTACTCATTCGTCATATTTACTTATTTTTTTTTAGGATGGTTTGATAAAAAATAATATGGAGATGTATTATTACAAAGCATTCTATTAAAATCACTTTTAAAGGTAATTTTTGATAATTTTTTAATTGTTATTATGTAATGTTTCAAAATTTAATAAAAATTATAATAAATTTAATATTAATTCTCAGGTTGGAACTAAATATCAAACAATACATCTAAATACTACATTTCCACCATGATGAAATGCGATTACTAGTGCAACAGATTTTTCATACTCTGATAGATCGGCATAAGAACAGTGAAAAATTATCCAAACCAACGTGAGACTATTTTATTAAATGTTTTAAAATATTTTTTCAAATGTGAGCTGTTAATAATTATAATTTTTTTCAGTATTAATGTTGTGGAGCTGGATCTTGCAATTGAAAAAGCCACAAGACCTGATGTCATTTTTATTAGAAAACATGGCCCTGAAATTTACATGACTTTGTATGAATCATTGGAATTGATTGGTAATCGAGTAGAAAATATTGAGTCTATTTACACAACATTGGCTTTACTGATAGTTGAACTTTGTTCAGAGGAAACAGTTCTTGAAATGTTACGATTATTATGAGTTTGCAAGATCCTGCATTAACTAATTCTCAAATCAGTATAGCAATCAAATTTAATTTATATGTTACAGTAAAAGTATGTAATATCACTACATACATTTGCAAATAAGGTAAATCGATAAAGTTTTAAATAATAATCAGTATAATTCATGTATTATTCATGCTCGATTACTTAATTTGCAGATTGTTGAAAGTCGCAGTAAAGAAGCACCGCATTTACTTCCTGATCTTAAGTCACAACATGATTCATCTTTGCCTTCACTATGACTCGGAATAAATCATCAACAGAATATGTTCCTTCAATTTTTGTGGCAGATAGCTCGGAAAATTATGTGAATTAAAAAATCCTGGATTAAAATCATGAAAGTTTTAACATATAGACAGTTTTTTTTTATGTTAAAAGATTATTTTATTTTCGAGGTTCTACATCACTTGAATGTATTTACTATTTGTATGTATCATGAAAAAAAAAAATTGAATACTTGTATGGAATTTATAGCTTATTAAAAAGGGCTATTTAAGACAGCGATAAAATTCAATTTTTTGATGTAATGAATCATGGAATGGAGCCTATGAGTATTCAGAAAATAAAAATGAATTAATTAAAAAATATTAACTATTAGATTAACTATATCCAAGTACTGTATATCTAAGAATACAGCCAGATTTGCATTTATACTATGCCTTGAAAGTCAAAATGTGAAAAACTAACTTGTAATTTTTTAAATATTTGTCTTTGAATCTTGAGTGAAAAATTACTGCTTTTGAATCTATCAAAATGATCTACTTTCAAATTTCAATTAAATTTGTTTTTAAATTTTAAAAGATAAAAATCACTTGTGAATTCGTAGTGCACGCAATGGTATACGTCATTGATCTATCTAAATATTGTTAATCAAACTTTTACACTTACTTATAATAAAAAAATGTGTAGAAATTAGACATACAAAAGTTATTAGTGTGACTTTTGACAGAGTTACTTTTGACAGAATGACTTATAAAAAAAGTCAGAGTTTAACATTTAAAAAAAAGTTGAATCAAAGAATTGAATCATTAAATCGGAACAATTATCTAATGAAGCTTTGAAACAATTAAAAATATGAATGTATACGTAGAGTCGTCATCTGAATATTCAAGAATCAGTCATTTCTTTTCTCATTTTTTGGACAGAAAAGGTACCGTTGTTGATCATCTGCATGTCAACGCAAAAATGCTGCAAATCTGAAATGTGCAATAGTATAAGTAATTCAGTAAATCTTAACAACAATATAGTGATTACAGATTAAAATTTACCACATTTTTGCATAAAAAATCAAACACGTCTCATCGTGGGTTGGTATAGCTTGGATATAATCTATTTTTGAGGACATTCCATCCCTTACTTCCCATTTTTTTAAGATTTCATTGTAACAAATAGCATAATAATGGCGTCCAAAATCTGACCCTGTTGCGCAAATAATAGCTTTTAAGGAGAATATTTGTTCTCTGTAAGTAAATGTTTTCGGTACTGATAGTTTGTTGCTAGAAAGTCCTTCCACGTTTACCACTAAAACTCCATTTAGCATAATTAATTTGGACAAAGCAGTATCCTTTTTACAAGATAGGCATTTTGAAAAACTACTAGCTGTAAAATGATCTTGTACGGCATTTTCGATGACGCTCGACGAATTTTTCGATATTTTGTCAAAATCTATATTAACTGAGATGTAATGAGATTGTTTGTATCGAATTGCTCGACAGCTGGAGTTGTGGCATGTTATTTCACTCTTTAAAAAATAGTTGTCTTTAAAGATTAACTCAAATAGTATCCCAACATTTGAAGAGCAATCAACTCGAGTAGATGAACGTTGTTGAGAACTTTTGGGAATAAGCGGATCCATTATTTCAGCTCTACGAACATATACATCATTTTTAGAGATTTTCCTTGTTAAATGATCTTTAATGAGTTTTAAAAAATCATTATTATTTCGAGCTACAGCGAACGTAACAAAATTTTTTAAATATTCATTTTCAAGGGTTAAAATTTTGAAAGTTTCAAAAATGCTGTCAAAAGCACATGTCAGAGTGAATTTTAGGTAATTTCCATTTCTCAGCAAAATCGGCATCGTCAGCCTCAAACCATTAGCGATTGGTTCATCATCTTCGAACCTGCGATCACATTGAAAAGAATCACATTCCATACTGTGTTGTTCTTCATTAAATATGCCAGTGCTGTTATGTGTGAAATGTTCATTTTCAACGTTGTTTTGTAGTTGAGGGAAAATGCTTTGAACGGGGCTGTCATGTGAGATGTAATCAATTTCAACACTGTTTCGTTCTTGAGATAAAACGTTGTCATTAATATCGTTATATTCTATAGAGACACTGTGTTCTTCTTCATTGGCACTTGAAATTTTTTCAACAATCCTATCATATTTATGGGAGGCACTTGAACTTGAAACACTATCTATAATGGTTGATAAAGGTAATTTGTCTTCATTTTTAATTGCGGCCTTAGCCAACTTCATGTGGCTACTTACAATTTTTGCATGGAAAAGAATAAATTTAGGTGCACTCAAGGGATAGTGACACCCCAAATTGCGCTTGATGTCTTTATTATACGCTTCTGAAACAGCAGAGGATGCGGCATTTCTTTTACTTTCAAACGCTTTTTGCATCACGTTTGAAAAGGCCGGAAAATGAGCGAATGTTGTAATCAGGTTTTTTTCAATGTTTGGCAGATAAAACACATTTTCATTCGATGCAAAATTTTCTTCATCGTCGACTAAATCTTTGGCTCTGTTCAAAAGTTTTGTGACGAATTGGACCATCGTATCATCATTATCATCATCATCATCATCATCATTATCATCATCGTCAGAATCTGAATCAGAATTGATTATTGATGCTCGTTGATCCTGATCGATTTCATCTGGCCTGAATGAGTTGCGCAATTTAATCAACAATTCCTTATAACGATTGTCACACTCAGAATTTTCATTGCGAACTTTACTGTGGCATATAAGGAATGTAGATATTATCACTTCTTGCAGTTCTTCAAAGTCTGTAACTTGAATGCAGTATCCAAAAATTCTTGTATAAAAATCTTTAATAGCTGCATTTTTACATTCATTCAATATTTTCCATCTGCTGACTGCATGTATTACATGAGCTCTATCGAGTCTCATGTAACACCTAAAGGGAATAGGTCCATACGAATCGTCAATCAAGAAATGCAGACATGACGTTAAGTAGCATCTGTATGTGCATTCATTTAGGGACAGGCACAATCCATTTAATAGTGCCAACGACATGTCTGTGATGACTTCTTTTGGAATTGATTTGATGACGCTTTTCCATTCAGTCACAAAATCTCGAATGGCATTCGTGTCCTGTCTCGAGCTAACCATTTGGAATAACGGTACATATCGGCAGTTGAATTCAGAAATAATTTGGTACAGCATTACATGACTATTTTTCAAATCATGTGAAACTACTGTTTTCACAACACTTCCCGTTGCATCTAGGGATATTACTGGGTTGTAACGAGCTAAATCTTCCCATAATTTGATTTGCTCATCAAACCAGTAATAAACCCTAAATGGATAAGCCCAAACTCTTTTTATAAAAGGACGATCTTTTGCCAAAATGAGCAAAGCCTTCACAGGATCTTTTACACGCAAATTATAATTTAAATACTCTCTTAAAGCTTCTTCTTTAATTTTTCTGAATACATCAGGACTACCCAAATCCGATGGTTCACACTGAGAAAAATCCATAATGTTGTTTGCGTCTTCGTTTCTCACACGTGAAGCGCTGGTATATATTAATCTGTCTTTAGCACTTTTACGTTGCAAATTGATAACACGTCTTTTTTTGTCGTGTCGAATCGGAGTTGTATCGTATGTTTCAATATTTACCTCAACATCATCAATATCGTTCACAGGCTTATTACGACACACGCCATATACTTGGGTGCAACACTGCACACATCGTCCTTTGAAATCGAAATATTTTCCAATCACTTCACTGGTATAAACTTTGGAGTACTTAAACGCAAACACACAATAAATTTTGCCTATTTCATGAATTAATCTAGCGATAACAGGTGTCCATTGATTAGGAGCCAGAGTAGTTTGTCCGATGCCAGGCTTCACGATGCTCCATTGCTCTGTATTCAATTTAATTTGAAAATTTAGTTCTTTGAAATTATGTGGATTACCATCTTCCTCATAATCTGAATCATCGGAGCTCAAAACATATTCAACTTCGTCATCTGTTGAATTTTGTTCTTCGGAATCTAAACACACAGATACATTTTTATTGTCTTTTTTCTCGATCTTAAAATGTCTCTGGAGTTTTGTTTTTACATTTTTTGTATCTGATAGAACATGTAAATATAATGAGTCAATGGAAATGGTTCTGCCATAAAATGTCTTCAGTTCTTTCACGATTTTGTCCCAGATTTCGTGATGCCGGGTCCGCGTCTTCAAAGTACCATTGGGATGAAAAATAGGATGTTTTTTCAAAATTTTAAAAAGTGCGGCCTCCGTCAATTTTCCTTGTATAATCAAACCACCCATACTGTATTGTGCAATGATATTTTCAACAAGATAACGAACAGAAAGTAATAATTTGGACGGACGGAGTATAATTTCGTTCGAAGTACAAGTTCGACTCTTTACGCTTCGACAGTGAGAATGCCCGGTATATGCACGCAGTCGTGAATGCGGCGCGCTCGAAAACAATATACTGCTGCGCGTTCGTCGACTCCGTCTCGACATGCATAAGTATCAAACATGAAACATCTGACGATCGGTTCGCACGCGTGCGAGCGTCGCCGACACACGGATCGAGAAGCTGAACGCTCCCTCTTGCAAGTATTGACAAGTCTACGATGTATACCTTTTTTAATCACTTGCTTACAAGCAGCTGAGAACTACGAGTATCTTTTTTCCTAAATTGTTTTTTCACTCGTTTAAAATATTGTAAAAATATATATAAAATGACCACGAAACGACGAGGAAGAAAACCTTCAGTGCCTAAGGAAATAAAAATATCAATATTGAAAAATTTAGACATATTCAACGAACAAGGTGAACTCAAAAAATCAACAGATAGTGTTTGGGACTCGGCTGTCAACGACATTGCAAAAGAAGGATATTCAATCAAACGCGATAATTTGTATTTTTATATTCTGCATAATAGAGATTATAGTTGCGATGAGCTTCGAGCTTTAAAATCAAGAATTGTGCAAGATGAAAAAAAGACAAAAAAAGTGCAGACTAAACAAAATATTTCAACTGATGATGACTTAGATTTCTTATTAGCTACTAAAGCCAATGTAGAGTACAAGCCTTTAATACGAGAAATTTCCGGTAATCCAGTTTATGTAATTTATATGTGGCCTAAGCAAAAAATTATTTATAAACTAAACAAAAAAAATATTTCAGTGCATTTTTCTATGATTGATAATGTAGTTAAAAACACCGTCATGGCCGATCGAAAAAGTGAAAATTTAAAACTTTTAAGTTTCCTTGGGGAAACAAACGGTGGTGTTATTGTTCCATACTTCCAAACGATTTCGGAAGTATGCAATTATACATTTCTTCAATATTTCTTTTTTGAATGGGTTAAACACATTCAAGGTAATCCATCTCGTTTGGTCATGTATCCAGCAGCAGAAATGATTGATGCAGCAATATTATCGTTCAATGGATATAACACAGATTTTTATGTAAAAAAATGCATTCAATATTTGCAAGGTCGTGCTAATTTACCGAATTGTAGAGTTATTATACGCTTGGACTTAATATTACTCATTAGTGAGCATATATTTGAAAAGGAGGGAGTGAAACATCACGAAAAAGAATTTTTTATTAGAATTATATGCTATCTTAGCACGATTGAGGATTACGACGATTTTAAGATTATTGTAAAACAAATTCTTGTGCTACTACAGAGCGAGTGCACAAATAAAGTTATTAATTCAAATAGAAAAAACATTATTGATGAATTAAAACAGATTCAAATCGAAAATTTTGTACCAATTAAAGATGAAATGCGGGCCGATGAAATCAATATTTGCTCAGATTTAACAAGTGTAATAAAAAAAACATGTTGTGTTTCAGCAGCTGATTTCATTCAAGATTTGAATAAGGAAATATCAGGTGACTTAGTTTTTTATAAAAAAGATGTGGTGATGGAAATGAATGGGAATAAGAACGATATTCTTACTACAGCACTTATGAATTTATTGACTTATTTTCCTTTTTGGACCAAATTTATGATTACTGTTGATGATTTTAAGGGCACTGATAATATAGACATTGATAATATAGGCACGGTTTCCGAAAAATATTACTCTGAGCTAAATAAAAATAAAGAAAAATATATGAGAATTCATGAATTCGTCAGATTTCACGCGCAATATATATATGCGAACTTACACGAAGCAGAAAGAGATTTATTACCCGGAAGCAATAATGAAGTTGGGTCAGTTGATGAAAAACACTTACATCTTAAGGAAAAAGATAACTGGGGAGGGAATGCAGATCGTTCTATTGACGAGGAAGTTGCAGAAGATGTTTCCGGTTTGTATTTAGTTCTAATTTCTTACAAAAATGTACTCGAGACATTTATGAGCACTAACTGGTATTTGATACTTTTTTCAGATAATGATTTGACTGAATATAATGACCACAATTACAGCTCAAAAAGTCATAATAATAGTGTCAACGAAGCTCAAGATCTAGAATCTGCATACATTAAAAATAAAAACGAACAAATGAAAAAAAGAAAAAAAAATAATAAGTTTCTCTCGGGATTTAATGAGATAGAAGAATATTACCAAATTCCACGATCTTCATCGAATTACAAATCGAAATTGCTAGTTAATGGTAACTTTAAATGTTTTTCGTACAAAAAGATTTCATATGGCTTCGATAATACAAGTGCTTTTGATAGTCTAATCGAAATCTTCACGAGAGCTACAAAGTTTTACAAAAGTTTTAAAGAATACTATGAAAAACAAGCGGTGAAAGGTAACATTTATCAAGATATTTTGAACTTTGCAGAAACAAATGATATAACTCTATTGTATGCAAAAAGATTTAAAATTCTTTCGAATATTTGGTCCATCGAGAATAACAAAATTATTTGCCCGGACGATGTTCATTCAGTATTAGAAAAATTATTTCATGATACCTCGTGCTCATCAATGAAATTTATTTGTAAAATAATTGCGCTGAAGAAAAAACTGAGATTTTTAGATCGGTAGAAATTACAGATGCATGTAACATCGTTACATGCATTCAAAAAATTATAAAAAAAAATATATGGTGCAATCAATGCTCGAATAAAATGACCATAATAAATAATTTGAAATGGTTGTCAACGAAGCACAATGTTTCAACAAAAGTAAATATATCTGAATTGCCGACTATTGTGTCCATTGAAAATAGCGAGTTTAGTTTGTGTGGGGCGGTGAGTGTTGCAATGCCTACACATGAATGTACTTTAAAAAAATTTGTGCCTTATATACGTTCCATGACTGATAAATGGAGAGCATATGATTCAACTGAATTGAAACCAATCAAAAATCCTGGAAGAAATATAAATATTAGCATGTTGTTGTATATAAGAATGAATGATAAAGACATAACTGATGAATGAAGTATAAAGAATATCTTCGATGATCGAAGAATCTTTGAAGTGATCGTTTTAACAGCTTTCCTAGCGTAACTTTATAAAGTTCATTCCACAAACCTTGCATGTTAATAATTATGTTCTAGAAAATGTAACTCCATTTTTAAGTAATGAGGAGTCAATTATTTCAAATTGTAATAAACAGAATTATAAATTCCAAATTTCGCTTGCTACAACATGTAAAGTGAAATTTTTACAAATTCTGAAATAAAAATTTTGATACAATTTTGAAACTAAATTTCATATTAGAAAAAATATTTTTAAAACTTTTTATAATAGCTATGAAAGAGAAGTTATGATTAATCAAATAGTTAATATTTTTTAATTAATTCATTTTTATTTTCTGAATACTCATAGAGCTCCATTCCATGATTCATTACATCAAAAAATTGAATTTTATCGCTGTCTTAAATAGCCCTTTTTAATAAGCTATAAATTCCATACAAGTATTCAATTTATTTTTTTTCATGATACATACAAATAGTAAATACATTCAAGTGATGTAGAACCTCGAAAATAAAATAATCTTTTAACATAAAAAAAAAACTGTCTATATGTTAAAACTTTCATGATTTTTAATCCAGGATTTTTTAATTCACATAATTTTCCGAGCTATCTGCCACAAAAATTGAAGGAACATATTCTGTTGATGATTTACGAGTCATAGTGAAGGCAAAGATGAATCATGTTGTGACTTAAGATCAGGAAGTAAATGCGGTGCTTCTTTACTGCGACTTTCAACAATCTGCAAATTAAGTAATCGAGCATAATACATGAATTATAATTATGATTATTATTTAAAACTTTATCGATTTACCTTATTTGCAAATGTATGTAGTGATATTACATACTTATTACTGTAACATTAAATTAAATTTGATTGCTATACTGATTTGAGAATTAGTTAATGCAGGATCTTGCAAACTCATAACTAATCGTAACATTTCAAGAACTGTTTCCTCTGAACAAAGTTCAACTATCAGTAAAGCCAATGTTGTGTAAATAGACTCAATATTTTCTACTCGATTACCAATCAATTCCAATGATTCATACAAAGTCATGTAAATTTCAGGGCCATGTTTTCTAATAAAAATGACATCAGGTCTTGTGGCTTTTTCAATTGCAAGATCCAGCTCCACAACATTAATACTGAAAAAAATTATAATTATTAACAGCTCACATTTGAAAAAATATTTTAAAACATTTAATAAAATAGTCTCACGTTGGTTTGGATAATTTTTCACTGTTCTTATGCCGATCTATCAGAGTATGAAAAATCTGTTGCACTAGTAATCGCATTTCATCATGGTGGAAATGTAGTATTTAGATGTATTGTTTGATATTTAGTTCCAACCTGAGAATTAATATTAAATTTATTATAATTTTTATTAAATTTTGAAACATTACATAATAACAATTAAAAAATTATCAAAAATTACCTTTAAAAGTGATTTTAATAGAATGCTTTGTAATAATACATCTCCATATTATTTTTTATCAAACCATCCTAAAAAAAATAAGTAAATATGACGAATGAGTACATGAGAACAAGTAGACTCAATGAATTGGAGTAAAAGTGAGCTTACCTGGGGATTGACATGAAAAATATTGTCAACCAGTCCTTTGTACCTTGGTCGCAGAGCTGATGAACGAGTTTTGAAACCTTCTGAGCTTCACTCTTGGTGAAAGAAATGTTTTTGTGCTTAGGAAATATTCTAAGTAGAGTTTTCATGACTTCTGGAGTAAACCATTCTACCCAGAGCTGTAATAAATCAAAACAGCGTAAATTGAAATGCATCATTGTTAAGTAAAGTTTAATTTTTAAAATAAAGCATTGCTACTCACTGTGTATTCATCAAACTGGGCATCGGGTATCCTTTGCTCTTGTATTTTTGAAATAAGTTCAATATCAGCTTCCATGAGCACAACATTTTACCCTGTTCGATAATCTTTGACAGTTCTCCAAAAATCAGGATCTTTGTTTGTTTTTAAACTTTTGACTGATGTATTAATGTACTGTGATGCTGTATACCATGCTTCGCATGACAAACGTGAAATTTCATTGGAAAACTTTGTCTCCATAGTTTTAATTTATCAATAATCAATAACCGTAAAAAATAATCAATGTAATAATCAAGAAACGTCAGAAAAGACTGTCACGATAGGTTATGATAAGACTTGACACAAACTCAGACTCCAGAGTCTTCTGCTGCCCGCGCCATGAACGTTTGAGACTGCGCAATAGTTCGTAGCGCAGGCCGCAGCTAGTGGCCTATGTGTAAAATTTATTTATTGCATATTTTATTATTGTTACAATTTAGCGGTCTCAAAATTGATTTTTCTATACTAGCAATTTATGAGGATTTGATAGCAATTTAATTCGAGTCTATAGATGCATTTTTCACGAAAATAAAACCATTTGAATTATTTCCCAGCAACCGACGTTATTTCGAATTTGTTATTAAACTAAAGGTCTAGCAATTTTTTTTTTATTGCATTGTAATGAGGATGTGATTTCCTAAAAGTACATATAAGTTTTTATTGCGAAAATCGGTTCAAGTTGCTAGCTTCACGAAGCTAGACGCCGCTGCAGCTTTAATTTCTGACTGGTTACAACCATGTGTTTATTACATTGACGACAGCCGGCTACAACTTTTGTATTATATCGATACTAGTTGGCGCTAAGCGCGCTTCGCGCGCATTTTTAGCAAATTTATTACAATTTTTAAGTCCCTTATTTTATTGTTTTTTCACGAGTCAATAATTAATAGAGGTACAACATTTTTTAAGTAAACGCGATGTCATACTCATTTTTATAAATGACCTTAATTAATAGGGGATTAATTGAAAAACAAAAAATACGTATCAAATGATTTTCAAAAATCGATATTGCAGACCTAGAAGATGTTTTCAAGCAGATATGCGAGCTATTGCTAGATATGTTTATTATCTCATATCGAAACTTCTTAGCAACACGATGATGAACCGCAAAGCAGTACAATGAAGTGCTATTTCCAGTTTATTAAGCAGCAAGATGCCTCTTCGGAGCTCAATTCTGCATGACGCTACACCTTCGCATCCCGTAGCGTAAAAATAATTAATGTGTATGCTGACATCGAAGTCAGCCCAAAAATCAAAATTTCAATCCAGTTTTCGGAATCTTCACTGAATATTTATCTGAAAGGTTCTACACTAGCTACCTTAAAATCATTAAAATAAAGCTCGTCATAGAGCCTTTTATTCAGTAAAAGATTCAGAAAACGGGATTAAAATTTTGATTTTTGGGCTAACTGCATCATCTTCTTAAACCTCAAAGAGTTAAATTCACACTTCTAAAGAGAACATAGTTCCAAAAAACTCTTTCTGATAAAGCGCTGGGATTCGCGTTGAGAATGCAGATTGCTCGTTTCTGAAAAGAATAATCCAAATTATAAATTATTTTCCCTTGTCAATTTCGAAAAAAAAATAATCTGAGTTCACAACACTTTTAAGTGTAGGGTTTACGAATTACTCTTTTGAATCCTATTAAGCACTGAATCGAAAATAATTTCTGGCGAACATTTCTCGGGAATAACTTTTTAGAGGTACTAATGTTAACTCTTTGAGGTTTAAAGCGTGTTCAGTTTTAAATTGTCTTCGTTGAATGCGATTTTTTTTTTTCATAATTGTACGGATGGTTGAAGTAGAATCTTGCTAAATCGAGTCCTATCCTTCTTAATCCACAATAGCATCATTTTGCTAGGAGACATTTTCCTTCGCCTGCTCAGAGAGAGAATGCTATTATAGGGCCACTGAATATGAAATATTGTATGTAGTCTAAACCACCAAGAAATAAATCCCTTATGCACTTCTTTTGCGGTTATGTACTATTTAATTTTTCACTCTGGCTGATCAGGTTAACGAATTATTTATTAACAATCTTTTTAATCTGCTCTGTTCCAATTATACATTTCGATTTTGATTCGATATCGATATACATACTTCAATTCATAGAGACATTCAGCGTGCTTCGCGCGATACATCATTCGTTATTTGATATTCGATTCGATATTCGATAAGCTCCATGATTCGATAATTGCATCCTCAAATTTATTATTAAATATAGTGCCATCTGCAGTAGCTTACCTAACCTGTGAGAAACGATTCTACAGTCTGTGTTTTGACTTGTGTTCTAATTTTCCTGAATTTATTTTTAAGAGATAACTAGTATGTTTCAAACGCGCTCCGCGCACGTCAATTTTTTTTATTTGTGTTTTGAGATTAGTTTAAGATTCAGAAATAGTAAGTTTCAAACGCGCTTCGCGTGCGTCAATTTTTTCATTCGGCCGTTCTCTTTTTTATAAGTATATAAGTAGATAGATAGATAAGATTATCGAACAATGAGTGAAAAAAGCAGCATTGGCTCCTGTAAAACCATCGACAAATCGGAATGTAAGCCGTCTGAAGAAGAACCAATTCTAGGTTATGGTATAACCAATGAAGCACCACCAAAGAAAAATTCTCAGAATATTCAAGAAATTAATCCTGAAGAAGAAGCTGAAACTCTACAACTGCAGCAAGCAATGGGGATTTCATCATTCGGCCAAAAAGGTATCCCCAAACTAAATGAAAATCACATTACATCTGAGGAAAATGAAGATGATAGTGATGATGATAAAAATAAAGCCCCAATCTGCTCAACAAACACAAAAACAAAATTGAAAAATGAAATCAGTGATGAAGTCGATGACGATGATTTAGATGAAGACGACAAGGATGATGAAGAACCCATTGAGAAGATACCATGTACTCATCAAGTTTCAATGAAGCATGGTACTAAGCGATGGCTGCTGATCCTTCTAGCACTCGATTGGCTTCTGGCTCGCGTTGTGGGATTTTGGAGGAATGGATGCTTCAATAAAGAGTTTTAAAACTTTACAACCTTGTGGAAATCATCCAATTAAGTGTCTACAATACTCAAATACAGGTGACAGAATTTTAGTGATTTCAGGATCTGCCCAAGCTAAAGTTTTGGATAGAAATGGATTCAAAAAATGTGAAACAGTTAACGGAGATCGGTATATAATGATCAATCACAAACCAAGGGTCACACAGCTAGTCTAAATTATGGAACATGGCATCCATGCGATAAAGAAGAATACAAAACGACTTCAGAAGATTCTACTTGTAGAATATGGGGACATGGACAGACCACAAGTCATAAGGCACTTATAAGTGTAAAAATGAGAGAGGTTTAAAAACTGTACCTACAACCTGCTCTTACGATAGATATGGCACAGTCATTGCGCTTGGATGTACAGATGGATCCATTCAAATGTGGGACACTCGCCAAGCATTTGTAAAACCGTCGTTTGTCAAAAAACTGCACATGGAAATCAAATAATATCGAGCTTACATTATTCGTATAAGGGAGAATGCTCTCATCTCGAAGTTGCGATGACACATTAAAACCCTGGGATCTAAGACAGTTCAAAGATCCACTATTTATTGCTTCAAATCTCTACTCGAAGTATGAGTGTACCAATTGTACGTTCAGTCCAGATGATTCCATGATTGTCACTGGCGTGTCATTAGACAGAGGACAAACCCCCGGAAAAGTATTGTTTTACGATTCGAAAACGTTCGATCGCGTTCACGAAATTGAAGTCACCGATTGGCACGTGATCAAAACTCTGTGGCACCCGAAGCTGAACCAAATCTTGGTTGGCTGCGGCAACGGTGTGATAATGACTTATTACGACATCGACAAGAGTTTGAGGGGAGCCAAATCTTGTGCCTTGAAACAAAAGCACAGGAAGAAGAACGTGGAAATTATGTCGAGTCAGCAAATTATCAATCCACACGCTTTGCCACCGTTCAGGGAAGACAGAGCCAAGTCTGCCCACTAGCAAATGGAGAAGGATCGCCAGGACCCGTTGAAATCACACAGACCAGATCTGCCGATCACCTCGGGTCGAGGTGGAAGAGTCGCCACCTCGGGTTCTACTCTCAGCTCGTACGTCGTACGTATTAATCTCGGTTTGAGCAAGAGAGTCGAGGACGATCAAAATCCACATGATGCCATTCTCAAGTACGCCAAAGTAGCGGAGGAAGAGAGCCCTACTTTGTTACACCGGCGTACAATAAAAATCAGCCTCAGCCGATATTCCAGGAAGTGGCTGAGGACGACGACGATGAACCGAAGTATAAAAAGCCAAAAATAAGTTAGATATAGCTCGGACGAGTACTTTTTGTAAAAATCTTGTAGATAAATGGATCTTTAGTTTTCTAGTCAAGAAAACTATTTGTTGATAAATTGTATAAAAATACTAAATTACAAATTTATACGTTATTTTTTTCTCCTAACTTTGTCCAAATCATAGCCTTCTTTAGAATGCATAATAATTGCATTTGAAAAAGTCTTTTTGTAGATGCCACAAAGAATTGCGATTATTAACTTTTTAATCTTATTGCCTTTTTTCTACATCAAATTTTAAGCATAATCTGAGTATGCATTTTTAATCTTGAGACCCTTTTTTAACATTCGTTTCCATTAAATAAATATTGATTTGAGTTTCTAAAATTAGGTGGTCATTGTAATTATTTTCTTTTCTGATGGAAATTTTTTTTTCAAAGTCGAATCGACGCGTATCGTCAATAATAATTCCATATATCCAGCCGAGCACTGTTACAACGGCTATACGTAATACGCGCGTAACAAACTGAGACTCGCCGAGCACTCGAGATGGTATATATATATTCGAATGCTTTTCCCGAATTATCGCGCGTGATTTTCACGAGAGGGTAAAGCTTGCGTGCGTTGATCTTGCCGGCCGAATGTCGCGCTTTTTATAGCCGCGAGTCTCCGCGCGTACGGCGACGCTGTACCTTTTATACATAATACGCACTCTCGAGCTGACGACATGCCGATTTATTATACAGGTATCTCTCGACACAATGGATGATAAATTTTCATCTCGAGATCGACGATCGGCGACGATGTCTCGATCATCGCGTCGTATTTTTTTTTTTTTATATTATTATGATATCGTAACGAATTTCTTTTTCATTTCCCAATGTTACAAGCCGATTCGAAAAAACTGTGTACCAGTGCATATTATCGTCGAGCATATCGTCGTGCATATTGTTGCGATCGTGTTTCCGGCGTTCTCAAGAAAAAGAGAAAGAGAGACAACACCCACGCTCCTATACATATATATATAATACAAGTATTTAATTTTACGCCCGAGTCTATCTTTATTCTTCTCTTATATATTATACGCGTGTATAGTATATAAATACGAGAGAGATGACGCAACATTAACAAAACAATCGGCCTCGAGCGGCGAGCTATACCAGCTCATCGAGCAGCAACAGCAGCAGCGCAAAATGTATGACGAACGCGAAAATAATAACATAATTTTCGAAGAAGAAGAAATCGGCACGATCGTGGTGCTTCGTAATAATAATGATGATATAAAAAAAAAAAAAGTAAGTTAACGACGAGTATCCACCGTGGATAATAGTCGTGCAGTCCATCGTGCGCCGCGCGTGTATAACGGCGTATACACACATATATATATATATATACAGAAACTGCAGCAGCACGTCTTCTTATAATAAACTGCAAGCGACATAGAGCGAGAGGGAGATGGAAAAGGCACGCGAAAACAATAAGTCAACGCGCGCGACGCTCTCTGCGGCCCTAACGTTTTATTGCGCGTAGTACCTTAAAAGCCGCGTAGAGCCGAACGTCGCAGAGAAAGCACAGAGACGAATAGAAGAAAATAGAGAAAGAGAGAGAGAGAGAAAAGCCTATATAGCTCGCACAGCTTCAAGAGCTGTAGTGTGTCTCAAGAGATAGAAAACCCAACGACGATGACGACGATGACTTTAGCGCGCGCGACGCGAGGCGGCCAAACTGGGACGATAGATATACTTGTATATACTTACACAAGCGCGTGTGCAAGGCATAATATAAGCTTTCGCGCGCATAGGCCAGAGCGACCGACCGACCGACCGCTTAGGGAACGATTTTCTCTTTCCCTTACAGATCTAAAGCCGCTGCTGCTGCTGCTGCTTCTGCCAACGAAGTCGAAGTCGTGGTGGACGCGACATCTTGGCTCTGCAGCGTCGTGTAACACTGCGCGAAAGAGAGAAAAAAGGCTATTATGTGGGCATCGTGAGTAGTAATCTGCCAGACTCTCGGTGGCCGGCTTTTGTTTGTTTACTTAGAAATGTATAGGATGTTACTGTACGTTATGCAGTCGATGGATTATATACCGCTGCAGAGCTTTCGATGTATATAGGAGAAATGTTTATCATCCCTGCGTAGCGAAGGTTAAAATAAAAGTACGAGACCTATATATTTTTTTTATAGCTTGAAAGCTCTTCAATTGCTCCGTTTAAATTGCACTGAAATGTATAGTTAACGTAATGAAGAATTAGTTCAAACAAAAAAGCAATTTTACATTCAGTTCAAATTTGCGCATGATAATGTAAAGACCGCAAAAGTGAAAAACTTTTCAGCATTCATCGACCTCGCCAATAAGAATCTCGAGAAGCTTTTTATAATTCTGTCTGACTCCTTTTCATGCAAAAATCATCGTTCGTAATAATATCGACGCTCGATGGCGAATCACCGCGCGCGCACTGCACAGTCTTGGCCTTTCAATTCACTCTACGCAACGACGATAAGTATACTGGGGCGCTTGCAGATCGTTCGACTATTATTATATTATTATATCTATATCTGTATATGCGCAAACGGACGCGGCACGCGATCTCGAGCTTCTTTCTCTGAGCGCGCGAGCTTCTCGTCCGAATTTTTTTTCCTCCTCTTTTCTTTTTCTTGCCTTTTATATCGATTGCCCGGATTGTGCGAGTAAGAGCGTGTGTGTGTGAATGCAAGAGCCATTTCCAGGTACCCAAGGGGCAATAATACATATCCTAGATAACGTGTCTATCGATTTTTGGCGTGCGCGCCGCGGCAGGAATAAAACTCAAGCTTTATATAGGTAGACGAAACTCGAGCTGCGGCACAATAGGAGCACACGTATTTGCGCTTTAAATTAAAACTATAATAATTTTCAAGTGCTTTTGTGTATGTGTTTGTAACGTTGCAAATAGGAGAAAGCAGGTCGTCGCTACCGGCGGCGTAGGCGCGCGCGCGGGATCTTCGAACGAGATTAGATGCCTATAGACGCCCGAGCGGCATGCAGTCGAGGTTCAAGCAGCATACACACAAAACTGCTATATATGGGCGAGTTTCGAGTCGAATTTTATCGCTACGAATAAAAAGTGAAATTGTGAATGGTAGAGCTTCGTAAAATTTTTATGGAAACGTGCTTACCTCATACCTTTGAGCACATAAAAATTTTAATCAATTTTGTTTTATCTCACATTTCTATCCGCGTGTAAATGTAAATATTTCTTCTGCATAACACTCGTGTACACGATCGGCTTAATTAGCGAACTAGGATTGTAACTTTTGATCGACCAAACAGCCCAATTCGGCTAGTTTGAATTTTAATGGATGCAGCCATATATATTACATATTGAGATATGCATCAGAACTTTGGTACTCTGTTGTTTTTTAATCACGAGCAGTTGTTTATTCCTTACATATATTTTCTACTTACATGTCTCCAGGCGGTTGATTCTGAAACTTCTGTAGGCTGTTACTTGTGTCTGTGCGAAGAGACCAATAGTCCGAAAAGGATAGACTGGAGATGTAAATAAATTAATCGAGTCCACATTGTTAAGTTTTGTTTTTTTTTTTTAAATAGACTTTAATGACATTTTTTTCCGCAACGTTTTTTTTATTCTCAAATATAATACATTCTCTTTTTCATTTTCTTCCTAATTCTATACATAATTATAATTACAATTACACAATTACCATAACAAATATATATATATTTATATTATTTATATAATTATGTATAAGCTTACGTTTTATCATCATTATCATTTATATTTGATATTGTACTCGTTCGAATCGCTATAATCATGACTGTATATTCTTTTTTTTTTGCAATCGTTCAAGTGTAAGTAATTAGTTAACACGTAATATTACTTAATTAATAGACGTTATTACAGACACGGATGAGTGCGAAGAAACAATTTTTATTAAGCTTCAATTACTTGTTTTTTTCTCTTTTGCCTTGTCGTCTTTTGCAACTAATAAATCGTACACATTTCAATGTCGTAGATCCTATATAATAATATTTCATTAAGAGTTATTTTATTTTTTTTTATAATCGATTGGTAACTCGTTTTCAAATACCCCATAGTGTGAAAATTCATCTAAAATCGGAATGCAGGGAGAGAGAATCGACTTTCGTATTTAGAAATATTTATCTTGTTTGCGATTAGCTTAGCTTTGACATGTATTCCCAACTATACGAGCGCACACACACGTACACGCACACACATATAAAGTTAATAATATACATGTATATATGATATATATTAATTCAAGTAATTAAAAAGAGCTCTCGGGGAAGGATATCGTGAGTAAGATGGGGGAAAAAAAGTAAGTAAAGAAACGCGACCATTATGTATCAGTGCTCGATTCATTCATCTGTGTGGTATATAATGTAATATACATTTTTATCAAACTTGGCCCGGATTCGTACAAGTGGTACTCTATAATCGACTCGGAATGTGGTGAATGTGTGGTGCAGCGCACAGAGTGAGTGAGAGAGACAGGCAGACAGGCCGCAGCAACTACTACACTGCAATTGTAGGAGAGAGAGAAGCTGCGACTCCGAGGAACGCGCTAAACGTTCGATTAACTCTTGGTTCTTTTTTTTCCATAGCTAATAATCATACGTCTCTGTCTCTCTCTGGCTTTCAAAGTGAAAAATAGAAAGAAAAATCCTTATTTATTTACGTTTCTTTTTTTTTACGTTCAAGACAAATAGCACTCGAGCACTGAGAAACGCACACACATACACGTAAGCTAACCATACGAACACACTCGATAATATAATATATTGCACACACAGAGACACACATAACAAACTAACACACACAGACAGACAGACGTACCCAGAGTAAGGCCATACAAGTTTTACAAAGCTACAACAGACACGCGCATTTATAAGTATTGTATGCCCTAAAGATCTTGGTGAGATTAAATATCATTATGTATATTATGTATACTGTTGTATGTGTGTATATTATAAGCGTCGACCATAAGTCCGTCCGAGTCCGCGCGTATTACAATCGTGGATGCGCGCCCCGAGTGCATATTATAACACAAAATAGACCCACAGACTCGACGCGCGTAACGTCCGCAATTTAATTTTTTTTTTCATTCTATCTCTCTCTAATCTTTTTCTCGTTCCCTCGACTCCTTTGCGCCGCTACACACAAGTATAGCAGTCACATTGCATCCGCGTCTTTCTGGGTAAGATCAGTTCTCTCTCGCGGGCGCGCGAAAAATCATCCTCGCGACGCAAAAACGGAAGGAAAGTTAAAAGCGGCGACGAGGCATTTGAGAGAAAGATCCGCGCGCGATTACTACAATAGCTTATACTTGGCGATATACCTGTATAGCAGTTCGCGCGCGTTCAGAGAAGAGCAATAGCCGCCATAAACGTGTGTGTGTGTGTGTGTGAGTGTGTAGCGAGCAGGCCTGCAGGTCGAGCGAGGCAGCAGTAAAACTCCCACAAGACTTTTCCTTTTTCCCCTCTTGTAGCAAAAGGAGAGGCAAAGGAACGCGGACGCGCGTCTACACACACTCATGCAGTGCCAAACTCTGCTGCACACACACTTACATGTATATCTATAATACATATACGTGCCCTCGACTTCTCTCTCTCTCTCTAAGCTGTATATAAGGCTCACATGCATAGCAGCTCTTTATCTCGCTTCCCGGTCTACGGACTATACGAATGCGCGTTGCTGTTTACGTATTATCAGCGAGGTGAATATGGAAATTCTTCTGCGAGTGTTCTCGACGTAGCGCGCGAGCGAATATATAATAATGCGGCTGTATATAGTCAGTCGCGCGGTGGTTGGTCAGTATACGTGTGTAGTTAGAAACGCGACTCGGCGACGCTCTCATCGCTCCAAAGCAATGAAAAGAAAAGAGAAAGAAAAATAAACTCGAATAATGCGCGAGTTTGTGTGTGTGTGAATGCATCTATATGCATACGATGGAGTCGAGGTCGTGTGTGCTGTGTGTGTATAGCGCTGTGCGAGTATATCGATCAAATTCGCCGAGAGAGAGACTTGCATTCTCTCTCTCTCTCTCGTTTTATATATATACACATACATAAATGTTTGGCTGGGGTTCATTAGTTGCAAAGAGAGATAGAGGAGATGAACGTGTCCACTCAGTTTAGCCGCTCCGAGTACATGACTTTACTAGTGTTTACACACACAGACACACATATATAAATACGTTTAATAATAATGCTAATTAAGTGCTGTGAGAAAATCCAAGTTTTACATCATATATGTATACGTTATAATGATCCACGCAGAGGCAGTCCACGTTTTCCATCGTATGTATAGAGAAAAATACATGCAGCTCACACACACACACAGATGAACGACGACGTTGTTGTGTAATTATTATTGCGATGACTCGTGCGTCTTTCCATACGCATGAATGTCCGAGAGGGAATATATTAGCGTGTGTACACACGACAGCCAACGTAATGCAGCGGTACTTTTTTCTCTCTCTCTCTCTCTCTCTCGCTGTTTCGCGTGTGTATGCATCTCTTTATTTTCCCGCGCGCGAGGATGACCCCCCGCCGCGCGTAGCAGTGCTGCGGGTGCGAATCGAAGAGAGCTTTTTTTTTCCTTTGAACGTATAATATAACGAGAACGTTCGATCGCGAGAGCTTTTTTTCTCACCTAAATAGCTTGTACTTATTTATTTTTTATTTTTAAGGTAAAGGTATATATAGCAAGGTAGTTCGTGCTATAGTTTTCATTGCCGCACGCGTGCAGGCAGGCAGGCGAGAGAGAGAGAGAAATCTGTGCTACCAGGCAACAGGTTCAAGGTAAAGTGCGGCGGAGATGTTGCTGCTGCTGCTGCAGCTACACACCTGCTATATATGCTACACCACTGCAGCAGTATGCATGTACGAATTTTAAACTCGTCCACTTACACGCGTGCGTATAGAATGTCTGGGTGTCTGTGTCTGTGCCGCTAATATTACGTAACGCGCGACTCACTACAGTAGTATAGCGACTAGCGAATTTTGAGAGAGAGACAGCGATTGGACGGACTCGGTCGTGCGCGGCGGCGAAGCTTTTGTGTATGCATGCTAGGAAAACTTTCGATATACATTGAAGTATTGTGTGTGTGTGTGAATCGAGTCCGAGAATAATAGAGAAAAGTTATTAATGAATAAAAACGCGCTGATTTTTCAATTATATCGTCGACCTTCAACCTGTTACTCATTCGAGCGCATCAACGGCTCTATGATATGTTGTGTATATTCTATAGTATTATTATTATAAACATAAACAAGTCTTGGTACAACAATTCTGACGGATATAAAGAAGTTTTCGCGTTTTCAACGCCCCCCCCCCCCCCCGGACGACACGACTACTCGCCTTCGTTACACATTATTATATAGCCCAGCAAAGAGAATAAAAAGTGTGAGCTTGTCCGTATATACGTCGACGCTTTTACACACATACGGTACACACACATACAACAGAACTGTAGCAGCTTATGCACCGTGTGTACGATAATAAATTAAGAAAACGAAATCGATATACTCGTCGCCGTCGTGTTGTTTTTTAAGAAGCAGTTCGTCGTTGTACGCCGTCGTCGTTGGTGGTGTTTTTCTTCATACTTCGTTTTTGCACTCGGCTCGCGAACTTCTTTGCACTGCTTTCTTCGAAAGGATAGTGTACATTATAAGTAAGGTGTATGTATAAGCATAAGGAGAGCCGCACGCGAGCAGTAATTTTTTTTTTTCCTTCCTTCTCTCTCTCTCTCCGTTGCGACTGCTCCTTCCGCTCTCCTGGAAGGTGGTATAGACACGGAAACAATAGCGCGCGCGCGCGCGCGGCGGGCAATAAAAAGATGCGCGCGAGCAGCTAAGCGCGAC